>CM055975.1:18627500-18890000 GCA_029531755.1 Holothuria leucospilota | reverse complement strand
AGGAACTTTTCCAAATTTCACTGTTTTCTGATAGGGGGAACATTCGGTCCTTTGGTGTTTTGTGATACAGCTCTTCACTCTCAATGCCTTTAACCATAGTACGCTTTATTGTCGTAGTTTTGGTATTTGTAAAACGTACGATAGTTAAAATTATTTCCATGTCTATCCAATATCAATCTTAATTCCTTTCACATAAAAAACACTGTTTAAAGAACTATTTCTGTTTATGTGATGTAACTTAAACGTCAGTTATCAGACCTAGTTGGAACGAGTTTGTCTGATCTGAGGAAGCAATCTTCCCTTGTATGTACCGTTTAAACTTAGATGAGATCTCCTCGATATGCCTCCTGTAGGTGCGTGAGGGACAGTTTAGCACGTCTTTCAGTACAGGCTACTTCAATTTGGGGCCAAAGCCAAAAATATGGTATTGTGGTGGACGGAAGTTGATAGAATTTTCTGTTTATGTCTATCTACATGTATACCTTCTGTGAATGATTCAGTGGTTTCATACAAAAAGGTCACTTACAGACTTTTACCAGACACGATGAAAATCGTAAGATGTTGCCATGGTAATAGACGTTTATGGATGTGGAGGGACGGAGTGATAATTTCACAGAATCAGGAACATGTGACCATTATTTAATCACTTTCAAAAGTACAAAGAAAAAAGGTAACATTTCAAGATTGAAATAAAGTCTGATTATTCTTCTTTTATTGTGAAAACAATCACAGAAATTACATTTCATTCCTAAGAGCTATGCAAATTTTTCAAAAGAATGTCACTGTGGTGGGACGGAATGTGCTAGGACGAAACTTGGCAGAGCCTGCTGATTATATACCAGTTCCAAAGAGGCCCCCCAAAGATTTTTATGAAGCTCTCTCAGAACTTTGCATTGTAGACAAAACCACCTCATTGAAACTTTCAGTTCCATAGCTCCACCTGCATGTTCAAGAGTTATGACCCCTTATAAGTATTGCGCAATATACTGTGTTGTTTTTTTTTGGGGGGGGGGTGAGCTGCCAATACTATTTCTGGTGATTTTGCAGGCCCATTACGTTTCACAGAAATAAGAAAAATTGAAAATTTGTATTTGGAGTGATTGCTAGCCATATAACAAAATCTGGTGTAAAAACTGCAGTGCCTACCATAATTCTGAAAATGGAGGTCTTCCAAAAAGCACTTTTTACTTCCAAAAGTGTTTTGTTTTTTCAAGCTTTAGGCCCTCATGGGCCTTGTACAAAGTGCCAAAAGGCCCATTTAATTTGGTTCAGTATTATTTAGTTACAGATATATGAGCAGTGAGCAAGCATTACCAAATGACTTTCTTCAAGAAGACTGAGTTGATTGGGTCCAAATTTGGTCCCTTAAGAAATATGTAGAATAGGCCTATGGGCCTTGTACGAGGAGATTGTTGACCGTACGGGCGATTCACAAGAGGATTAATATTTTAGTGAGGATAGATTTACATCTGTTCTTAACATGTTTAAAAATAATGTACGTTTTGAATCTTTTAAATCATGGTTAGGTGAGAGGAAAGCTGATGAGTAATACTACATATCAGAAAGGAACTTGGAAAAAGCCATTGAGAATCATAATCGAGGGCTCATATCTATACATAATAGATTATCAAAACTAAAAAAGAAGGCGAAGAAACGTGTAAGATATTTGAAAATAGCTGAAAAAACATGATACTGACTGTAAAAGTAAAGTTATGAGTAAATCTAACAGGGCATGCTACTTGAAAATATCCTTAAATTGAAATTCCGTCCCATCACACTTGTTCCGTCCCACCACAAAATCGTCGACTAATCACCATGGCTACCCAGAAATACCATATTGACTTTTTTGCACGCAGAAGTGTCAGTTGCATTTACGGTTGATAGTTTGAAAAGTTTCAATTAATATTTAACTTTCGTACCGTTTAAAATATCAAAAGAACATCAGAAATGTGCATGGGCGGCGATCCTGGGGGGTGGGGGGATATATCCCCCAATATTTGAGAAATCGCCCATTGACTTTGATTTTTCACACAGTAAATTATTGGAAATCCTGGTCATATCCCACCCAATATTGAGAACAAATCGCCGCTCTTGGAAATGTGGTGAAAGGGAATTGGCCATTTTCATTTTTTTATCTTCTTTTTAAAAGTAACTTGGGTATTTTTTCAGTTTACTAAAGAGCCTTGAAACAACAAAAGAAATGAATTCAAGTTCTTTTCTTACATGTTATTCCGTTTTTTTTCTACTTCCGTCCCACCACACTTTGGATGTGCAATTTGCATCTTTGAATGACTGCATCCAAGTGGTGGTGCAGATAATCCCAATTTTCTAATGATTCCATAACTTTAAGTTGTAGTATAATTTAGCATACTTAAATTCAACTACATTGACATCGTTTAAATTAAGGTTTAGTGATGACCATTTTAACTTTGGCCTCTTGTACATTCTTGTTAACAAGCTCGTGTCTCTATTTTGTAGATTCTGTAGCATATCCTTGGACCCCAACTTAATATTGATACTCCAGCATTAAAAGGGTCTCGCAGAACTTCATTTTAATAACTCAAATATTTTAAACTACTGAAAGGGTCGTCAGACGGCTTCGAGTGCTTTATTTGCTTCATTAATATTTTCATTCATGACATATGGTATATGCATTTATTCAACCAGTGATGAAAGTCATATTGGAAATCATGTGATCACTTAAGCTTCACGATCAGTAAAAAATAGTAAAATATTAAATGACCAAATACAAATTTAAACAAATCAGAATAGTCATGAAAGCATAAAATATCAATAAATAAGACGCATAAAAGAGTAGACCTTTTGAAGATCAACGTAAAGTATCCAAAAACTTACAACTCATAACATCCCCATTCCTGAAAACGGTTAATTGGTCTGGTGAAAATTGAAAACATTTGTCACAGAAGAGTTAAACCTGTCAGTACATCTTTTGCAACCTGTAAAAGTTTAAAGTCATTTCTGACGGAAGTCACCTAAAATATGTTCTACGTGGGTGTGAATTGTCATTCAGGATACCTTTCATTCTTTTAAGTGCTCGTTGCTGGTACAATGTATGGAGTGACTGCAGTTTTGTGCCAATAATGCTCTCGGGGCTCTTAATCACAGTTTCTAATTTCCTGAGATCCTTCTGACTTAAATGAACAAATTAGACTGAGATGTTGGGGTTGACAATACCACCAATAGCACCTCCATAAAAATTAGATAAATAGTTCAACTAATACCAAAAGATTTAAGAGTAGAGTAAAGTTGAGTAGAATGGGGATAAAGTAGAGAGCAAATTCTGCGGCAAAAAGAGAAAGTATAAAGTGAAAATGTACAAGGGCAGCAAAGATAAAATGTGTAAAATAATAAAGACGCAGCGAATAGAAGACAAAAAAAAAACGGCAAAGAGCTTAAAGCAAAAAAGGTAATAAGGTGTAAAAATGACCAAGAGCCACACAAACCGGTAAACAATGAATGAAAGAAAAAAATTGAACCAGAAGAGGGGTAAAAACCACGTACTACTAAAAGTCAAATTAAGATTATCTAGTTAAATCGATTTTGTGAATATTTATGGTCGTACCTATAAAAGAGGAATGATAGGGATTAGTATAAGCCAGTACTGGTCTTAGTCTACCACTAGGAGAGATTAAACGTCTGCTCAGTTGAATGTTTAGAGGGTGGGTAGTATCCTTGCACAACGAATGTAATTTGCATCTTACCTGATTGAGATAGACCATGTTATCCAAAGGCAGATCCTTCCCTACAAGTGGCGTAGCTAGATATTTTTTGTGGGGGGGGGGGTAAAAGCAAAACATTTCCGACAGATTATTATCTTGAAGTAATGATGTACTTTCTAAGCGTAGCGCCACCATCATATGGCGTGTAGCGTCCGGCAAAAAAATTAGATTAAAATATCTCCGAGATTGCCTTAAATGACACTTCCAGGCTTTGTCAGTAACCATTTCGATGTTTAATTCTGCTTAAAACATAAGAAGTGTTGTAAGTGTTTCGAATGAATTGTTTTTATTTACTTCCGACAGAGACTAAAAATTTCCGACAGAGGCCTTCAGAGGCTTTGTGTGTGTGTGTGGGGGGGCGACCGCCCCTGCCCCCTCTAGCTACGTCACTGTTCCCTACTACCCGACCCACCCTCTGATGCCATCCACAACTTTCATGCGAGTTTTACCCGTGTACCTTTCCCAACATAGAAAGCAATAGGTACATACAGATAATAGAATTATAGAACATGACAAGAAATTTATGGCTTACATTAAACGACTTAACTTTACGTTAACAATACAAACTAGGCTTTAGCCGTGTTTCTAAGTAAGCAATATGTTTACTCCATTTTAACTTATGGTCCAACCCCTAGATACTTATAATCATAAACTCTTTCTATCACACAATGCTTAATTACCTTAGGGGTGTGGCAAAATTTTGTGTCTAGATCTGAAATGAATAGCCCATCTCCTTAGTTTTCATCGCAGTAATTCACAAACTTATTTAATTGATCAAGATGCCGGATGGATGTTTTGATCACCACATGAAACTAGGCCAGTAAGGGCAGTGTCATCAGCAAATTTAATGAGAGGGTAGCTAACATGAGAAGAACCAATATTAGATGAGTAATTGGTGAAAAGGAAAGGAGCAAGAACTGTGCCCGGAGGAACACCAGTGTTAGAAACGACTATTTCAGAGCTTAAGCTTACATCATGGAGCTACTACCAAGTATTAGCTCTATGCTAACATTGCTAATTAATCTTACGTATTGAGACCGACTTGGTGAGGAAATTTAATATACATCTGATGAATGAGTTTGGAATTGTTGCTAGATTCAACAATTTTTCGGCTAATAGATGTGGTTGAATTGTATTAAAAGTAGATGACTAGTCAAAATACATGATGCGTTTGAAAAAAAAAAAACACTAAAATGGAGTACAACTTATCTAGTGAAACAGCGATGCATCTTCAGTGTAACGGCCTTTTGAATAAGCAAACAGTAAGGGCCCCGTTTGAGTACCTAAAAAGACAGCCTATGATGGTCATTTGCACAAGCTCTTCGGCGTTCGTACTCCATAGTAAGTTTCCATGATGGAAGTACCTATCAATTTAGATATGTTAACTTGTTATATACGAGCTTCATTTACAATCAGTTGTTCCTGTGTGTTTTATCCTTCCTGAAGTCCACGATTAGTCCCTTAGTTTTGTTTACATTGAGTATTAAATTATTGTCAGCGCACCATTACATCACTAGATCAACTTGGTTACGATAGCCAATTTAAGACCTCTGACAGTTGTATTATATGTAAATCAGGTGAATAGATGTACATATATATATATATATATATATATACTGTACTGCAAGTACTCAACTATATGAGCTATACACAACGAAAACGTCGTAATTTAATATAACTACATTTTGCATAGTATTTACCATGTTTTCTACATCTCTCTCTCTCTCTCTCTCTCTCTCTCTCTCTCTCTCTCTCTATATATATATATATATCTATATATATATATATATATATATATATATATATATATATATATATATATATATATATATATATATATATATATAGGTGAACATATCCGCACGTACTGCAAGTACGGAGAGTTCTCAACTATAGGAGCTATACACAATTAAGGATATGTTGGAATGGTTTAACTTAGTTGTACAGACTGTTTCGCCCGTCGGCTCTTCAGCAACTAACTAGGTAGCATACTTTGAGGCAAGGTGGCTTTCTTAACCTGTTAACGGTACTAAATTATTAGTATTAGGACAACAGAGGGATTGCATTTATCCTTATCAAGAGAGAATAAACTTTTCCTCGTGTCTACAGGTGGAGATGAGCTCAGATCTTCAATTTAGAATAGTAAATTTGTTGGAAGTTTAGATGTAGTATTTTTCCCAAAGACAGAGATTACATCGCTTTTTTCTAGGTGTAAGTCTTAGTATTCGCCAGGTGATTTTGTGAGGGATTCCTTCTTCTTTCAGGTGCCAAATGTATTTGCTAGGTTCGCTGTGGTGTTTCTTTTCTTTGTCCTTAACCGTTGCTTTGTGTCCTGCGTATCTTTCTTTAAAAGTAGAAGCTGCCAGACCTATGTACGTTTTACCGTTATTGGGGTGGATATTTTTGCTTCGTATATGAGATTCTTGGCTGTGAACTTGCCTTGGAGGGGCAGTGATCCTTGCTTCTGCAGTTGCAGGTGTCTTTGCTGGTCAGTTGGTTGGCAGTTGATTATTTTGCTGTTGCGTGCCTTTATTGTGGTTTCCGTGTTGTCCGTACAGCTATAACTTATCTTGAGGGTGTTTCTGTTACAAATTTTGCGTAGTTCGTGACCTTTGGGAAAATAGTGTGGTCCACAAGGAGAAACTTCAGCCAATGTTCGTGTATATATATATATATATATATACATATATATATACATATATATATGTATATGTATATGTGTATATGTGTATATATATATATATATATATATATATATATATATATATATATATATATATATATATACATATACATATATATATGTATATATATATATATATATATATACACGAACACGTCGACAAACACGTCGGCAAAATTGTGGAATTTTTTCTTAATAATGTCTACCCCCTACCCGTTATCAAGAGGGAATTAGTAAAGCTTCCGTTTACCGCAGGGATAAATTGTTATGTTACAAACCTAAAGTCGAAAATTCACGTATCCCACTTGTCTTTGACTATTCCCCTAAAACTGAGCCTACATAAATGTATACGTTCAGATTTCAGTAATCTTCGGACAGACAAGTCCATTTCCGAACTTTTTGAAGATCCCCCTTTAACCGCGAGAAGGCAACCCCCAACCTCAAATCTCTCCTTACATCCTCCAGGCTTCTTACTGTTGGGAACATAGGCAATAAAAAGTGTGGCAAGCCTAGGTGTCAAGTGTGTCGGTTCATTATCACGGACGAAACATTTACTCCTCCCGGCACTGTTTGCAACATCCGTCCCCCTCCCCTGGATTGTGACACGCCTAATGTAGTATATTTATTATGCTGCAATTTGTGTGACAAAGGCAACTATGTCGGTCAGACCGGCACCAAATTTAGGCTGAGGTTTAATAACCACAAGAAAACTGTGCAGGATAAATCAATAAGCTATCCTGTATCAAAACATTTCAGTAGTGAACCTAACCACTCTTTATCTAATTTAAGATGTATTCTGCTCGGTTCTAATTACCCGTCTGTCACTCAAAGACTCAAATCCGAAAGCAAGTGGGTAATAAAACTGTCCACACATACCCGTGGCCTAAACAAGGACCTGGGCATCCTTAGCGATTTCCCCTCTGTCTGTCTGTGATTTATCACCCTCGTCAAGGGGTTTAACCTCATTTCTGTGTCTGTTATTTGTAAATTAAACTTCACTTCACATTTTGCGCTGAAGAAGGACACAGGAGTGTCCGAAATATACGCTATTCTGTTACCGTATCTGTGCTCTCGTATTGTCATCTTTGTGGTGTGTTCTACTTATTATTATTTTTATGTTTCATGGAGCATACGTGGATTTTCTCTTATTATATATATATATATATATATATATATATATATATATATATATATATATGTCTTAGCCATTTTAAATACCTGATGGAGGCTGCACGCGACAAAAGAGTTGATGGATTTTCTAGTCATGGTGAAGAGGATGTAATAAAATGAACATGAACTTAAAGTTTCAGTTGAATGGGACTTTCAAACTTTCAAAGCGGTGAGCTAGTGACGAAAGGGAAGATGGGCTCTACCTCGTAGAATTGTGGTTAGTGAAGCGTGGTTATTAAGACCGGCACATACTGTACCCAGGGAGGTGATATTAGATGGAAATCCATCGAAACGTTAATTTATGCTAATCCAATTACACTAACCTCAGAGTGGGGACTAAATCCTTTAACTGGGGATGATTGAACTAAAAGGCATTGAATTCCTTTGTCTAATATCTAGACAACCTCATTCATACCTTCAGTGACCCCAACAAAAAGGATTATTTGAAAAATGATTTAATGTATAACTAGTTGCCGACAGTCAAGTGAAAAAACACTGCCCTAACATTCATAACGACTGTTTATTGCCAAGGAACCTAATGATCAGTGCTGGTGTTTATGCAAATGAGCGAAAGAAGTATGAGACTAAACTTCGCTGTTGGATTTTGACTAATTTTCGCACATTTAAAAGGCACACCCATAATGAGCAAGTTAAAGGTAAGTAGAGAAATATATTGTAAATAGCGTCGAAACGCGTCGAAACCCTCAAATTAATTTACAGCTTAAGCGACTGGCATGTAGATGTAAGATGAAGCAGACACCCTTTAAGCCTATTGAATCATCAAAATAACACACAAGAGAGAGATCATTGTCGGCAACTGCTAGGATTCAAATAAAGAGTTTTCGATGGAAATCAATCTAATATCACCTCCCTGCTGAACCGACCCCGACTGCGACCCGATTCTTTTGGATATCGCTAATCTAGAAGCGTTCTCATAGTGTGTTTTTTTTACCCTAGAAAAGTGAAGCGTACGTTCAACCCGAACATACATGCTTAAGTTTTTGGGTATAGTAAGATAGTTGGTACCCAGTGTAAACAATTCCCTCTTCATGGCCTAACTAACTTGATCCATCGTTTAACTTTGCAACTGTAGGGGTGGTTGGGCCGGGGTAATTGTAGGCCGGTTTTTCTTACTTGTATCTACAGACTGTAAATTATCAGAGCATAAAATTACTGCAAATCTAATATGGATCGTTTTGAAACTGATAACTTATTCTCAACACGCCTATAGAAAGTCTCACAGCTCCTAAGCACACCTTGTGCCAATCATTGAGGACTGCACTTCATCTCTAGATGTCAATAAACAAATTGATGTGCTTATCTTGGACTTTGAAAAAGGCCTTTGATACTGTTCCTCATGAATTATTTAAGACCAAATTATATACGCTTGGTGTTTATAAACAGATTCTCAGGTGGGTAGATGATTCCTTTCGATCGCAGACAGGCTGTTGTTGTAAATGGAACCGGGTCTTCCTTGAAGGACGTTATGTCTGACGTCCTTTAGGGGTCTGTCTTGGGACCGATTCTCTTCTTGGCACATATAATGATATTGTTTACGTTGTTACTTCTAACTACGTCCGTTTTTTGCTGATGATTGTGTCTGTTATCGTATTATTGAGACTGATGGCAATTTCTTCAGGATGATATTGATTACTTAGGACAAAAGGTTAACACATGAGGTATGCGCACTTAACATACTTAATGCCAAAAACCTGCTAAAGATATGTTTCTCTTTCTAAGTATGTTTTAAATAGCGTGGAGTTATCAAGGGGTGACAGTACTAAGTATCTAATGGTCCAATTACCGTTATGAAAGACATTAACTGGGATAAACAAATCCAAAATATCTGTGATAAGGCCAGGAACAGAATTCTAGGCTTTCTCTATAGAAATCTGTCTTTTGCCCTAGAGATGTGAGACTGGCGGCTTACGAAGGTCTTCTCCGACCGGTATTGGAATATGGCAGCTCTGTCTACGACCCTCACCAGGTTTTAATACTTGCGCGAGGGTCTACGGAGAGGGTCGGCCATATCCATTGCGTCTGACTTTTTTAGAGAGCCAGGATCTATGACTTGTCTTCTTAAGGAGTTTGATCTGACCCCGTTAGCTCAACGACGAAAGCAAAATAGACTGATTTTTTTCTCTAAAGGTGTCTTTGGCCAGGCTCTCATACCTGTTGGCTGCTCACCCACCAACATCAGTAAATCAGGTCACAGTAAGGTCGGTACAGTGTGCGCCGACCTTTCTTCGGTAGGAAAGGTGCTTATATAGACCGTGCTACAATCTTTACACAAGCACGGGATATTCGCTATGTTTTACTTAAATTCCTTTTCTGTTTACAGACTGATGCAGACTTTCGACAGAAAATCAATCTTTTAGCCACCCATGTCAACAGACACCCTTTGGCAACGGCTAGACGATTTGTGAAATGAACTTTCAGAGTTATGTCAGTGTCTCGTAGAAGTAGGTCGGAATAACTGATCACCGTAAATGTCACTGAAATGTTTTTGAAGTCTTGCTCCACTGTGTAGACGAAAAACTTCAAAAAGATCCCAAGTGACCTAAACATTTTTATTCTGTAAACGAGTTGTGAGTTTTTCAGAAATGTTAAAAACGTGCTTACTTTTCAGTTGATCCTTTCAAATTATTTCTGAACAAGCATAACTTTGTTCTCAAGTTAAAATTTAGTCAATTTTAAAGGCACTGGAAGACCAAAATAAAACACATGATTTTTTAATATTAAATGAATTGAAAAAATAGACTTGTGTTACAACTATCATTATAGTCCTCTCAGTTTGTCAGGTTTACAAACGCGACTTCTACTTTACACTCACAGCATAAACACACACCAGCTAAAGGGGTAAATCTGTGAAATGGGAAAAGGAATCACACTATCTACAGTTCGATATCCATTGCTAATTGATTTAACTTTCATTACAGAAGCTGTACTGTTGTTGATGCCTTAATTAAAGATTTTAATTTGACATTGTAGCCGTAATGAGACGAAATGATGATGTTTTTATATCTAGCTCAATACAAAGTTTCTACAAACTTTACGAACAACAACAACCGTAACCGTAACCGTCATCGTCATCGTCATCGTCATCGTCATCGTCATCGTCATCGTCATCGTCATCGTCATCGTCATCGTCATCGTCATCGTCATCGTCATCGTCATCGTCATCGTCATCGTCATCGTCATCGTCATCGTCATCGTCATCGTCATCGTCATCGTCATCGTCATCATCATCATCATCATCATCCAATAACTGACAGGATCAAAGCAGCAAGAGGACCTAACACAATCGCAATAGACAAGCAGGAGAACCGCTAAGATAATAGATGTTGAGATCCCACTGGATCAAAAGATACGGAGTAAAGAAGCAGAAAACGTGCAAGAATATCGAGACTTGAAGTTAGAAATTCAGAGTTGTGGAATGTCATGGCGGATGTGATACCAATAGTGATTGGGGCACTCGGCGCAGTAAGTACCAGTCTAATTGAAGGCCACGCATCTCCAAAGAACACGTGAAGACCATGACGTGAGGACACTCATGAAGCAAGTCATCCTCGGCAGCGCCCACATTCTTAGAAGGATTACTTGACCTCCCAGGATCCGGGTAGGATCCCGATGTCAGCAAATGTGAATCCAATTAAGAAAAAGAGCTGTGAAAAAAAGAAATAACGATAATGATAAGAATCATGATGACAATGACAATTTTTATTCCTCCTGCTATTGAGTGACCTTTCTTTCCTTATATGATTACAATATATACATTAATCACTGCATTCAACGCCAAGTTTTAGTCACTCTTTGTTTAATATTTTTAATACATCATTTTAAATTATGCGATTCTTTTTGTTGCTTTCCACATTCAGTGCGAAATTAAACTTTTGATAAAACGTCTTTTTCCCTTTAACAACAATAAATGAAGTATTTAAGATGCAAATTATGCAAATTACAAACTCATTAGGACTATATCCTTTTCCTTGAAAGCAAAGAAAATATCCTATTTTGAGAAGAACTGCTTGTTTAAAATATTTTTTTCTCAGCATCGACAATAAAGCTCGAAACAAAACTGCAGTCCTAAAATAAATGGTCAATCGTTTCCTTATTTGAATAAATGAAGGAGCAAGATGAAGAAACTTCAATATTTAAGGAAGATAAAAACTAATTTGTATACAAAATCCTACGTAGGGAATTAAACTGAAAATGCTGAAGCTTTGGCTAGGTAATACTTTTGAACGGCCTATAAAAATACTTGACTACCCGTCATCGTCGTATAAGTAATCATTGTTCCACTTCGTTAAGGAAGTGGCAGGAGCAAAAACATTTTTTTACGAGAATGGGGTAAACAAAACGAGACAATGACATACAATTCATTGGCTTCTGTAACAAATTAACATCTGCGTGGGGACTATCGTCTACATCAGGGGTCTCCAAACTTTTTTGCTTGGTGGCCCCAACTTTCTACTCCAGAATCTTGGTGGCCCTGAAATTGTCGGGTCGGTGAAAGGAGTTTGATTTGACTTGGTTATACAATGTTAAAAAAGCAGATCACTGGTTCTTAGATATAATGGTCTCGTATATTAAACTTTCATTTTTCATGGTTATATACATTAAACTTTCATTTTTCATAGTTAAATACATTAAACTTTCGTTTTTCATAGTTAAATACATGAACTGTAATTTTCATAGTTATGTACATTAGACAGTATTTTCTAAGGTTTTATAAATTGAATCACATTCCTCATGATTATATACATTGAGCTGTCAATTACCAAATGAAATCATAAACATAAGTACTTCTTAGTATCACCTTAACTTTCATTGATAAATAAAGTGATTGGAAAACAAAGTAAAAATAAATCCATTTTAATTCGGCGAAGCAATGCTCATAGATAACGTAAATTTTTCGAAAACTTTTAGCTTGGCTAACAATTAGTTACAGCCCAAAGAACACTTCAGTTCAAACTCTGGTTTGCGTTATTAACACTCAACAATCACGTGTTCTTGCAAATTTCTACAGACAAAGCACTGATCTTTCCAATCATAACACAAATTTATTGCTCGTTGATAGCAGTAAACGTAAACTGTCATTCGCCCTCGAAAAAATTTTATTGGCAGAATTGAACGTAATTTCATGTCATAGTTGACAAAAGCATTGGTAGGTAATAAAGGCATTCGTACGATTCACATTAATTGTATACATTGATATGATTAAATTTGGTACATAGTGTACTCTAATACGCTTTATGGCCCTACATGCATTTATAAAATGCACATTATTAGTTGAGATGTCAAAACAAAGTTTCAAAAACAGAGATGTTTCGGTACCAAGAGAAGGTAGTTCAATTAAAATAGCTCAATCACTCCTTAAACACATTTTTTAAGAAACAAACGACAAGTCAGTAATAATAATAGTGATGATGATGATGATGATTATGATGATGATGATGATTATGATGATGATGATGATGATGATGATGGTGGTGGTGATGGTGGTGATGGTGGTGGTGATGATGATGACGATGTTGATGATGATGATGATGATGATGATGATGATGATGATGATGATGATGATGATGACGATGATGTTGATGACGACGACGATGATATGATGGTGACGGTGACGGTAACGATGACGATGATGATAAAAATGAAAATGAAAACAGTTACAACAATAAAGATATATTTTATCAATTAAACACGTAAAGTAACCAAAATGCAAAACAGTTACGCACACACAAATCTAGATAGCAAAACTGATAAAAAGAAGCCAAAGAGAAATTTACACAAATGTTTTTGTTAGATTTGACAATGCAAAAGATGGCTGGTGCGGCATTCTGTGCAGTTTCAAAGTGCATTCAGTAAAGGGTGTGTTCAGTTGAGCGGTAGGCCTACTTTTGGCATACCTAAATTTCACGTGGGTACTAAGAAAAAGTAACAGATTGTTTTACAACACCCCACGACATTATTTTTACAGCTATTGCTCAGAACTGATCAAACTTTGAATATGCTCATCTCGGAATATGGTAAAGGGCGTATACAAACTTTAAGATGTACCTTCGTGTTAATATATTTTGGCTCATGCATGTTCATTTCTCTTACCTTTGTAACAATCAATAGTGAATATGCTTAAACTGTAAGGCTAAGGAGGGACCCGGTCCAGACTGACGACATTCATCTGAACTCAGTGATACGTCAGTGTTAGAGAGATCCCTTACATCTTGATATTTTGAAGTTATCGAATTCAGGTGCACGTCACTAGCGCAGTGCACTTTGTTTTGCTGGACACTTAACTTCCTTAAGTCGTTTGTAGGTTGCCAGGGCCTTAGAGGAATTTTCCTCTTTAATTACATTATAGAGCAAAGAAGTCACATCTGACAGACTTTTCAAGCACAGCCTGCAAACGCTGGGTCCAATTGTTATAGCAGTAGGTCAAGCAAATACAAGAAAACTGGGTCAAGATCCGTCGACATTGCTCCTTTTCCCCACCAATCTAGGCTCTATCATTCCTCTCAATTCTCCTCCTCCTCCTCCTCCTCCGCCTAAATGAATCCCCTGCTATAACTACAAAGCTGTGTTTTGTCAACAATTTTTTTCTGTCATTAGGGTGTAGCTTTCCCTCCTAACCTTTCTTCATATGCATTAGCCTACGGGACCACTTCAATGGGGGGAGGCACTTTTGTTTGCCCAAACAGCAAATTTTCGGTCCGAATCAAGAGAAGGGCTGCAGTCCTGTCAGAGGGCGTTCTACAGTCCCGAATTTCTTGTTACGTAATTACTTTGCCTATGAAACTGAAGGGGTGGGGTTAGAGGGCGGTAACAATGGGGATTTAACTGGTTGAACGTAGGCAGGCAGGTATGCAGGTGTTAGCTGAAAATTCGGAGAACAATTTAAACATGCTAATCTCGAATATGGTAAAGAGCGTATACAAACTTTAAGATGTAACTTTGTGTTAATATATTTTGGGTCATGCATGTCCATTTTTCTTACCTTTGTAACACTATTATTATTAATATGAACATATACGAGATGAGCATATTCAAAGTTTCATCAGTTCTGAGCAATAACTGTAAAAATAATGCCGTGGGGTGCTTACAACAGTAGCTGTTTAACAATAATTCACCGTGTTCGGATTGGTGTCTACTAACCGTAAGGAGAGCACACTTCTAGTAATAGGCATCGGTAAAAAGCTATGGTTAACTGTATTTCTAAAAAGATAAGGAAGATTTATTATATAATTAATATAATGATAATATTAATAATTAATATATAACTAATCAATTATTTTTTCTAGAGTCCTCTTGGTTTCGAATTTTTGATATATGTTTGTACGGACGAAATAAATGAATGAATGAATGAGAGATTTTCGTTGGGCTCATCCAAAGAACTATCCGTAGTAGTTTTCTCAAAGACATTGTAAATTCATACTTAGGCTACCCATAGTTCTGGCAAATTGAGGACGTATGTCTGAACATGAAACTGTATATGACTCGAGTGTGTGACCAGTACTTAGAACAGACTAGAAATTCTCGAGGGCGTAAAGAGGGCGCACCCACAGTAGTTCTTGAATCATTACGTTGCCGTGCAAGTATATTGCTAGGATCTTTAGCAAGACTATACCGGCGATAGACCTAAATGGCGGAAGCCACTAAAAGCCTGTACGCAGACTATATTAGAAAAATGTGTCAAGAGTATCATCGGCTGCAAGTAGTTCAAAGCGTGGGATGAACCGCCGCCGGGCAATACGACAGTAGTTTCATGCATTTCAGTGTCGCCACTGTGATTCTGTTGCTAGGTCAGAATCGAAGGCGACTACATGGGTGTTCCTTTCAGGAAACCAAAAAGACGGCCTTTCGAGCATAGAACCCTCTTAAAGGATTGAGCCATATTTACTTTGTAAGAGCTGTGTAAATCTTATACGTCTTCCGGGACTCTCAAAACTTTCTTGCTATCTAACAAGCTAAGTCCATTCAGATTTTTCCTTGCGTGAGTCGCACCGGAATGTTTAACTAACAGTTTGTCTGTTATCTACATTAGCAATAAAAGAAGTGGCTTTCAGATTAGGTGCGGTAATGATCAATCCTTTTCACTCGTTATTTTTAGTTATTTTTTTGAAATATGCACAGTGAATGCTTGAACGTTTATCTGAATAGAGATAAATAGGCAATTTGCAAGATAGCCATTATTCGTTGCAGTTCCATGTCCATACCTCTTTGCGTTGTAAACAATGATAAGCTGGCGCCCACCTGCATGTAATACCTACGTCATTTGCATTCTTGTGTAATCTCTGTGTATACACGTCTCGGTCCAATGACGTTACATTTCGATATAAATAAAGTCTGGCTAGCTTAATTTAGGTGTTTGATAGCTGAGGATGACCTGGGCTTCGTTAGATCTTGGATTTATTTTGCAACATATAGTCCTGTTGAAATCAAACTTGATCGACCTTAACTTTCTATGAGAAAGGACCGTGCCCTTGTCGTGGAAGTAGTAAGACTCTCGCGTGATCTTATATATAATAACCCATGCATGTTGTTTTATGATGTAATAATGGGCTACACGTCTCGTAAATTGTAGTTGTTTATTAGTGTGATTCGTCTTAATATTCGTGTTGGTACGTGATCGAAATTTACTTACACATGATATCAAAGACATATCTAGGGGACACTTTTGAAAAAAATACGAGACTAGCTCTCCCAACAAATAGCAGTCAGTACGAAATTATTACGGATTGCAATGTACCGTACCCATGCCAATACAGCAATATCCCCGAACAACTTAATGATGTTTTTGACGTAAACCAGTACCGGTTACTTCATACATTCGTCATGGCGATCCTCATGTCGTTGATATGCAGACCGAACCAACCGCGATTCGCCAATCAAAGGGGCTCATTGTGGGTGAGTTTGGGTGTGTTTGGATGGGGGAGGGGAGGAGGAGGTCGAATCATTAGCCAACTGCAGTATGCTTAGCAACGCTTTTTGGAAAGAGTGCAGCCCTTCCGTTATGTCGGGACTTATAACGTTGCAAACTTATTTGTAGACCGTCGCTCTAGGGTTACACCCATTCACACTACCATACGAATATTAAATTCTGCCGGGAGGATGAATAATATTTTCACATTCTTTAGTTCGGTTCATGATGTAGTGTGGCACATACGTGAAACTACACGAACTCTTGTGAGGTGTAAATCCTCTGATAACATTTCTTTTCACACAACACAATGGAACACAACCTAAAAGCAAATAGGCAATCAAGTTACAGTCTACATTAAAAGCACAAAGTGCCTAACAGTGAAGAGCATTTTTTGATCAGATGTACTGTACATCATACCCGTCACTTGTAATTTACCACCACAAGATTTACAACTGCATTAGGACAATGTGCTGAAAGATTTAAGTGTAACTCCCGCTGGTTCCGCTAATACTTCGTCAAATTACGAAGACTACGAAGAAATTTATTCTTGTTTGGATCATATAGGCCTATTTGCTCATAATTCATTTTCAAATAGCTCTTTGTAAGTCATTACTTTCTGTTGAAGTCACGTGTACGTATTGCTGACTATCTTCCTGCCCATGTGCTGACCCAGAAAAAAAGCCTCTTAAGCAACTCCTTCTGGATCGAATTTCAGCTATTCGCGCAAAGTGTTTTTTCTAATTAGAATTTAAAGACGTCATTCTAGTTTGGAGATTCTTGATGTTTTTCTCTTTCTTTCTTTTTGTCACTTTGGTGATTTAGGACTATTGCGCCAACTTCACACAAGTCCCTAAACATGAATTAAAACTCCCTGGAGCCATCTATTCACATAACGCCCTACTTACATTTTGTTATCAACTCGCTTTTCATTAACGTCGTATTTTTAATTGCCCTTTCTCAGACATTATGAGATATGGCATACTATTACTCAAGAGGGCATTCATGTCCTTATGATGAAAACTCCCAATTGAGGCTCCCAAATTTCATCAACCTTATAGGTACAGTTTATTTTGATCTACCTCAACCTGAAGCCAGCCGTGTTGCTTCTTCCTAATTTTCTTCCATCTAAAAGGTTGGCTATCGGTCAAATTTGACTGCATCGCATCAAACAATATACCGGATGAATAGATACTTCGGTTGATATAATGACTACTGCAAAATTTACTCCGTGAACACGATTAGGAATCGGAGGTAAACTAACACTATTCTCTACATGATTGATCAGTTTTTTCTCTAAAAGGCAACCATGATGTATGTGCTGCTGGAAACCGAAATGGAATGTTGAAGTCTTCTCAGTAGGGGTAACAAATTGTCTGGTAGATATCTGCTGTACACTGATGCATTATTTAGATAGTTTTCTCGTGCAGACAGAGGCCAATAAGAACAACCAACATGAGACCCCAAAAAACTAACCAAATTGATCTGTAGTTCGTGACACTGTGGAATATCTAAGTTATAAACAAGTTAGACTAAACTTTTTACCTTCTTTGCACGTCAGCTTAGTTACTTTTATTTTCTTTTTGAACACAAGTTCTTCATTGTCAGAATCAGTTTACGTGTTTTGCTATGAGATATACAAGACATTGATGAATAAAGATAGCAGATGAAAAAACCCTAAAAAGTGGAAGAGGAAAATTAATTAGCTATTGAAAAATTATAACTCCGCTAAAGAACAGTGACATTAATGGGTATCCTTTAAATACAAAAGTTATACATTTTTCCTCTCCACATTTGTCTCAGATTTACAACTTAGATAATGTTTCAGATTGAAAATAATGTTTCATGGTCTCCAGAAAGCAGACTTAAGGAAGATTTCCCACCTCAATACTAACAGCAGATGCAGGAGACGGTGATATAAGCAGTGATTCCTCACAATGAAGTCTTAAATTTTATTTTTTCTTTTGAAATCTTTCTGTTCTGGAAAATTGTCTCACTTTATTTGAAGGGTTTATGGATGATCAGGCATAACTTGGCATAACATCATTTTAACATTCAGAAACGTATCAAGTTTCAACGCTTCATCCATCTCTTGGCTTGTCCACAACGCCATCCCAACACTCTAAAACGTGTTTAGCAGTTACACACTTCCTGCTCCCCCCACTTTGGAAACACGTTTAATGTCTAACCTTATTAACACTTTAACAATACATACTTAGCATTTAAAGACACTTACCAAATAGTCTAGTGTTTTTTCTGTTTTAATTTTTTTTTAAATTGTAATTGTGTACTTAAATTAACTGATTAAGCAACATTCTCCCAGATAAAAGAGAGGCTTTACTTATTAACTTATTATTTTAGCCGCAAACGTTTTGCAAGGGTTTAGCATCCTGAAATAATGACACCGTTACTGTTAGTGCCCTTTAAGTCTTTTCATCCAAGGCCTAAATTGAAAAGAATCGGATATTTAGCATACATACCCACAGATTTCTAGGAAAGAATCGTAACAATGACGAATAACGTTTTTATAAGCATCAAGCAGGATAGAAAGAATGATTAAAGATGAGAAATGATTAAACTGAGGTGATCCTAGAACTGGGACTCGCTCGCCCTTCTAAAGTGAAGACCCTGACCCAAGCTATGTTCCCTAACGTTAAGTTAACGATTCAGTTACAGAAACATTATTCCATGTCTAAAACGAAAGTGAAGACCCTAACCCAAGCTATGTTCCCTAACGTAAAGTTAACATGCCAACATAGGTATCATACTGGTTCTGTTCGCGTAGATATACTCGAAGGTAAATGATGGACTGAACATAAGGGAGCTTATGGTATGTTTCGGTGGCAAGTTCCCTCATGTAGGGCCCACAAGGGCATTGTAGCCAGATCTTCGGGGCTCACATGGGCAACTTCTCTCTTTGTGGGGCCCATAAGGGCACAGTGGTCAAATATTAGCAGTCCTTTGTTTAATTATATACTGTCCTACGTGGTTATGTTGATTTGGACAAATATTCGCCAGGGGCAGGGGCGTATATTCTTGAATTTGCAAGGGGGGGGGGAGGGGGCGTGTGAAGTTTTGGGAACGACTACATTTCTTGGAGGCCGACTCCCACTGCCATAGCTGTTCGATCCGAAATTCTGGAGACCTTTTTTTTCTTTTTCTTTTCTTTTCATTTTTTTTTTTTTTTTTTTTTTTGCTTTTCGGGCAATTTGAGACCGACTTTCGATATCGCTTTGATATTGTAGTACGATCCGAATTTTTGAAGGACCTTTTTTTGCTTTTCAGGCAAACTTTTCACTTCTGAACTGGCTTTGAGACCAACTTTGTGGAGCTCAGAGACCGACTTTTGATTTTCACGGGGGTATCACACCCCCCACACCCCCCCGTATTTACGCCCCTGGCCAGGGGTAGGATAATTTTGTTTTGGATGGTTACTTTTGTCCTTCAACTTAAAAGGCTGTTGAGATAAAGTTGAAGTCTGGTGAGAACACTACTAACGGCATGCTGTCGGCAATAAGCGTAAAGCTGTCCAGCAGGGTATCACCATGGGGGGGGGGGAGGAGGGAGGAGGACACTCACGGAGCGCTGCAATGCCGAAATAGCCTGGTCTACAGGTTTTTGTCCTTTATGAGGACGACAAACTCAATGGCCCGACAGTACAAACTCTAGGTATGCCACCAGATGAGGGTCAAAGAACTCCCTGGCCATGCAAACACCATTTCAGCCATGACAATGCGAGCCTCAACTGCTTGTGTAAAGCAAGAATGGGAAACAAGCTTTACACGGCGGTCAGTTAGCAAAATTGTATGCTGTATTTTGTATGTTTCACTCATTTGCGACACTTGTCTCCATACATGCATATGTCGTCACATTCCTTCCAAAAAGTTCTGCAACCGAAAACAGATATTTCTGTCATATTATTTACATGAGGATGACTCAAACTAAACAATGGGGTAATGATTTTTCATCTCTGGTACTTCTCAAGCTACCTGCATTAAGAAAATGAGGATAAAGTACCGACTGAAAAGGGTCCATTCTTTATTCTTCTTTGGTATTTTCTTCTCGTATGGTTTGAGCTCATTAATAAATCAATAAAATGTGTAGTATGGCAGGACATGAGCGAAATTTATCAATTAACTAAAATTACTCTTAAACATTAAAAGTACTCAATAAAATGCTCAAGCAATTAAAACACTTTGCAATTTTTTGAACCAAAATTAAAACTTCAGTAGAAGAGAGTATTTCAAGTGACTTCTCTAGTTTGCATACAATCGATATAAAACTGAATAAATCCCATCTAACTTTACGAGAGGAAACTGGGGAAATCGAACATTTCTAGCAATTCAGAAAGTAGGACGCTCAAACAAAATCAAACATGCATCATGAGAGATGTGCATTAAAGAGAAGCAAAAACACTGAATAGAATGGTTGTTATCCATACAAAATATAATTTATCAATTTCGTAACAAAGAAAAACGATAGTGAATAGAATGTTGAAGAGAGAGAAACCTTTTAGAGGCAACAAAGCAGGTTCATATTCAGATGCATAGGTAAGTTAGTTACCGTGCCACCCAATTTAGTTGTAACTTTGGAGAAAAGTGGATATGAATGTCATAATTACTTAGGAGTCGCTAAAGACGGCAGTTTATAAAGAGCAAACTTCAAATACCGTTTTCATTCTGAGTAACGTTCACTTTATTGAAATTACAAGTAAACTGGAAAATTTCTTTTTGTACTGAAGTACATGTGGTACCAATTGCCTGATATGGGCCATCGACCGCCTACAAAACACGGCCAGAGATGACTTGCCCACATCCAAAGTTTTTCCGGCCCTTTCCAAGTTTCCAGAGAGTGACTTATAGAATCTAGGCAGAATTTTCTGGACCTTACAATATATATCCGAGGATTATGTTTAAGTATGTTTACCGATGTGTGAATGCTATTGTATAGTTAAGAATCACTGTCATTCCTACAACAGTTGTATCTTGTAGCCATGATAATTCATCTTCATTACACGGGCTTTGTGAACACTTTGAAACCAGGTATTATCCCCAGTAATAGAATAGCATCAGTCAAGAAAATTGTCTTAACCTTCCACTCCTAGAGAAGGCAACTCCTGTAAGTATTATGTGTTATGGTCATTCCTCTTTCTGACTGATTCAACCCATATTTTTTACTTCTTTAAGTCCATTACTGGGGCCTGATGTGACAATGCACGAAAATGAAAGAATGAAAAGCTGTTATTACCTTCAAGCGATGATTTTATGGCTTCTTTAATATTCTCAGTAAACGAAATGTGGAGACAAAGAGAGCGGCATACATTTCACCATAAATCACGCAGTTACAAAGATGGCGGCAAAGAAGCCGCTTTAGCCGTGCTTGACCAGTTTACTTCGTCCTTGAGAGTTTAACGCTATATCCATTACAGGTAATTTACATTCGATTAAACTACATTTTAATAAAACCCCTTATATTCTTCGACGCCCACTTCGTGTCCGCACTTCATACATTACTTGCGGCATCCCCATTCGAAGCGTGGGCCTTCATGATACATCAAGGCTTAAACTAGGTGCAAAATATTCAAATATCAGACTCGGTGCTTTAATGTTTTTTCTTGCTGTAATGAAGGCCCCTTTCTACAGGCGTATAGACGAACGAAGATGACGTTACTATCCATCTTGCACAGCTGTTGCTACTTTATCTGGAAACTATTCAACTTACGGTCACATTTTTTTAAATGAAACCGTGCTTGGGCCCCTTTGCACACACAATTCAGAATCCGAATCTCACTTCACTCAAGGACCCTCGTAGTAAGACGGAAGCATATTCAACTACTGCAAGACATATCTACTTTCTACTCGTCGTTTTACCTTACTGAGAAAAGTAGGTGGGACGTCTTAAAGTTTCTTTTCAATACCCACTTTGCTCTTTATCAATTGCTATGTTTTTCGTTCTTTAAACGCAAAAATATAATTTGATTT
The DNA here is from genome assembly GCA_029531755.1 of Holothuria leucospilota. NCBI lineage: Eukaryota > Metazoa > Echinodermata > Holothuroidea > Aspidochirotida > Holothuriidae > Holothuria > Holothuria leucospilota. Next base: position 18,867,503 of record CM055975.1, on the reverse strand, counting down.
CAGTCATGGAAGGCATGAATCCAAATTAAGAGTACAACTGCAATTCGTTTCGAACGGGAACTATTTTGTATAACAGGTTCTCACCTGCCTTTGCCAAGATTCGAGTATGACCCGGAAACATCCAGACGTGTAACGCCATTCCATCCCGTGGTGCGTGGAGGTTTCATCATTCATATGGAGATGTAATTCTACGTCATAACTCACTTCTTGCCCTTACGACTGTTCAAACAATTCCTAGTTTCATTAAAAACTCTGATATGAATAGTTTTGGCCTGTCACTGTCAGCCTGTCTAGAATAAATCCATGTATTTTTTGTAACTCATCGTCGATGAGTTCGCTGTTTCTTCGGGATGAACCTGATTGTGTAACTCTAAGACTGCCCCCTTAAGCAGATTACGTGATTACAATGCTAATACTCGGTATCTTCGAAATCTCAGCTGAAATATGAGGGGCAATAGTCCAACCGATGCGTTTATATCTTTCCTCTTCTAGGAATTATTTTCCTCTGAAAAGACTAGAAAATGAAGAAGATCCAGCGTTACGAATATGCATCATGAACGATTTACGCATGACATAGAATCTCCATGAAAACGCTGTGATAGTTAAAGAGAAGCTGCAACCTCCCAATTGTGATGTACATATATACCCTGATATTGTGATTCATGAGTGGCTCCTTTTAATCATGTGACAATATCTCCCTAATGGAATTGTTAAACTAACGCAGAGTAAATCATTGTTGTACCTTTATATGCAATATTTATATTTGAAACATTACACACGATACTTGCAAGAGAGAAAAGGACGAGATTAGTTGGATTTAGCTGACGCTGCAAAATTTATTTCTGGTTTACTTTTTTTCCCTTTAATCTTGTATTTTATTTCAGCGTTGTTTCAGTTCAAATTTTCCTCTCTACAGAGAGAATCAATAGAAGTTTTTTTTTACTTACTTAAAGCATTGAAAGTTACCGCCTATTTTCCGGATAATATTTACTCGAAAATTTATTGTTTGCATTGCGTAAATGAGGTCCCTCCTTGTTATAGAATATACTACAAACTGAATTATCTGTAACATAATATCAGTTTGGAAAAGAGCCGTTCTTTCGTCACTTGTTTCATGCAATGTTTCACTCTAACAAAGCAAATGAAGCTAATTTAAATTTAAAATTCATTTTCTTATGCAGTGTTGTATAGTTTAACGGATTTTTTCTGGTTTCAAGGAGAGCCATGAAAACTCTAACACAGGAGGGGGTTCTACATTTTACCCTTTAAATATTTCAATACAAGTCGATGCATATTTATTAGTGTTATGGTCAATGGAAACGGTAAATGAAGGATTTTTACCTTTGGTGAGCTAACGAAGAAAGCAGCCATTCATAAGTGTACGGTGATCGGGCTACATCTCTAGATATGATCTCACAATATTGATTTCCCTCTGTAATAATGATAATGATGTACCAACCTGATACTATTGAACGAACAGTTGATGAGAACAGTTGAAATGAGAACCCATGCTGATCTACTGCCGATAAGAAACTATGAACACGAAACCCGTCCAGTCATTTTGTAATTATCTGCTCATTCCGATTAATGTAATATTCCAAGAAGGGAAAAAGGGGGAAGTAAGATTCTCTGTACAGTTTCAGTGGAATGATATTTATTTTATGGTACTAAAATTGTAGCAGGCGCGTACGGGGAAGGGGGGGGGGGGCTACGTTCATAGGAGAGCCCGATTTCTTTAATCTATGATCCATGTAGGGCTTGAGATATCATCCCCTGTGGTTCCCGCAAACTAGGATGATTCAGCAGAAGAGTACACCTAGTTTATGCTAGAAAAGTTCACTGGTACTTTTGTGCTTATAATGTTCATAAGTGATGCAAAGCTCATCGTGAGGATTACGCGTGCAGCGAGCCGAAATTTGGGGGTATACTTTATTACCTAAAGGAAAAACCTGCATACAGGCTCAGCCAGGGGTGGTGCATAGATTTGCCGACACGGGAGCCAAGCGCCCTGACTGGGCACTAGCTACTCTAGGCCCCAACATATGCAATGGGTTGCCGAACTTGAAATATAAGGCACGCGAAGCGGGCCGAAAATTTTGAGTTTTATTGTAAAAGATTTTCAATTTTTGTTTTTATCAAGGAAAGTTGAAAAAGTTTGGGTTTTTATTAAAAAATCTGCCCTACTTTAGAACAAAACCAACAAGTTGGAGCGACTGCATGGTTGTTGTCGGGGATTACGTTCTTTATCTTACCCATTAAGGCTCGACGACGAAACTGAAAAATTACTTTCTTACAAAATATGTTTGCCACGATGGCGAGGCTGAAGAAGGAATCTTCCAAAACATAGGAAAAGAGGAATAGATACATTTTCATGTTTCTCTAGAATCACGCCTATCAAGGAAGAATAATGTTTGTGGAAACGTTGAATAAATCCAATCTGTTTAAAACGGTGGGCATTACCGTTAGACAGAATTGAAGATGACAGCGCGCGTAGCACGCGAAAATTTTTTGAAGTTATAGAAAGAATTGGTTCAGAAGTTACTGGCTACGGGCCTGATAAAGAACCATGTGAACATATTTTCTGAGCAAACCTATGTCTTCACCACTACTCGTCTATATAAAATTTTGCGCAATTTTTTGGGGGCTGGAGAAAAATGGGGGATAATGCCCCTAGCCCCCCTAGAACCCGGGCCTGTATGTAACCAGGTAACAGATCGACCAACCCCAGTTCAGAATCTTTTTTGAGAACTTCTTTTTAAGATAATTTCTTATGCAATTCCAAATTTGGTTTATGCTTAGGAGTTTTTGAGATCAGTATAAGAACTTCTATTTAATGATCCTCTTAGGAACTACCTTCCAAAAACATCACGTGGGGTTTTAAGTTTTACATTACTATTTCACCCAAATATTTACCTCATCATTATCTCTTCTTTGTTTGTTTTGTTTATCCAAACCATAAAAATTTAGACTTGCTATTTATTTATGCCTTCTTTGCTTAGGTCAGCGCTACTTTGAACAACTCCCTGCCCTATATTTTTACAAGTGTATACTTGCGAACAGCGCACATACACAGAAGACATAGACCCAAACGGCAGACAGATTTCAGACAAGTTCATGGCATACTCAGGTTTGGATGAAGTAAATGCGTAAGTTAATACTTGGAGTGTTTTTCATTATTCTCATTTCTGAGACATATATGAAACCATGGTGCTGTGACGTCAAACGCATACTTGAGTTTACATTAACAATTAATTCATGTAACTGAAATTAACAAAAGCATTTACTGAGTACAATCAATGTGATTACAATGGTGTGAGAATGTAAAATAGTGAACAAAAAGTAGTAAATTGAACGCACTGCTGTAACCAAAGAATATTATCACAGTAAAAACACAGAACGAAGGTACATAATTATCTCGAGTTTCATGTTGGACCTAAATTTAGGCTGACGTTAATGCACAGTAAAACTGAAAAAGAATATAATGCGCGAACTATTTCATATCTTTCTGTTTTCTTCTTCAATACGGTGTCACTTAAATAGGGTAAGGTTGAGGTCTCATGACAATTTTTTACATCTAGTAGTAACATAACGGTACTCTGACGATGATAGACAATTCTGCTGTAATTTCGTTGTTCGCCAACTTCTTTAATTAAAGTTTCTGGGGAGGAATCAGAAATTAAACTACATGTAATACATATTTAAATGGTTGATTTAAATAAAGGGATGGTACATCGAGGCTCGTCGAATGAAGTTTATCATGTTTGTATACAAGCTACTTACATTTCAAGCAATAATACATTCTTGAAATGCACTCTAAAAATGTCTGATCAGGGGGAAACCGAACAGGAATCTGGTAAAAAAAATTGACAAGATCCGGTTAAAAAATGAACCAATTATTATCATTTCTGAATCAAATCTAGTCAAATAATTCATCAGATTCCTGTTCGGTGCCATTCTGATCAGTCCGGTTCACATTTGACCAGAACTTTTTAGAGTGTGAGTGACTGGGTTCAAGACAATGCCATGTGAAACATTAGCCATTGAAAGTGTCGATTCCGGTTAATTCAATACCTATAGTATGGGATTTATTCTGATTTTGATTTTTACATTTCGATTTGTTTTGCGGGAACAATTAATTTCTTAACACCTGCGTGTGATTGGAATGTTATGGATTTCAATCAATGTTAAGAAAACAGTTAATTCATTGTTATAATCTGGTATATGATCCTCCATGAGCTAAGTGGCTTCTTGAACCTCAAACGCTAAACTTTACATATGTATGCATGTATCAACCCCGCTTAATTACGCTTCATAGACCGTAGTAATAAAACCAGGAAATCCCCCCAACAAAAAGGATATATACTATATATACTTTATGAGTTATTCTTGAAATAAAATTAATGGATTAGATCTACCTGAAATTTGACTGATTACAACCTTTCTATTTGAGAAAATGACCAAAGATAGCGTTTATTCACGACATTTACAAAATAACACTTCAAGTTGGACGATTCTGTATTACTAAGGTTGTTTGAACCAATTAAACAGACCTAGAAAATGACGTCAAAGCATTAACATTAACACGAAAAGTGTGCAAAACGAAGGAATGTTGCACTATAAACCAGTTGGGTAAAACTGTACCCAAATTGGGTCCGTATGCCTCCTCCTAAACTGTTTGGTAAGTAACTACCCAAGCTGGTTACAAAATTATCCTTTACTTGGTAAAAATTCACCCTGGATGGGTACTTTTGGACCATCTTTGGGTAGTTCTTTATCCACCATTTCAGGAGGTGGCATATTGACCCAACTTGGGTAAACGTTTACCCAACTGTTTTACAGTGTTCATGGCACTGTTAAACTTCTGTTTCTTGAAATTCACTTTCAAGTTTTCTGACTAAAAAGTTACGTGATTAATTTAAACGTTAAGTGAACACAAGAAAGCGGACACTGCCTGCTGTTTCGGGTGCATGTAGTTTTGCTCAAGTCTTATCAAGAAGGTTCACTTTAGACCTCACTGGTCCCATCAAACGATGCTGAAAGGAGATAACTAAACAAATTACCCTTAAAGTCCAAGTATCATGGTTGAAGATAGGCCTTCAGAATGTTTAATGGGTCTAGGAAATGACGTCTGACACAATCATTTTAACAAAATCAAAATTTTGACTAATTTTTCCTGGTTTTTGGGTGAACATGGATTTTCAGCTTTGTCGTGCTTTTTCGGGAAATAAAATCTGTGATATCATAAGTGGAGTAATTACACTCGCGCACGACCATATACTGTCTGCATGCGTCCGCTGGTGCACATATACAAGCCAGCCGCCACAACCGGCCGGGAGTAAAGGCAACTGCCGCTAGGGCAATTGTACGGAGTGGTCATTTTTCACGTTTGTTACAGTCATAAAATTTCACCTTGGGCATAACCTCATTGCATTTTGGGGTTAAGAATCTACTATGCTCACTGCATGAGCTGCAAGATTGCACCAGTAACGCCTAGCATCTTCAGTTTTAGCGAAGTATGTTCCAACAGTAAAATACAAGCGTTCCTGTGTGGTCGAACGTTCTGTTTAGAATGAATAGGCTACGTTATGCCATTTGTACAACACTAAGCCTAACGTTACTGTTATGCCTTTCAGCATGAACTGCTTGGAAGATAACCCTATCTTTTCTAGAGTATTCTCTTTCGCCTAACAATAACCTGTGTACTTACTTTGCTTGTACAAATCTCCGCAGATAACTACCCATTTATATCCAACAAATAATATATCCAGCACTGGCGCCAACTTTTCAAAATCCTTCGATACATTTCCTTACGTTATAACGGCACAGTTCCAGCTCTACCTTGAGTACGTGCATACCTACGTACGTACATACGAAATGTAGTAACAGTGATGTACCATGTGCGCGGCGTACCTACGTAGTAAGGTATGCGTTGTAAGCCTGACTTGGCCAATCAGAACCCTCTTAAGAAATACACACTAGTGTAAATGTGTGTGACAAGTTTGAAAGCAAACTTGTGATTGGTAGAGATAGGCCTATCTTGCTATTCTATTTTGTTTGTTTTCCACTCTCAAGCAAGTCGTAATTTGGCCACTAATAATTCTAGCAATATTTTACGGCTTCTTACGACAGTTTGTTATTTTTTCTGCGTATTGCATGTGAACACTGATTATTCACGTTCTCATAGATATAAAGAACCTGTGTATGAAAATGTGGGATTCTGAAGCCATTAAGTGGATTAAAACACTATGAAAAACTGGCTACTCTCACTCCGTATAATGCGGTCCCGGTTTTTGTTTTGTGCTTTGTGTTCCGTTCGTGTCCGTTTCCAAGCACGTAAAAAGTACAATGTTTAATGCGTCGTACATGGACTTCTTATAATAACAAATCCGTGGCGTTGTACTGCTGTGTACTGTCTGTGAGAAGCAACCGTCCACAACTCCACTTATGACGTCATAAGTAGTTCGGCAATTCGGAGCTCTTCGAAACTGATCGTTAAAGATCCTACCCCTTTTCGGTATCTACGGGAAAATATGGCTTTTTCTTCAATTTTCCGTGTAATTATTGTGGGGGGATTTTTTAACCGCCAATAAAGTGGAAATATGAGCCTTTTTAACCATTACTGGGTGATAAGCTTAGCTGTAATACTTGAAGTTACGTCCCTGGAATTGCAACAAACTATATGAGACCATTCGGTCAGCTTTGGATGTGTATAGAGGGATTTCAGTCACGTGACTTTAACCAACTAGACGCAATTTTGAAGGGCAAGATCGCGCGTCTTTTTGTTTTGAAGGACAAGATCGCGCGTCTCTTTGGTTTTGACGGGCACGCGTCCATTGTGTCACGGTAGTATCTATGGTTATGCCGTGCGCGTGAGCTGTAAATTCGGTTACTGAGTGTGTGTTTTGCCCTTCAGTGCCTGGGAATCTATTGCGCGTGACGTCACATGAAATCACTCTATACATACAAAATATGCCTTGACATGCCTAATTAAATAAAGGATAAGGGTTTGCATTATAAGCTTTTGCACTTGAAGTTAGAACACGGCTAGTAAGGGTTGGACCACGGCTAGTAGGCTAAGGGTTAGACTACGGCTAATAAGGGTTGGAACACGGCTAATAAGGGTTATATGAGAGTCTTGTGTGTATTTGAACTGTCAAAATGTTTTTACTATTAAAGATGCTCCTACTAATTTACTTTATACGTTTGCTTGCTTTCACAACGCAGCGTCAGTTGTAATGATTCTCAGATCTCATCTCTAATTGTTAGGTATATACTTAATCAGAAATCAAAAGAACGACATTTCTTGTAAGATCGGTCACGACCAATGTACGGTTAAAATGTACTTTCAGTCTAGAATTTCATACTTACATATTTTAGAGTTTGGAAAATGAATCTCATCCATCCAATTCCCATTTTCATAGCTTACTCCGTTGCTGAGATATAAAATAGTGAAATTTATTCACTTTATTTGAAATAGTCGATTGCGCAATAAATTAATTGTGATGTCCTTCTTGTACAACTCACATTTACCTCCTTTGTTTCCTTTTGAAACTTAAATGTTTTTATGATCTTGAGGAAAATTCTGTTCCCTTGCACAGCATGTAGTACGGAGAGGCCTTGTATAGCCAAGTCATTCTACAAACACATTAAGACAGTGATCACATTTTGGCGCAAAGTGCAGTGGCTTTCAGAAAAAAGAAAAAATAAAGACGGTAAATGTGAGAAGTGCGAGGAATGACATCACAAATTATTGCGCAATCTACCCATTTAAATTGAGTGAATAAGCTTCAACATTTTATGATTCAGCTCAGGAATGTTCTGTGAAGATGGATCAGGTATGTGGATTAATTTTTCAAGCTTTGTAACACATTTTTGAAATTGAGACTTTACTGTAACACAATGAGGACGGAAATGTTATAAAAACTCTGTTTAGTACCTAAAACATGCTGCAGAACTGATGAATAATGTCAAAGAGGCGGACCACTTTATTTGAATCTAGCTTGAAAGACATTGTCTTCTGTCACGTGATACATTGCATTCGAGTAATTATTCAACAACAACCAGAAGCAAACTCTAAATTAGGATTGCTATTAAGGTCACCCTATAACATTTTTTAAAGGTGCTTATTCGGGTAACGTATAGTGATGATCTACAACTTTTTTAGAATTCTTAAAGTTCATGAACACGGATTTTGCCAGTCATTAAAATATTATCTTGGATATTGTCCAAGATTATATGATCTTGTATACTATCCAAGATTATATTATCTTGGATAATATCCAAGATTATATTATCTTTAAGACATTATCTTGGATATTATCCAAGATTATATTATCTTGAATATTATCTTTTATATTAATCTAAACGACGACAGCTGTAAGTTTTACTGTTGATTTATTGGATCATGGATCGTTTTGATACATTTTTTACAACATTTCTTGTCAATGGTGTCAACTCTGACCCTACTATCATTACCTGTGGGGTACCTCAGGGCAGTATACTTGGACCCCTTTTGTTTCTTTGTTATGTTAATGACATGCCTATAAGTGTTAATTGTAAACTTCTTCTATATGCCGATGACAGTGCCCTTATTGTTTCGGACAAAGATGTTAGTAACATCAGTTCTAGCTTAAGTAATGAACTAGAGTCTTGCAGAGAGTGGTTGGTTGATAACAAACTCTCACTTCACTTGGGAAAAACCGAATCTATCCTTTTTGGATCCAAAGCTATGTTAAAGAAATCCACCCCCTTTCTGTCTCTTGTAACGGGAATCTGATTAAACCTAATTCTGTTAAATACTTAGGAATTGTCCTGGATGAGACCCTGTCAGGTGAACATATTGTTTTTAACATTCTAAAGAAAGCTGGTGCTCGCTTAAAATTTTTGTATAGACATTCCAACTCTCTAAACAGAAGTTCTCGTAAGATTCTATGTTCTGCTCTGATTCAATGTTACCTTGATTATTCCTGCACCTCCTGGTACTCCGCTATTTCCCAGCATTATAAAAATAAGCTCCAAATATTGCAAAATAAAATTGTTAGATTTATTCTTGACAGGGGTCCACGTTTTCACATTGGGCAGGCTGAGTTGGACAGTGTAGGATTCTTATCTGTTGATGACCGGGTCCAACAACTTAAGCTTAATTTGGTCTTTAAGATTTTTCATGACATTTGTCCAGAATATCTTAAGTTTAATTTTACTAGATTCAGTGCCATTCACCAACACTGTACCAGGGGTAGCCCTTTCAATTTTCTTGTTCCCAAAGTCAAGGGCCTTGCTGATCGTACTTTCTTCTTTACAGCCATCAATCACTGGAATGCTCTCCCCAATTCCATTAAACAGATTAAGAGCACTCACAGTTTTAAATTGCAGGTTAAAACCCACCTTGCCAATAAATCACGCATAGTAGACCAAAATCAATCTTTAATTTAGCCCTTGCTATCCCACGTCTCTCCTCTTAATCTTAATTTTAGTGCAATACTTCTTATTATTTATTTTTTTTTTTCAATTGTCTCTTGCTCGGTTGTTCCGTCCTTAAAGGGACCCCAATGGAATTAAGCCTTTTCAAGGCTTTTTGGGCTTATCCCTGGTACTCTGTTTTGTACTCTTGTTTTTTTCTTTTGTCTCCTTTTATTGTTTTATGTCTCTTTTACTTTTCCTGTGATTTGTTGTTTTAGTGTCTTAGTACCGAATAAACCAAACCAAACTAAAAGATAGTGGTTTCAAATTTTGGACAGAGATTAACACCTATAAGCGAAAACACATAATGTCAAGTGTTAATAGTTTCACTGATCAATTATGATAATTTTTCTGTGACCTAAATGGTATTTCCATAATTGCCATTTATGGAAGAAGAGAAGGGGGTGGGTAGTCAAAGGTAAATGAAACATGACAACTTGATAAGAGCTGGCTAACCGTATGCCTTCAAGTCAAACTAATAGCGAGCTACTAGTTATAGAAAAAGCGCTGTAGTCGACACCGGAGGGTCCGAGACCGAGACCGGTCTCTCAACTGGCTTTACTCTTTGCATAGGGACTCGAGACCGGTCTCGGAGACGAGACTGACAATTTCCGGTCTCGAGACCGGTCTCGCTACAGCACTGAAAATAGCTAATACTTTGTGTATGTTTCCAGCACGGATTCATTTTCAGCTTATTTTTCTTTTCGAGAGTATCAGTAATATCATATATTGTGAAACATTATATGTGTATACCAATAAGATATGGAAAAATAGACATGGCACATCAAGAGCAATATAGACCATAAATAATAAATTCATAACTTCATAAACACGAAAGGAAGAAAACCCAAGAAGTAATAACTTTATCCAGTATGATTCATTGCCTCAAAATGTAGGAACCCAAACGGGTAACATTAAAAAAACAAAACCAGATCCACCTTTACATAAGTTTATGTTAGTATCACACCTAAATGTGTGATGACATGATAATAACATAGCTGGATATTTGATGTAAACAGCATTGAAAATCCAGAAAATAGCCTCAATTTCCATTAAAATCCATTAAATATTGGCCATTTTACGAGGTAATTTCTATTTCACACTTGTATCATGAATAAACATGAGCTACAATATGCAAATATGTGACATCGAAAGATGGACATACCATATATGGCTAATGTCAGCCTCTGCATTTTCAACCGTACTTTTAAGGACACTGGTAGTATTGTTATCCCCTGAGGTGTTTAGTATGAAAGTTAAAATTGTTTCCTTAAGAAATATTGATATCAATCACCAAACTGTAAACTATCTGATCAGTAATTAAGATATAATTTATATAAGAGTTAACAAAAGAATTTTAACACTGTGCAACACTCTACATCATTATTTTTGCATAGGCAATGGGTTGCTTCAGAAACCATCAAACTTCGGAAAACGTGTATTTTGAGAAGGGTAAAAGATATTGAAATAATTCCAGTTGAACGGATCTTTCATTGAAAGATTTAACTCTTTAGCTGACAAGTGAAACAGCTCTTTTTGGTGCCATGTCAGGCGACCTTTTTAAGCTACTTACATTATAATGGCTGATTTCACGGTAAACCCATATGTTTAGATGTAACCTCAGGTGTGATGTCGAGACAGATAGCTAGAGTCACAACAGAAGCGTTATACTCATCCTTCACATCGAAGTCCATGCATACACGAAATAAAAATACTGACTGTGAAACGTGACACCGTCAAAGACAATAACATATTTATTTCAGTTCAAATTTCGCCAAAAGATGAGAATTATAGTTTTCTGTCGATCCATCAAATTCATGCACATCACCTACACACCAGCAACCTCTTTTATGACCTAATACGGAAGGAATGTGTCTATGCTAGAATTATATGTATACGACAGCATATCAACAATGACATTTTCGATTCGTTCTGTCTTGGATAAAAGCAGATGACGGTGATATCTTTCAGTGAACAATGCAAGAACTCTGTCCGTATTTATGAATCAATTTATTTTTTTGTTACAGCTGTAATAAAAAACAACCCCCCCAAAAAACGAATCATTAGCAGATTTAACTGTTGGAGAAAGTTAGGAATCCAATATGATGAGTTTGGTTTGAATGAGACTGAGTCACAGAATAAAACAATTGCTGCACAGGTAAGTGCTTCGAGGAACTGTTGCTTTGAACTGAAAGATGTGTCGGAGAATTCACAGTATTGCATTATATTCAACGTTAAAAATTTGGACTATCATGTTTGTTGTTCATAAGACTTCATTCAACAGTTTTATTTGAATGATTTGTCCCTTATTCGGAACTACTTCTTTTTAACAGTTTGATTATGGAAGAGAAATGTTGTATGTATTCTATGTCAGATAGTATGGGTCCTATCAAAACGGCAAACAGCAATTTTGATCGCATGTAATGTCCAGCCACCAAGAAATTCAGTCCTCATATTGTTTTGCATCCAAACGCCAGCAATAAACTTTGCTTTAAATATAATTGAATATGCACAACTCAAATTTAGAGAAATTAAGACAAACGGTTTTTCCAACGTTTAAAGAAGAAGTTGCAGTATCCTTAAAAATGTCTTAATCTTTAGCTTAACCATTAGAATAAAAAGAAAAAATATTCACTCATCAGTTTATAACAGAGTCGTGAGACATAGTTTGAACGGATGCTCCACAAACAATACGATCAGTTTGCTTGCGATGATCGATGGTGTGTCAGTTATTGACCTATTTTGGGAGCTTAGCGGTAACTAATTATACAGTTTAGTCCAATTTGCATCGCATATTTACCATCATTATTCTATTATGATTAATGCGGTGTAAAAGACAATTCCACTACGGTTCTCCTGCTTTTCCTTTAAATCTGAGTGCAATTTAATAAGGTTAAGGGCTTTTGTAATGTTCCATATATATAAATATATAGGTCGAAAAATAAGTAATAAGTTTCGATCATATTTTGAAATAAGTCCCAAGTACTGGCGATAGCCTTTATGAACAAGGGAAAGAAAAGAAGACATAAATTCACAGAGAAAATTAAGCCACCTCGAACTTCGGACTGTCGCGTTCCGTGTGACCGCCTTAACCACTAAGCTATCATGGCTCATGTGACACGAGACGTGACAACAAGGTACAAGTAGTGCGTACTCAATTTTCCCTCCTGTTACCATGGTAACTACTGACTGTGCGGGGGTGAATATTCAGTAGGTCTAGTATCGTAGATCGACTATAAACACGTAAGTCGAAAGATAAGTAATTTGATTCGATCATATTTTTAAATCAGTCCCAAGTTTAAACCCGAAACCTCGTTGAGTTTTCCGAAAACTTTCAGCACTATTAACCATTTTTGATTGACCTACACATTTCAAAAGTGCTGCACAGTACTTTGACCTTACCGATAGAAATAGATGACAAAACAGCCCAATACCTCTTCTCCAAGGACTGTAAAACAGCAAGGTTCCATACTTTGCCTAAAACTCATAAGGAACCGGACAATTTTGGCCACCAAAAATCCGTCCTGTGATTTCTGGTAGTGGCTCACCTATTGCAAGACTTTCAGAATTTGTAGACTATTATATTAACCCATAGGTTCAAAAGTTGGACTAATTCATAAAGGACTCAAATGATATGGTAAGATTAGGGGAGAGCTTGAATGAAAAGGACAGTTGTCTCCCACAACAGATATGTTCAGTTTACTATAGGTTCAAAGCCATGTGCCCCAGCATGCCTCAGCATCTAGGTGTGAAAGGGGTAAGAAAAGTCTTCGAGTCTCATAAATTTCAAAAACCCTCTACCGTTCATTTAATTGTCTAAAGCTTTGTCTCAATGAGAACCACTTTGAATTTAATGGTAATATTTGCCGACAGATCCATGGGACCTCTACAGGACAAAAATGACCTCTGGGCACGCTTAAATGTTTGGGTATGGGGACGGTTGAAGATTGAATTATGGCAAAAATGTTCACATAAGCCCACAGTATGGTCCCTTTATATTGATGATAGTTGGGGCCTTTGGCCCCAAGGGACCTTTAACAACATTTACCAGGATGAGCTTGAAATCACTTCGTGTTTTAATTATCATTCAGTACCATTCCTGACTTTACACATTTACCGTAATCCTGAGGGCTTTCTCAAAACCGACCTTTTTGTTAAACCTACGTTTAAAGATCTCTATCTCAAATATGACTTTCATCATAACAAACACATTCTTGGCAATATCGTGTACGATCAGGCTCTCAGGATACGTTTGATCTGTTCTACAGAAGAATCTGCCAAAAGAAATCTTAATAATCTGAAAGGTAATTTGGTTGAAAGACGATATCCCCTCAGTATCGTCAATGAAAAGGTCAGTAAAGAGTGAAGCCCCAATAGTATTCTTCTTAATCGTGAATGGTGAGACTATTCACATAAGAAACTTAATGCCAATCTGGTAATTACTCGCAACCATAGATGACCTCCTCTAGGTAATACTATGAAGAAGCTTTTTCACATTTTGCAGTCGACTCCCACTTTTAAGGAAAGTTTCTCTCACCAGGGAGTTGTCTGTTGCAACTCCCTGCTCTAACCGGCCCTTAGTCGTTTACAGAAAACCACCAGATTTAAAATCCTTACTGGTAATAGCTAAAATTCCTGATTACAGAGAGAGAGAGTAAAGGTTGTCTTAGAACACAAGATAAAAGGAATGTAACTTGCAGTGTCTTGAGAGAAACTTCTACTTTTAAGATTTTGTGTACGGGACAGAATTTTCAAAAGGGGTTATCTACTTACTAAATTTAGATTTAAACTACTTACTAAGTATGGATTGCCAAAAGCAGTATGTTGGTGAAACGGGATTAGAGCTAAGGATAAGAAATAGGTGCCACCGACAAGAATTTAACTAGGGCCAAACTACTTAAAGGTTTGTAAAAATTTGGAATTAATAGGGAACGAAAAGATTCGTAACGATAACAAAAGAAAAAGGGAGGAAATCAAATTGAAACGAATTTACCGGTTGAATACTCTCACTCCTATAGACCTGAACGTATGAGATATAAGCCTTGATAGAGAACACAGCTAGTCGTGTCCACAGCCAGTTGTTTTCAGCACGTGGGCAAGGGAAGTTTATCTTTTCGAAACGTAGTACGGTTTTAACTTGTTGGTATGTCTTGAAAGTTTTATACTGTTTCCGTTTTTACACCTTCAGTTGCCTTGGTAGATTTGACATGACTTACTCTTCAGTAATCTGTTAAACTTTTAGACCGTTTTTAACAGTATGTTGTGTGCTTTGTGCATGTTTCTAGTGCCGCTTATATACATATATAGCCTATTTATGTATAGCCTATACATATACATATATATAGCCTTCAATATAGTCTATATATAGCCTATATATATGTATAAATATATATATATATATATATGTACACGCTTACCGTGGTGAAAACGGTGCCATTCATCATTCGCTTGCTATAAACACCTGATTAGTGTGGTCGACTTTGCTGGCTTTACGAAACAGATCTGTAGTGTGACTATATATATATATATATATATATATATATATATATATATATATATATATATATATATAGGTCGATAAAGGTTGTAAAAAGTGCTTAAAGTTTGCGGAAAATTCCACGACGTTTCGAGTATAGACTCTTCATCAGGTGGCAAAGAAATGCAACTGAATAACAAAGAAGTAGAAATAGAGAAGAAACACATTGAAGAAAGGCACGAACAAACCGGTCGCACAGAACGAACACGGTGTAAAAAAGCGAAAGAAGGCTGAAAAAACTGGTAAAAAGTATATATACATATATATATATTTCTCTAATTCGGCACTTAGGGGGAAAGTTGTTGTTGAAAAGTCGACCTTAAGGGGAAAAAAAAATTTGGGTGAAATATAAGTTTCGCCTTAACGTTTCCACACACTTTTTCTATAGGAATACGTAAACTTACAAGGGCGCCCTCTTAGATTTACAAACTAGATGCCATTACTTCAAAGTTGTCAAATTTACGGACACCTAGCTGTTAACACGAACGGATGGCTGCCCATTGAAATAACGTTAATAATATTTTTAGACGTTAAGGCGAATTTATTTCTTTTGTATTTTATTATCTTTTTTTCGCCCTATGTACAAGCAGATATAACAATTTCCCCTTAAGGTGGGAATTAGCGTTATATATATATATATATATATATATATATATATATATATATATATATATATCTATATATATATATATATATATATATATATATATATATATATATATATATATATATATATATATATATATATATATATATATAACTCAATCTGCAGACAGAACTGTTTCGATCTTGTTAGATCTCATCAGTGCAGCTCAGAGTAGGTTTCAAGACTGAATGGCAAGGCTGACACAAGCATAACTTGCGTCAGTCCGGCCTTTCACGGTACACTGCCTATGAATACCAAAGTGCACAAGCTCTAAGGAGCGTGCTAGCATAAAGCAACAGTATTACGTCTTGACGAAAATGCCAAGACTACACAAGCAGTGTGCCATCTTGAAACGAGAAAGTGCTCAACAAAACAAGGTCTTACCGTAGCACTACCATGTTATGGAGCGTAAATAACTCAATCTGCAGACAGAACTGTTTCGATCTTGTTAGATCTCATCAGTGCAGCTCAGAGTAGGTTTCAAGACTGAAAGGCAAGGCTGACACAAGCATAACTTGCGTCAGTCCGGCCTTTCACGGTACACTGCCTATGAATACCAAAGTGCACAAGCTCTAAGGAGCGTGCTAGCATAAAGCAACAGTATTACGTCTTGACGAAAATGCCAAGACTACACAAGCAGTGTGCCATCTTGAAACGAGAAAGTATATATATATATATATATATATATATATATATATATATATATATATATATTTCTGTTAATACCCTATTAGGGAGACAAATTGCAGTTATAATTGGTATATTAAGGAGACATTTTCACTAGGGAGACAAATTCACGTCTCCCTAATTCTTTGCACCATTATTTTAACCCCTTCTCTACATTCTTTCTAAAAGATTTTTATTTCTATGGTAGCGTATTAGCGCCCTCTTTATTATGCCACTGTGTAAGCTGCATAAATACATCACAGGTGCTATTATTTACCATAGAAATACAGGTGTGTTATGTGCTGCATGTAATTTGTATGTATTATAGGGAGACAAATAAGTATTGCGAAATACTTTATAATATTTTGTTTATTTAATTAAACCTTGTGTGTAAAAGATACAGTTAAAACAAACGTACCATAAGTTAAAGGCATTCATTAAGAATTATTGGTATTTTTGTGTGAATATTTGTATGCTTAGATATGGAAATATATTAAATTTTATGAATATAACCGATTGTCTCCCTAAGGAAGGATTTTATCCCAATGTCTCCCAAATGTTTAATTTAGTGTTATATATATATATATATATATACATATATACATATATACATATATATATATATATATATATATATATGAATGATATGGAAAACATGTAAAAACTGAAGCACTTCTGTTACTCTCCTATAAATTTTGTTCCCGAAAATGATTACAAAACGTTTTGGTTGTTCGATCTTCTTCAGTTGTACACATAACTAAGAGAAAAATACATACACAACAGAATAAAAACACTTAGAGGGTAAATTTAAACCTGCTTTTTTGCTGAGTTCGTTTCTTTAATATTAGGCCATAGGGTTTATATTTGTAAGATGAGGTTTTACGGCTCATTTTCTAAGCAATTGGTTTAAATCGGGCGGGCCACCGCCTTTTTCCAGTTGTAGCTCACTGGCTTGTTTCCCTACTCCATTGCTTATGCTGAGCACCGAGCACAACGGCAGTAGGTTCCATTTTTAAAGTCTTTGGTATGACCCGGCCAGGAGTCGAACCCCAGGCCTTCCGACTGCAAGTCGGATGCTCTAACCACTTGACCATGTAGTCGGTCATAGGGGTTTAGATTTTGAAATCGGGCAGTATACTAAATAGGCTTCACGAAAGAGTAATATTTTATTGATATCTTCAGTTTGGCAGATATTCTATATGGAAAGGAGGACATAATCCTGAAGATTGTTATTGAAATGTACGGCTAATTTGCAAGTTTTTGTTGGTAAGCATGAAAGATTTGTGGTTCCGATAGGGCACCTCAAATGGAGTAGAGGTTGGAACCAGTTTATTGAACTTTACAATTGGTACAAATAGCAAGGTAAATTACATTTTGGGAAGTACAATCGATTTTCTGTTTAATTATACAGGTTACCCCTGAACTTCGCCGCGTAGTGGAGTTGATGGAGCATGCCACATGTAAACACATATAGTCACATCTGGCAGAGCATATGAGAATACATACATAAAAATGTGTTCAACCCGGTGGTAATATACAAATAATGAATGTCTATGGGTGCAACAGTATGAATAATTTCATGAGTTGAAAGATTGAAGGTTCTATTCAACGAAGATATACATACAGGAAGTTAGGTGTTATATAAAACAATAACAATGAATAGAACGTTCAATCTTTCAACGCATGAAATTATTCATACTATTACACTCATAAACATTCATTATTTGTATACTATCCCACGTTCGAGCACAGCAATTGTGACGGTAGGGCCGAATCACGTATGGCATGTGACCACCCAATCTTTCAATCAGATGTAGAGAAATTGATAAGGTGTTATCTAATGCAAGGTAATGCGTGGCCCTTTGGAAAAGTGTGTCTTCTGTTTATTAAAGACACATACTGGCATGCATAAATGTCAGGAACTGCACAACTCTTCACATTCCACTACAGCTTTCAACATTTTTCAAAGTTTGGTATAATTTTGCCACGGAATTTTTTGTAAGGGTTATGTTTAAATATTGAATGTATACCTTGAAAATATTTTGATGACTGCCAACAGAAATCATTTCGAATTTTCAACAAGGACTCTACAGTTTTATCGTATATCTAGCTTTCAACTAAAACACGTTTAAGCTTTGGTTTCATCTTACAATATTTCGTTTCCAATTGATTTCAGTACTTTCAAAATTAATGTAAATAATACTTTAAATGCAGTTAGAGGTATATTGCAAAATTTTTAGAAAATTTTAAATCTAAAGTTTGGAGTCAATCTACTAGATTGCTTTAAAAATATAGCAACAAACTGACACCGAATTCGGATTGATTGATTCGACTTTTCTGATAGGATGGGCAATTCCCATGGTGTCCAGTACCGTACGTAATAATGTTTAATTCTCTCAGAGGATTGTTATGAAGAATTAATGCACCTGAATGCAAAAGATATATTGTAACATTGTAGGTATAGACTGCATAATGGCACTGGTGTATAACCAGGGAGGTGTTATTTGCTAATAACACCTCCCTGGTATAACGCAAAATCGACCGCCAAAGAGGGGTCATTGTCCTACAGGATCTCTTACCTAATATAAACTTAAGAACGTTTACTTCTAGAATTACTTAGCAATGTTTTCAAAAAATGTTACTTTTCTTGAAAGCATTCTCATTACTTTTGAAACAAGGGGGAGTAATTTTTAACCATTTTGTCTCCGCCGACGACTCTTTGTTAAAAGTTAATGCAATAGCGATTAATAGTGAAAATATGTTTTTGCTTTAAGTATGCAACAAATAGTGTACTAAAATGCTCAGTATTCTCTGAAGCCATTCGGGCTAGCGTCAAATCCATACGGGTTTAAGATAAAGGATACTTTTTCATATGTATACCAGATATACATTCCATATCGTTTTTTTCTACAGTCGAGGCTCCGTGGTCGGTGTGGTTTGATATATTGATGTATTCGGCGTGAATTTCCATTTTTTTTACTTTAAACTTGCCCTCTTGAACATTTTCCTTCATATATTAAAATTGGCACCAGTTTGAAAGACTTGAAGATAACCACAAAGATTTTCAGTGTATTTTTAATCCCTACCCAAATTTTAACACTAACATACCAAGAGTGCAACAGGAAAATTACTATGACATCGCAAAGTGATTAAAAAATCTCTGTAAAATTCACGTTTATTAAGTAATTGTTCAGTCATTTGGAAACTGTTGACAATTCTGTCGCAATCTTCCAAAATGTTAGTATTCTTTCTGATGAGTGACGTACAAAGTGTGGAAATGAATAACGAACCCGACGATAATTGACACAATGACAGAGCCAGACTTAGAGGCATCATTGCAGTAATGGTCCGCAGTAAAATGTCTTCTAGACTGACATATTTGCAGTAAGGATATATACATTGTTTTTAAAAGATGTAAATGACGTACTTTGGAAGGAAAAACAGGAATTTTATTCACAGAATAGTATTTATAAATCCACATTTTGACTTTAGACTCTTTGTCGTGATTCCTTTGGGAGAACGGGAAGCTGTCAGTACATGAGACGACAACCTATAGCATTGCTGAGGTAATGTGATTAGCGATAGTCTACGGAGAAAAACCACTATGTAATTTTGTTTCAAATAAAGGAAGACATCAAAGTATATGCCCTTTAGGCAGATAGGGTTGACTTCCAAAATCGCACTGTGAATTCCATAAAAACTTCCGACGAAAGACGGAATTTTAGAAGACAGCTTAATTTATTTTTTTCTACTAATGCAAGAGTACGTCTGCAAAATTGGTGCAAACTTATACAGTAATGGGTCTATATGATATGTATGGCTCTTACCACTTAAGGACAATCCACCCGGAATAACTGCAAAATTCACTTAACGTACTACTCTATGCACTACTCCTCCATTTCGTTTGTTGAAGATATCAAAAATACATGAATCTCCTTTTGGGTCTTTGAAAGTACTATCGAGCATTAAACTTAAAAATAAAGTACCGTACGTTTTCCTTTTTGCATCACCTTGTACAAATGTAATCTTTCTCCAAGACAAGATTTTCCTAGTGTAAAGCAATAATGATTAAGCATTCATCCAACTCACTTAACAAGCTCAATATTTTCAGGTTAAGTCTACATTTCATAAACAACGATTTCACAGCCAATTGATAACAAATTCGTCATTAAATTGAACTCATTTCATTTTGAAAGGTATATTCTTTCAGTTGTTCGACATTGGGTGGCCATTCTCAAATTTAATGACTTGCATAATGCCTAGGTTTACTTTTATGTCATAGTGAAATTACTATTCATAACAGATAACAATTTTTTCTGAGATTTTAGGGCCAGTCTTCAAATATGTCTTTACTGAATGATGCAAATATTGAGACAGGGTAGACAATGTGACAATTTCAATTTTGTCAATTAAAAATAATAAGTTGACCTATTATGGTACAGTTACAACACGGCATGCTTGTTTCAGGTCCTAACGGTAATTTGTTAACAACGTTAGCTCGATAAGCTGTATGAACGTTCATATTTACTATATATTATAATAATCGGCGTCGTCTTCATCATTAAAATAATAACAACAACAACAACAATAACAACAACAACAATAATAACAACAATACTAGTAATTCATTTAGAAACACTATACACAGTAAGTACCATAGCGTGTACAAATAGACGGAACAATAGGTAACATTAAAACAGGTAGGGTTTTAGCATTCTCTTGAAGTTCTCTATAGAAAAGGCAGATTTAATCGTACCCAGGCAGCTCATTCCAAGCTTTGGCAGCAGTGATATGAAAGTGTTTTTCACCAAAAACGGTATTACTTGGTTTGGGTATTTCCAGACGGGTGGAATCACTGGATGATCTAAGTTGCTGATGATCTCTTGACCCAATGAGCTTTTTTTAAGCAAGCGTTAGAAGACACATTTAATTTCGACTTATCAATTCATTTCTAAGCTGGGTTGTGTCACGTTAATTGTTTACTAGACTATTTTGGCAACATATGCCTACATCTGATATACACCTTTTATGGTATATCTCTTTTTCAAAGTCGCAACAAATGTAAGGACAAAAGTGTATCACTCTTAAAATAAACTAGTCAAAACAACATTAAGTAGCCATATAGAACGCCGTCTGGAATAAACGTACTCAAAAACAGTGGCGCCGCCAGGCTTTGGTGATTGGGGGAGGGGGAACAACAAATGATGTAATGGCACTTCAGTTAACCTCCCAAGTCTGCGCAAAATGCGTTTTTTTCGTGTGCTCCCTGCTTTCGAATACACAGTGAGGATCCTTCCTTTGTCAGGTGTCAATGCACTAAGGTGCCGTCCTGGGGAGGGGTGTAAGGGGAGGGGTGTAAGTGGAGAGGGTGTCCCCCTCCCCTTTGAGAAATTTTTGTTTATTCAAAGTTGCTTAGATGCAAAATGCTGCTATCTTTATGATATTTTTGGAGCTGATCACATACCTGTATGGCTGTAAAATGTCCATAGTTTAGTGAATTCTAATTTTTCCGACTGGCTGGATGTTTTTTTCAACTGAGTGGCGGCGCTTAAATATTTCCTTTTTTATGCGCCCTGCGTTTTGAATACAAGAGTGAGTGTCTTTCCTTTGTCACATAAAGATACCGTCCTGGGGGAGGGGTCTAAGGGGAGAGGGACACCCCTTTGAGAAATTTTTGCTTATTTAAGGTCTCTTAGAGGCAAAATGGTGCTATCTTTTGGAATATTTTTGGAGCTGATCATATATAGATGGAAAATGTCCATCTAGTGAATTCTAATTTTTGGTTAGGTGAAAAAGGAGAGCATGTTGTCTAAGAGAAGAATACGTTGTCAACAAACCTCCTGAAGACTCCCTTTTGGCTACTTTACCGCCTTCTATTGGCAAAGTTTTTACCAAAAAATACGTGCGTGGAGTCCACAGAAACATTGTTGGACTATAACGAAATTTTTCCTCCCCTTGCATTGTATATAATAAAGGCATCTAAGGCTGGCAGATATCTGTATAGAACCTTCCGGAAGCTCTGGATAAAGTACATAAAATGGAGCAATGACATAATGCTTATTACTTGACATCCAAATGATAATTATAGAGTAGAGCACTTTACAACTATCGTATTTTTACTAATTGTGAACGAAAATCCAGATGAACAGGTTCCAGCAATGGGGAACGGGCGGGAGGGAGACTATTGTTGCAGGATTGTATAAGATCTCCCTGATAGGTATAGCAAAGGGTTGAAGGACTAACAAAGGCGTTTTTCAGAATGCTTTTTTGTCGCAAGTGTATTAAAAATCACCATCTATTAAGGGCGTAGCCAGGAATTTGTCAACGGGGGCGAAGCCCATAGACAGACTCTCAGCGCTTTGCGCCACCATGGGCTGGCGCAAAGCGCAAGAAAATTTTGGCCCAAAGTGCCTCCCAGATCGCTGGAAATGGCACTTCCCAAGCCTATTTTACCGCATATAAATGGGGGAAACACTAGCAATATTGTAAAGAAAAACATTAAAAAAATACCAAAAATATGCTCAAGGGGGCGGCTGCCCCCTTCACCCCTTTGGCTACGTGTCTGTCATCTATAACGATAATGGCTGCGCGCAAAGCGCTCGGTAAAATTTTTTGGAAAATATATAACGGCAAATACGTAATTTCAACTTTCCAAATCATGCTACAACAACTTAGACTGAAAGATCGCACATTGATGCTAGGCCCCTACAGATATTGTGATTATAGTTTCATGTATTATTATGTTAATAATGGTCATGAGATGGAGTGCAAAACGTAAAGCATGCGCGCAAAGCTCGCGGAATTTTTCATTAAATGAGATTTCCATGACAAACCCTGAATTCAGAATCTGCATCGAGACACTTTCAATTGCCCAACAAACCTACATGCCACTCAAGCCAGTCTTTTACCTGTTAATTCGTGGACGGCTTTCAATTTTTGCTGCTGTGCTTCTCCGAGAGTTGCTATCAATAGATAGTGATAATAAGAACACAGTGGTAAGGTTTGAAGCGCGCAGAGCGCGCGAAATTTTTGATAGTTTGCGAAGGATTTGCGAAAATTCTGATAGTTGGAAAAACATTTGTGGTAGAAAATGATTAAAGAGATCTATCATTCGGTTGAAGCACACCTCACCCTACCCCCTACAGAAATCTATAGCTTAATCGCCTTTTGGGATCATTTTAAAATTTTCAAAACATTTTCATTGGGGGCACTCGCCCCCCATGCCCCCTGTGCCGGCGCCACTGGTCAAAAGGATGTCTAAGCAGGTCATATGATTGTTCAATTTTGTTTGACTAGTTTGTACATTGTTTATGGATACTTTAACTCTTTATGAGGATCGGTGAAACATCTGTGTATTAACTTCAATCTTTCGATAGAAAAATCCGTGTCAAATAGTATAATTTTCAAGTTGAATTCAATTGAAATTCGTTTTGAAATAATCTCCTAGTAGGCAGTTACTCAGACATGCAGAACAGTATCATCTTGCCAAGTAAATTGTGCCCATTATCAAACACCAACGAGTTGTTAGGAACCAATGGAAAAGTAATATATTGGCGAGGGGGGTGGGGTGACGTCGCTTCCTAGTAACAGCGGACATACTGAGGAAGACAAACCATCACCACCACTATCACCATCACCATCTGGTTAGCAAGTGACTTGGGCGTATGCATTTTCTTACAATAGACTCTTTTCTCAACAGGAATTACAAAGGATTGTGGGATAGAATTTGGTGTGCATCATTTTTTGTCACAGCCAATTGCCATTGACAACAACATCGGCTACCGGAACTCTATCCCACAATCCATTGCAATTGCTATTTGGAAAAGGGTCTGTGCGCCGGTCTGACAGTATTTGTGTCTTTTTATATGTATGGCTGGACAAGAAAATCGTGTTTCTGCCCTGCAACCTCTCCTTAAAAAAGTTTTCATTGTCCCAATAGAACTAAATCAAATAGCTTTTGGCCCGATCTAGTATTTAAAACCCGGGTTATAAGCAATTGGTGGTCAATTCAGACCGATAAGACTTATTATTTTCTGGTTAAGGAAACGAACAGCTTGTATTTATAATTTCTGTAAAAGGAACTGTAATATGTTTATGAGTGTTATATCCTGGTGTTCATACTCTATATCTAGGCCTATCTTGGTTTGATGACGTTTCTGGCTATTTATAGGTCCCATTAGGCTAAAGCGTTCCGTCCAAATTGTACTCTAGTCTGTTTTTTTTGCTCGATAAATACTGCCTTCTTTACGAATTAAAAAAAAAAATCAGGGTCGGGGTGTTTGGGAGGGGTGAGGCAATTACAAGAAGGTACCCTCATCAGCTAAAAGTAACTTTGTAGGTATCGGCCGCAAAATATTCCCACCCATAGCAGGATAATGGACATTGCCTATATTTGCTACAGCATGTGAAAACCTTTCATCAGAGTTCATTCCAGAATTAGTATTAGCGTATTATACTTTTTGACCTAATCCTGTTTGTGATAAATACCGCTGCACTCTACAAATTATAAGTGACAATTTTGAACGTTTTGAATCATATTCGAAAGGCGAAGGATGGCAACTCAGTATTAACTGGAAATAAGTGTGGACCAGACCCGTAGCCGGACAAGGCACTGAATAGGCGGGATGGAGCAGATAGTTCCCAGGGGGATATTTCTTAGCGGGAAACATACTAAAATGCATTAAGGCAATTGTAATTATGAGTTTTTTTTGGGGGGGGGGGATTTTTCCAGGTCGACGCCGCCCCCTGGCCCCGTTGGCCAAAGTCTTGGTTTGGACCCTTTACTACAAAAATCCGGTACTAGTGTTGCCACACACCCCAAAATTGTATTTAAGAGTAGCATAGGTCTCTTGTACCCTTCTGGAGAAACTTTTGGAAATAAAGTATAGAGAATGACCGATAGTGATGATAATGGGGAGGGGAGAGCTGAAATAGTAGATGGGAAGGACCGAACGGTGATGCCAAAATATTTTGATGATTGGACAAATTACAACTCAGGAAAGTAGTACCGCATACCAGCAAGTTTAGTATCCATCAACACATGATTACATTTATCCCCAAAATAAGCTTTGTTCCTGCTTAAGTAAAATCCTTTTTGTCTCGTGCGGCCACAGAACCACAGTTGGACCTTCTTAGATGCATATTTTTCTGTGATCCCTCCATTTCATTATTTATCGTTTTGTTTGTACGTTTGTACGTTTGTACGTACGTACGTACGTACGTATGTATGTATGTATGTATGTATGTATGTATGTATGTATGTATGTATGTATGTATGTATGTATGTATGTATGTATGTATGTATGTATGTATGTATGTATGTATGTATGTATGTATGTATGTATGTATACATTTAGTATATCTAGCCCCTCGCCCCCAGAAGCTTCCTCGCCCCTTCAGTACCTTGTATGAATACGGAAGGGAAAGGAGAACTCAGGCATGATTTCGCAAGACAAATGACCGAATAGGTTCTAATGTTATTCACAGTTCTTCCATACGTTTATCAAGATACGCAGTTCTACAATTAGAGAAGAGTCGCTCGAGAATATCTTGTCGCGTCATGCAAGAACTGCGATTTAAAGGACTGTGGACATCTAACCAAACCTCTGTTTTACTCTACAGTGATAGATCAAGATCCTCCTAATGAAAAATCCATTAGAATTATTTGAATCTCTAAGATACCATTCTCAAGATATACCTCTTCAAAGTTGGACCATTTCTGAAATTTCTCATTTGCTATGCAGAAATTCTGATGCGGAGTGTTGCACAAGGTCTGTGTTGTTAGTCTTTTACAAATTATCTGTAAATTACCTATCAGTTATTTTCTAGTTTATCATATTTGATGTGGAAATTTTTAAGGTAGATAATATCTACTTCCAAAATAAACTCCTCAGGGTATTCCAACATAACTGTTCTTATAATGCAGGTTAAATAAACACAGGGTGAAATAAAACATCTCTCAAGTCTCTCTTTCCACGTCACAAATTTGCATATAAAGCTCATGTGTATTTATGATATAAGTGCAAACACAGAAATTGCCTTGTAAAAGGGTCAACATTTGATGGGTTTTGATGGGAGTTGCGATTATTTTTTAACGTTTTTTAATGTTTTTACATTGAAAAGGCAGTATGACATCTACATGTCTACATAACTGTAAAACAGTCACACACAAGGGACCAAAAAAGCTTCGGTTTTATTCAAGGTTACCGAACCTAACACATTATGAACCTAAGAAAATCCTACTTGGAAAAAAGGTCTCACTAAATATTGCGGAACTTGCTTATCATTTTCCTCATATTTGTCTAAAATTTAAATAGAAAGCTCTGTACTGGCATTGTCTAGGGAGATATTCGACCATATCTTAATGGAGCGACACATGAGGTACATGAGGCGAGGGAAGAAACGCGCTTACTTGACGTGTCGTCTTTAAGTGATGTTGATTTCAATGTCATTCATAATAATATTATATTGTCAGAGCAATCTCCTGACAAGCAACAAAAAACATGTTAAAAATTCATTAACATGAACCATCGAGCACTGAACCAATGCCGTTACTGCTGGGTTTTCAGTCGTCGAAATTTAACGAGGGGTTCTTTAGGTCAAATTCCGCTATGGAAAAGTCAAACCTTTTGCAAAACCGGTCTGATTCCCTTACTGCGACAGCAACAGCTGTAACAACGGCAACAAATGATTTCGAATCGCTTTGACAATGGTACTTTTCCCACAGTCCCCTCGACTCTCTGACGATGAACCGAAGGGCGAAGACCAAACGTTTATTTCCGAATGAGTTCTACTTCCCAGAGGAGCTACGTCCCCGAAGGGACAACAAGAATTAAGATGACCAGCATCTCAACCTTCAGACCTCTATAACATCTGACCGCCATGCGTGGTCCCGTTTTAGTCTGGCTGAAACAAACAGATACTACACGTTCTCCAGAAAAATGGTTAAACAATGATCAGGGTTACTTTTAACTCGGAACAGACTCTGTTTGTTCAGTCTCTCTTCCCAAACAAAAGTTAGGGATATGACCGAAAAAGAAAAATGCCGCACAGGTTGCTACATAGGTAACGTCAGTTAAAGATCTGTGGAAATGTAAATATAATTCCTAAAATCCTTCAAATATTGACCATTTTACAAGAAAATTACTGTTTTTGAACCTACTCAACATGAGCTACATATTCAAACTTGTGATGTGGAAAGAGGGACACATCAAATATGTCTTCTGTTCATTCCAAGGACAGAAGTGTTGGTATGCCCCTGGGGTATATTTTGGAAGTAGCTGTTGACTTGGAAATGTCCACATTACACACGGAACTGGAAACTAGCTCGAAAGAAATTAAACGATAATTTATGAAAGATTAACCAAAGAAAGACTGGCACTGTGCAACACTCCACATAATACCTTTTGAATTGAAAATGAGAAATCTCAGACACGGTGAAACCATGAAGAGATATACCTTCAGAACAGTACAAGATATTCAAATAATTTCATTGGCGTAGGAAGCTTTTCGAGAATGGGGGGGGGGGGCTGAACCCTGTTTCGGATCGCCGTCCTGGGGGAGGGGTCTCAAATACCCAAAAATTTCCCAAAGGGGAGGGGACACCCCCTCCCCTTTGGAAAATTTTTGGGTATTTGAGGGCCCTCAGGTGCAATTTGGTACAACATTTTGGGCAAACTTTAAGGAAAATTACTGCAAATTTTTGACATTTCTTACAGAAGAGACAAGTAAGGGGTTTTTGCCCTTTGATCGTGGGGGCGGAAGCATACTTCAGCCCGACATTTTTGACTGGTGGGCTAAAGCCCCCAGCCCCCCCCCCCCCGCTTCCTACGCCTATGAATAATTTTAACTAATATTTCATCGGAGATCTTAATCTATCATTGTTGAGTATATAAGCTGTTTAAGTACCTTGTCTCCAGACTTGTAACAAGTAGACCATGGCTTAAGTGTAAGTGTGAGGTTCCAAGGATTCGGAAACCGATTAATGATCCCAAGCCAAAGGGTATGAAGACCTCCGTCCCGTAATTTCAAACTGTGTACTGTCAAAAAGTGACTTCATCGCATACGACTTTAAAACGTAACCCCTAAATGCATCAAGTTAGATTTTAACAAAAGAAAAACATCTTTGATTTAAAATTTTAAAATTTACAAAGTCCGATTAGTGCAGCTAAAATAAAGATAAGTTAAAGTTGTCAATTTTTGTCAAACTTTACAAGCTTGTACCGAGGGACCTTACACAAGAACGCATTGCCATGCAGTTCTCCGGGCTTTTATTCATCTGATGGGGCCATGTTTACAGTTAAAGATCTGCCATGTTATTCACGAGTAGGCAAGTCTACATAAAAATACACCAGTTCATGACTTAAGAAGGAGAAGTGATTTCTGCCATGCATGGTCACGGATAAGCCAACACAAAGGAGTAAAAAACTACAAATTAGCAGAAACTATAATTGTTGTTTTAAAGGAAAAATCTTAGGGATAAATTGATTTCCTTCCGTTATCTGTTACAACAGCCCCCCCCCCCCCACCTCCCATGTAAAATAACGACCTCGTATGCTTGAAAAAGACTTATTGGTAGTATAACATGAAGAACATACAACCCGTCTCCGAAAGTCGGAATGAGGCGAAGTTTGTTTGGAAAGCTTAGGGCCGACATAAATCGAAGCGCATTTGTACGGGAAGGGGACATCAAGGGCAAAGAAAAACTGGAAATGAGAAGTAAGATGTTGAGTTCATTTAAGCTACCTTGTGGCTTGGATCTTAGACGCAATCATATGAGGCGAAGAAAGCGGAGGGGGAGAGAGGCCCAAAGATAGTGTTCGTAATTTTATAGCGGCAAAAACGTTCTTGAAACTTCTGGCAGTGTGGGAAATATCGAGCGATAATGAAACTTCTGTCTGCGTTAGCCTGGGATCTCTTAAGCAGGGGTTAAATGCAGTTTTGGAACGGTGATTCCACCTAATGTATGTTCCTTGCAAGAAGTGAGAAAATTGCAACTATGCCACTTACGATGTATGTGTGAGAGAACTGTGCAGACAAAATTTCTTTTTAAGACATTTTCAATTGGCAATGCCTTATTTCATTTAACTTTGGAAAAGTTTCTACACGACACTTATGTAAGACAAAGTTTTCAGCCAGATTTCTGAGATTAGTATCTGCATCATATCTCCAACCCATTTTGGTGGTGGGACCGGAAGGAATGCATCCTACCCTACCCAAAGGTTTACCAAACCTGTTCAGAGAACATCCTCCTGCTAACACTCAAAACGTTGGGTCATTTACAGTTTGCACAGTCAGTGCTTAATTCTTCATGACTTGTGTCAAATACTTCAATCTCATCCCTTTATTTGCTTCTCCAGAAAAGGAAAAAATGAAGCGATAAAGCAGTCACTTCAGCTTACGTGGGTGCTTTTTGGGATGTCACTGCAAATTTCGCGGAAGACGGACCAGGAAGTCGTTAGTTGAAAAACCCCTGAACGGACTAAAAAGATCCATTTAGGTAATGGCATAAATTGTGAGCATTAATGTATGTGGAAGATGTTTCTTCGTTAAATATGCACACAAAGAGCCATTGGCTATACATTTTGCCCAGTGTTAATATCAAGCATGCATACGGTGACACGTGCTGTTGAACAAGGTGTAATGACTCAGGGATGACATCCATGAAATATTTAGATATCTAGGCCAAAGGGAACTCGAATACAGAGCAAAACCTAATGAAGAGATAAAAGAGGGGGAGGCAAGCACGATTAGTGCTACGTATTTATCACTGCGGACTTTTGAGAAAGTAACCGTGAATACTATACCATAAACGTAATGAAATTGATGAAATATATGAAGTGCCAAAGGATTATAATATTTCGTTGCCTCCATATTTTCTTATCTGCTCGGGTATTTTGACGTCGAATCTGAGCTGCTGCTTCTATTTTATTTGAACTACGTCGTCCTAAAATGAAGTCTTTCCGATGAACCTGCATTGGACAAGAATAGTTGAGACAGTAAAATACTTGGAATGCAGTTCTTAAATTATACTACTAAGTTTTATTAGCATGCTTACATTAACGGATTTGCTAAATACTCTTTTGAATAACATCAGTCTATCTCATCGAGCAATTAGGGGTTTCATTTGTAAAAACAAATATGTTCATTAGGCCAATATCTATTTTATTTATACTTTTAACATGAGATTCTTTTTAGCCAAATCCTCCCTTGCTTTGTTAAATTGCAGGTACTTATCACCTCTTACATGTGCCCCTTTCGGTTCCGCGGTGAGCCAAAGGGTAACAAGTATTTGCAGCGCCACACCACTCTTTGCAAATATAGACGACAAGAGAGTTTCTGAACCAAAGCATCTGATACCAAAACTATCCTCAGGCAGAGACAAAATATCTCTAGACACGACAGTATATCTCGGGAGGCGAAGGGATATCTGCCGAGATGACGAAATATCTGGAGCCTTTGGGCGTTCCATATAATGTAGCATTCAAGTCTCTCATAAGCAAATAAGCAGATAAGAAGGATGCTGGTGCCGCGTATCAATAAGTTTCACAGTGCGTGGGTTCGAATTGCGCTCGAATTACGTGGGGTTTTCTTTGGGTACTCCGGCTTTCGTCCAACATGGTCTGGCTAACCATCCAAATAGGTTGTATACCAAACTGGAGTGCCCTCGGGCTGACTGGTTAACCAGCTGGCTTGCTTTAATTTCCCAAGAAGAAGGACTTGCCGGCAGATGGTTTTAGATAGTGCAAGTTTCTATTGACATGTTCTCTAAAGTAAAGTTTGGTAAACAGAAGGAAATTTTAAATTTTGTCAGGTTTTTGTGAGATTGTAAAAATGACAAGAGTATGACGAAGACCAGTAAGGTACTGGCAAGATTCATTAAATCACAACAGCGAGGGTCGTGTGACCGTAAAACTCACTTGAGTCCTGCATGCCATTTCACAGGTGTGTTTTTTCATTGAACTGCTGCGGGGCCGGAGCACGGCGAATTGAAATACAGCATTTCCCTTTATCAAAAAGGAAAATTATGTTCAACGCTGATAAGGGGCACGTGATAGATGGCTCAGTACCAGTGCCATTTCATAGTGACACGTATTTCAGCACCGAGGTGAGATTTATCGGAAGCAACGGAGTGTAGGGGGGGGGGCATGTTCCCTTGCCTTGCACTTATCTCTGACTAAATCTGGTACCTATACAAAAATGACTTACGCTGGTCTTTTGTTTTTGGTACTAAAAACAGCTTTCAAATTTTGCCTTCCCGATTGTACTAAATAGGAAGGTGCCGGTGCCATGGGGACATTCTTTTAAAGAAAGGGTTTCAGCTTAAGTTTTCAAAATATTTACCAATAAGAAAATAAATGCAAGCATTCTGGTGAAGTTTGCCTTTTTTCTGTTTGGTGGTACTCAAAATATTACATGTTAAGGCATTTCCTACCCAAGTTAAGCTTGAAGCTAATAGCAAGAGGGATATGACCTCCTCACAGATTGAAAAGGAGAAAAATTAAAATATTGTTCATCAATCACGGTGATCACCGTGATTGATGAACAATATTTTAATTTTTCTCCTTTTCAATCTGTTGTTTTGACGGTAAATTCGAAAGGTCTACCAGCATACCCCCATGGGGTATGTGCACTTCGCAAAATCGCAGGACGTCCTATGCTTTTGCATTATGATATCATCAGCTAATGAAAGATAAAATTCTCTGTGAATTTTAATCATTGACTAAAGCTGATGCACGGTCCCTTCCATTTTTGAAAACTTTTTTACAAAACAAGACAACTAATTAGTCTCAATTAACTTGTGTCGGTTGTGATAATTAAGTTGAGAGGGCTTCAAAGAAAATGCACAATCTTGGTCTTCAAATTGGGCGCAATTAAAGGCAGAACAGACAGAAGGATTAAAGAATCTTAATTTTCTTCTTTTGATCATCATTCGGCTATCATTAACAAGTTGACTTGTATTTTACCATGTACTTTCAATACCCTAAAAGACAAAATTAATAGGCTATTATATGTCCGAGGTACAGCTACCGTGTAAAGTCTTACAGGTCACGATGGGCTAATTGCCTGTGAAGTATACAGGAAACTCGAACGATTATGCACAGTCATATACTTTTCAATATTTTTGAATTTTTCAAAGCTGTTTTTAATAGCTGTATCCTAAATTCATTTCCTTTTGTCTTCCAAATATATAATTTATGGAATCAGATATCGATCCGTCATTTTTCTTATTATGACTGCTGAGTGGCAGAAGGCGGTTTCCCGCACTGTCAACGTGTTCTATTCCTACCCCAGTGTTAGCTGCACTAGTAATACCGACATGTATGTTAGAAAGGGCTACATATTCACACACACTGCGAAGGTTAACAAGCCACTGGTCACCGTAATGCTTCGATTCCAACCCAAACGGACGATACAGTAGGGCAAAAGAAACTATCGGTGCAGAAGGGCACAACTCAAAAATAGTTTCCGACGTCTACAACTCTTGAGGTCCTCTTCGGCCTCTACACATGATTTTTAATCGAAGCCCACAGCTTCGACTGTTGGAATTGCTAATTTTGTCACGAGGATTTGCGCCTTCTTTTGTGGCTTGGCGAATAATTCTTTTCCAGTGTAATGCGTGGGGATTTGGACACAATTACTCCAAAAACACTAGCATACTTCCTCTGCTACACATTTATTTTGACTATTTCATGATGGGTAATTATTGACCATTTCCCCGATTTCACCAACTTAATCGTGTTCCACTTTGAATTAACAGCCCATTTGAGGCAATGAGGCAATCTTTATCTTGAAGGATGATAAACCGTTACACAGTTTTATCAACTCTTCTTTTATTTTGTCAAATACTAAGTGTGATCCGGCTAAAATAGTTCCAGTCTTGAACGCCGTTACGCAGGCTAACTTTGGCATTGGGGACAGGACTAAGTATTTGAAAATCTTGTCATATTCAACACACGGATCTCTCGCACAAATTCGTTTGAACGTCTCAGTTTTAGCTACACATGCGCAAATGCCCGAAACTACGGCAAAAGTGTTATACGGATGACTGCTTGGAAGATTCGTTTCTTGCAAAGTGTGTAAAGTTGGGTTGAAAGTTTGGCAGCAGAACAGTTTTGCTCTCAGTAAGAATATCAGGCCACCTGCCTCTTTTTGTTCCTCACGCAATATTTATTTAACCAAGAAATCAGGTGGTACCAATATTTGGGCTCTTTGTCTTAGTTTCATACCAAGGGCATCGATCTGTACTTGCCTGCAAGTTCATACCCATCTAGTTACAATCAGTAACTGCTCAAGTGTTTTAGGCTTCAGTTTTCGACTAAGAATACAGAGTTAGAATGATTCGACGGATAAAACTGTCAATTACGTAATTACAATACCCCGGGGCAAGCACGAATAATGAAACTAACATTAATTGATCGATCGAACAGTTCTACTGGACTGAAATCTCCGGTGCCTCCCTGATTAGATTCACATTAGACGGTAATCATTTGCGTGGCGGAAACAAGACAGCAAGGGAAAAAAGCAATAACAAACAAACAAATTTAGGAAAAGTTACCTCCAGAAACAAGGGAATTGTTTCAACAAGTCACGTAGGTGATTTTGTCTTCTATTTCAAGAAAAAACAACATTCTTTATCAAATTAGTTATAAAACTAGGTTGGAACCTGAAGACAGATTTTTTGAACTGAAAGTTGTTTTGGAAAAAATCATCGGTGCCTACAGGCTCGAAAACGTGTTACATGAAAATTTACAGCAACTTTGGGATGGGGAGTAGCGTGGGGTAGTCTGTAGTTTATGTTCTGCAATCTGCATGTGCCCGGATGTAGTAGGAGTAGAATGACTTGGAAAAGTTTGAGCCTGGTATTAACTTGTTTGGCTTTCAATGGTGCTAGGGGGGTTTTCTTTCGTCTGATTCACGTTTGTTTACTTCCATCGGTCCTTCTTTCAGCACAGCTGCATGTCGTGCAGTGTTGCAGGTTCAGGATCCCCCGCCCCTAGATTATCATTGACCTGGGGTCACACTCCCCACCCCGTAATGAATGGGAACAGTAAGTGGCGGTTCCAGGAGAAAGATATTGGAGCGATTGATACATTCCTGTCCTTTCTTTCCTATACCACTACAGTTTTACTTTCATAATTGGAAAGGAAATCTCGGCGGTGTTCATTTCTTCGATGTCCATTGGTTCATGACATGATCCGTGGGCTGAGGTGAACTTCATAGCCTGCAGTTTAACTACACTGATCTACGGTCAGCATGCTCGTAAAGTATAAACTCCATGGGATATATTAGGAAATAAGTTAAAAAAATGTGTCATTAACCCTTCTAAAATATTCTTTTAAACCACTAGTCGGGTAGATTTGTGATAAAATGTACCTCAACCTCAAAAAAATTCCTACAAGTAAGATTTCAGTAGTTTTTGGTAGATTTGGATGTGGGGAACAACATATCAAAAATCCACCAAAATCCGTGCACGAAATATTTATTTAAATGGGTCATTTCCAAAATGGCCGTTTTTACGTCATTGTAAAGGTAAATGCATCTAAAATAACACATTTTGCTGATTGCAGGAAGTTTTGCTGTACTCAAATTTTGTTTGGCATGATGGTATTACGATTAAATTGACCAACAGTATTGCTGTTGACCTGAAGCTTTCATAATTTACCTATGATCTTACACTTAAGTCTCAAAAACCACCCAAAACGACTGTTCGTTGCCTCCTACAGAATGCATGCAAGATAACAAAAAGTCTTCTTGGCTCCTTGCATTTAGGTTCCCAGGGGTATAGTGTGTTTACTTAAGCATTTTTATAATGTAAATAGCTCGCAAGTGGCACAGCGTACTGGAGAGAGAAACAAAATCGTGGTTTGGTTCTTCAACAGGTTTGTCCAGGGGTGCATGACCCCAGGATTTGCCCGACAGGGGCCTAAGCTGGGAGAGGGGGGCAACCCAAAGACTTGAAAAGGGCGATGGGTTGCTGGAAGATATTGAAAGCAAAATTTTTGGCTCCCGAAGCGAGCCGAAAATGTTTGGTTTCTTTTGAGAGAGTTTGAAACTGGAGGGTTTTAGGAAAGAAAATCTGAAAATTGGAAAAATGGGGGGGGGGGGGAGGGTCATCGGAGAATCTGCTGTACATGGGAGCAAATTAGAGTAAATCGGGGCTGGACGGCTTCAGGGATTACATACTTTATCGTACCTATAAAGGCTCCCTGACGAAATTTGAAAAGTTCCTCGGGGTCATCCTTCCCCGATGGGGGCCATGCCCCCCTGCTCCCTGCTCCCATATGGCACCACCCCTAGTTTGTCCGTGTCTGTCTTCAAGAACGTTACAATCAGAACTACTCCTCATGTTATGTTTAATTCGACACGGCAGTGACTGTTCACTAGTTGATTTAGGGTTGTTAAGTGTTGACTATTCGGATGTTCCCATTCCACACAATTGATTATCACGAAGCTGTGATTTTTTATGGAATAAGCCTCTTGTCAGTTCAAGTGGTAGAGTCGCTGTTTGCTGAGTATAAGTTATGAACCTATCCCCGTAGAGTTTAACCTATCACGCGTGCAATTAATGGGTAAAGCAGTCATGTTACGTGCAGTTACAGCTTTTTTTTAAAGGATACTCTTTAGCCTTCATATACGGTACTTCAATCATTTCTGTGTCATCGACAATAGAATACATGGTATCGAACATTGCAAATCAAAAGACACTGGATTAGTCTGCTCAACGGTTTGGTCGCATCAATTTACCATTAAACTAGGAGCGAAAAACCTACACAAAGCAGTCACGTTTAATAGTTAAGATCTACAATTGTAGTACCTGCCATCTAGAGCTTTCTAAGATTGGTGGCTGGACCATTCAGGTCCTGAGTTTTGACATTTTCTAAGGGTAGACTACTCTTCTCGACAAAGTATCTTCTTACTGAATTCTATTTGGGGCTTCATTCCCCCTCCCGAGTGGTCCTGAATTAATCTGCTGATAATACGGTATTTTTCATAGAGTAGTTTTTGTGTGCCATTTCAACACCTACTATGTGCAATTGATGGTGATGTTATGGTGAGTCTGGATAGTTAGCTACAGTGCTAGATTCGATCTTTGCTACTTCCATGATTTACATTACTGAGATAGCCTCGCACCTGTAATTGGGTGGATTTGAGGCAAAAAGGACCCCACCCAGCCCCTATCCTACCAATTTATGTTACAAGGATTTCAATCAGTTTCGGCAGCGTTGGACTTGAGAGCAACGCATTGACGGTCAATAAAGTTCCAGAGTCCTGAAAAGATTAGTGCCACTTCTGACGAAACCTTGCCATACTATATGTTTAATTATTGAAATCCTCTCCAATTATACCAAAAGTCTGTCAAAATCTGTTCAAGAAAGTTAATGATAATGAATCACTTTCAAAATTGCTGATGTCATGGAGGACATATTAATGTGCAGGTGTTCAAGGCCTGAATATAAAAATTGCACATTTTGCTGATCACAGGAAATTTGTTCCACTCATGTTCAATTGACTACACGTTACGTTTGAATTTAAAACCAGTACCACGGTTGACCCGTGGCTGTCCGAAATCACTTATGACCATACACAATCGTGAAAATTAGGATCAGACTGCCATTGCCTTCCCTACAGAAAATGTGTGAAGTAAACTTGGTTTTCTTATGTTTTGGCATTTAGGTGGTAAGGTCAGTAGGATATAACTTTTAGCGGGTAATACATAACAGGAATTGAATTGCCTTGCTAACTGGACTTACAAATTACTGGGTTTTGCTCACGTCCTATTTGTTCAGGTTCATTTTTAAGCACAAGAATAGCAGCATTTAAGGCAGTGGCGTGGCTAGATATTTTGTGTGTGTGTGTGTGTGTGTGTGTGGGGGGGGGGAGGGGCACAAAAGCAAAAAATTTCCGACAGATTATTATCTTGAAGTAATGAAGTACTATCTAAGCGTAGCGCCACCATCATCTGGCGTGTAGCGCGAGGAAAAAATTAGACTAAAATATCTTGTAGATTGCCTTAAATGACACTTCCAGGCCTTGTCAGTAACCATTTTGATGTTTTACGTGGTATGCCACAAGCTAACAGCGGAGCTGCCAGATTTCAAATGTGTGTGAAAGGGACAGGGCACATTATGTGCACATCCTCGTTACAGCTTATTGTATTAGTTAATTAATTAGTAAGATAATATTTAACGACACACCAACACGAATGTGTTACATAGTGTCAACTAGATAAATTCGTTTCAAGCCCTCCCCTTTAGTCGCCTCTTACGACAGGCGGGGAATACCGTGGGCATATTCTACAACCCCCAGCCCACAGGGGACAGCCTATTGTAGACAGACACCTACGGTGGTCTGGTCACGTGACACCGTAGTGAAGCTGCGTTTTAATAGTCGGGGATGGTTATCAACATATTTAATGGGGTTGTACACTTAATGCACGTGGTCAGCAAGCAGAAATGGGGGAAGTATGTTGGCATTGCTCCTGTAAACTGTATATCTTTGTGCAGGTACGGTCCGGGGCAATGGGGGGGGGGCATATTCCCTCCATACTTGGTGGGCCACTGCAAGCAAGTGACCAAACGATGGCTCATTAAGTAGGGTGAAACTTGTTTAGGTTAAATCATAAACGTGAAGTAGGGGTATCAGTGCGAAATGTTTACTGAAAATGACACATATGGATGTCTAGTTTCAGAATACGATGGATGCTTTATTCTTTGGCATTTGGGGATTTTTAACCACGAGATAACTAACAACTAAGATTTTAAGTATAAGCTATCGTGTTTGCTATAAAA
Organism: Holothuria leucospilota; assembly: GCA_029531755.1. Classification (NCBI taxonomy): domain Eukaryota; kingdom Metazoa; phylum Echinodermata; class Holothuroidea; order Aspidochirotida; family Holothuriidae; genus Holothuria; species Holothuria leucospilota. The sequence continues at coordinate 18,829,405 of CM055975.1, read as the reverse complement.
CTAGAGCTATTATCATGTGAAATCAAATTGGACAAAAAGCATGTAAGCAGCCGGATGACAGCAGTGACATATCGTTCAAGCCCAAGTACTCCAGGGAGTTTAGTTCTCAGAAAAGTGTGGCGAATTCACTTTCATTATGAAAGCTATCTATGCCGTATTTAGTAATTTTGCAGGATGATATCATTTTACAGGAATAAGACATGTAGCTCAAAATTCAAATGTGGAATGATTTACTACTACATTGACAGAATTTGGGGTCAAACCAGCAATAATTGAGTCAAGTGTGAATATATGGGTCTTTGAAATTGCAATTTTTCACTTCTGAAAGATTTTTTTCTAAATTTCTTATCCCGGTACATGGCCCTAGACCAAATTTCAGAGGGCCCTCATAATGTAGCCGGCTATTTTTACTGTAGGTTAATATAGGTCCGTGAGCATGGGGAAGATCATGCACCTTAGGTTTTCAGTGATTAAGTACCTGGAGTTCAACATAGGTATCAATATAGGTAGCATAGATGGAAAGGAAAAGATTCAAAATGTTTTTTTTTTTCTGTCAAGTATTGCCTTCAAAAAACATTTTGCTTTCTAATATCGTAACCTTGCCTACAACGTTTGCAATTTTGACTTACAGTCACAATACCTTGACAGTTATCTTATACAATTTTCACTTTCAAATTCCAACTTGTAACCTTGATTCTCATTATTTTGATCTAAAATCTCATAAAGTGGACTATTAATGTCATACTTTTGTTTTTGGAGTACAGAATAGGACCTAAAATCTCTTACTGATATCCATTTGACTTTAAAAGCCAAACTTTTGACCTAAATCCTATTGTCTTGACCTTTAATTTCATTGGTTTGACTATTAGGGTCACATGTATTTGCCTCTTTATTCCATTATGAGGACTTCTGGCCTCATAATGTTGATTTCAAAATGAAATATTAAGTTTCAGTCACATAATTTGACTTTTTAACTGTCGTTTTTATTTCATGAGTTTGACTCATATTATTTTGTTTGGAAATAAAAAGCCAAAGGTTTGACTTTAAATGCTACAAAGTGCAACTCAAAATTGTGATTTTTAAGTCAACATTTTGCTGATAAAAATGTCACTTTAATCAAATAAAAAGTCATAAAATAACTCTAAATGTAAAAATTATCAGTCAAATTGTCAAGATAATGAAATTTAAGTAACAGTTATGACTTAAAAAAAAATTAGTAACACTGCGAGTGTACTTTAAGGGATTAAAAGTTGATATTTAGACTAAAAAAGTTAAAAAATATGAAATTTATAACCAGTTATATTCGCATTTTAAGTCGGAATACTAAGATTGAGACAAGTAGGTTGGTATCTGCATGTCAAAATGGGATTTCAAAGTTGGAAATCAACTGCTATAATTATGACTTTAATAGTTAAATAAGGAATAGGTCAACTTTAAAGGTCACGTTTGCGACAGTTTTAGTCACTTTTTGCCCTTCCCATGTCCCTTTGCTGGCAACTCAAGGCTTATGAGACGTCACCTAGAAATATTTTGAAGCAACCTATTTTGGACCTCAGCATTTAATAATTAGAGGCATTGGATAATTATGCTTCCTCTAGCTTATATACCTTGAATAATGTTAAAGTTAACTAAATTATGAGGGCCATCTAATTAGTAAGAAATCATAGAAATTGAAAAAATTACATTTAGAAGTAAAAAATTACATTTTCAAATGCACAGGTTTTTAAAAATGAGATAAGTAAGCCAGCTTTGACATCGAATTCTATTTATATAGCTATATATTGTTCCACATACGATTTTTTAGCCATTGATCTAATTCCTGTGAAAAGATATCAGTTTCCAAAATACCACGAAATGGCGCTTGCACATTTCTTCCTAAGAGCATGGTATTGCGCAATACTTTTCTGAGGTCTTTAACTTCTAAACACCCTGGGCTTCAGCACTAAAATGTCACAAGGATCATTTAAATTTACATAAACCCATTAAGGTGTACACCTTACGCGTCTCTATTCTACAGTTTTTATAATAAAACCGTTATACGAAGGCATTCAAACCTTCAATGGAAAGTTGTCATCGACGTCATTGTGACGTCATCATTTTGTTTTTGTAAGGTAACTTGAAACAGTTTGTCCAAGATAATCATAGAAACATTTTCATGCATAAATTTGCCAATAAAACCTACATTACATACACCTTTTTGACATAAAGTAGGTAAAAGGGGCTTAAAAAGCCGCCATTTTGGATTTGACCTAATTTTGGCCCTTTCCATTGGTGGGTTTTGGTGGATTTTTTCCTGGGTATATTATACACCTCAGCTAATACAAAACTGCATAAAACTTACTTGTAGGAATTTTTTTAGGGTCAAACCCTATATCTACCCGACTACACACCATTCTATGATCTGTCCGGGGTATACCACTTTTAATAACAAGTCCATCGCTTAAGGCGGTTATTAAGGTATGGAACTCTGAAATGCAGTTCTTTGGAAGATATTTGCTTTATTTGTTTTAAATAATGTCTTTCAGTACGGAAGCCCTTGAGGCAAGGGTCTTGTGCAAGCTGTGCTGCTTTAGACCCTCATGGGGACCCCACTTGAGAAATTTTGAACAATTGAAGGTTCTTCGGTACAATCTAGAGGAAAAATTTTGAAATACTGAAGTAAATTTATGGTCAAGAATATTTATCTTTGCAGTCTGGAAAGTGGTCGGAGTGGGTTCCTTATTATGTGTTTAAAGGTCGCTGTTTTACTTGCCAGTTAAAGAATTAAGTCATCCAATGAAAGATCCGTTGGAATTACTTCAATATCTTTTACCGTTCTCAAAATATACGTCTTCAAAGTTCTATGGTTTCTGAAGAAACTCATTGCCTATGTAAAAGTAATGACGTGGAGTGTTGCACAGTGTTAAAATTTCTTTTGCTAACCCTGTATAAATTATCTCTTAATTATTGATCAGAAAGATTACAGTTTGTTGAATGATACCAATGTTTCCCAACGAAAGATATTAACTTTCATAATGAACCCCTCAGGGGATAACAATGCTACTAGTGTCCTTGAAATTAAGGTTGAAAAAAAAAAAGCTAACATGAGCCATATATGGTATATCCATTTTTCGATGTCACATATTTGTATATTTAGCTCACTTTTATTCATGATACAAGTGTGAAATAGAAATGACACTGTTAATTGGTCAATATTTGATGGATTTTAACTGGAATTGGGGCTATTTTCTGGATATTTAATGCTTTTTACGTCAAATATCCAACTATGTTATTTTCATGTCATACGACCTTTAACGTGTAGGTCTATAAGGTGATGTAACAAAACGTCAAAGGTCTGTTTTGGATTCTCTGCCGAGGGAGCTATGCAATCACGCTTGCCAGGGTATAAAGGTGTGTTAGTATTTGTGTACGCGTGCCTGTTTGTTTGTGATGCTAAGCTTATAAATACGATATTTCAAAATGGCAATGGAGAGTTCTTTTCATACTTGGCATAGGCTTTCTTATTTTTGTTGGTGGAAGAAAAAAGGTCAGTTGAGGTAACCATGGTCAAAAATTGAAAACCTTGTAAACGGGGTATTTCAAGATAATAATGATGGATATTTTAATGCTAAGTATGTAGATATTCCGTATAAAGAGGAAGAACCGTTTTGCTTTTGTTTGAGGTCAAAGTTCGTCGAAGGTCAGTAGAGGTGAAACTACGAAAACCTTGTAAACAACTTGTAAATGCGATATATCAAGACAGAAAACATTAAGGTATCTCATTTTGTCATGTGATGGCATTTATTGACTGCAAGAACCCTACTTTTCTGTCGGAAATCAGAGGTCTTATAAGGTCACCGGAGATCAAATGGTCAAAACCTCGTAAACACGATATCTCATGAACTGAAGCGTTGATGGATCTCACACACAACATTTGGATGAATCTTCTTGTTTTACAAGGACGTCAAACGCTATTTGAGGTCACTAAAAGTCAAACTGAAAAAAAAAACTCGTTAAAATGACCTTTCGAGAAGTGAAACTTTAAAGGAAGGGCTTAAGCAAAAAAGTAGTTTTGATGTGTGAAAGAGGAACTAAATTTAAGCATTTTGGTGAAACTTCTATTGAGCTCTGACATATAATTCTCCAGATATCAGCAAATGAAGTTACTACATTTGATACCTTAAGTGAGCCTGAAGCAAGCAGGGATAATATTCTCACATTGATGTGAATAATGCTTTGTTCTCTTTGTTGTTTAGTCTGTTGTATTGACCTTGAAGTTAAGAAAAATATGAGCTCCCCATGGGGATTTAAAATTTGTAAAATTACCATACCCCTCATGCATTCACATTCTAATAGATTGGGATTATAGAGGAGAAAACTGGTTGTAAAGTTTAAAGAAAAACAGAAAGAGCTCATTAATGTGAGGTTATGATGTCATATGTGCTTGCTACAAGTTCACTTTGGGTTGCGAATGTGACAACTACATTTGCTAATACCTTGAGAACGGCTCTTTGGATTTCAATGCAAATTCCACCAGTATGCTTAGAATGAGTACCCCTCTAACACATCAAAACTTTATTTAAGTCTAGACCCTTCTTTTAAGTTATCTCTCAATTGGTGTGTGGATGTTCCACACCGTGAGTTCAAAAGGAAATATTATTTGGTGGGGGAAAAGGTCAATCTTTTAAGCCTTGTGAGCATTTTATATCTCATCTATAAGTAGTAGTAAATGTCACCGTCTTTCATTCTGTCCGGCACCGCCCGGTATCGCGTAACTTGAGCCGTCGAGATAAGATGTAACATACTGTACAGTTTGTACCAGGGCTCCCCCCGCCCGGCATCGCGTAACTTGGACTGTCGAGGATTAGATGGAACATACTTTATAGTTTGTACCAGGGCTCCCCCGCCCAGCATCGCGTAACTTGGGCTGTCGAGGATTAGATGGAACATACCATATACTATGCACGAGGGCTCCCCGACGAAGTTGAAAAAAATGAAGGGTTTGAGGGATTGACGATCTGGCAGCCCCTACCCCCAACTGGTTCTATTCTTGCTAACAAGTACAGCCATCCAGGCAATCAAACGTCAACCCAGTCATTGGTTAAACTATTTTTAAGGGAGGGGACATTTTCATTTTTCGCATTAGACCAATCGGCCTAATTTAGAGAAATTGTCAACAACAGGATTCTAGTTCTCCAGTATTAAAGCGTTTTAGAGTTATTGCACTTACTATAAAACAAACAATATTCTTAGAAATAAAACAAAGGCCTACTTGTTTTTGAACAAAACTGGTTTGATTGGTCATCATTGTACACTTTCTTAAGCTTTATGAAGAAAATAATCTTAAATTTTAATTGTAGTTGTAGTGCAATATAAACTGGTATATCGTGATATCATTTGCTCGACATTTTTCACAGGGGTGGTTCCAAAATTTGCCGGACAGGGGGACAGGTTCCCCGACGAGCGGCCCAGTGACCCGAAGCCCAGACAGGAAGAGCAATGTTGACAGCGGGGCGGTTGTCCCCTATCGAGGATAACATGTATTGTAGACATGGACGAAAAAATTTCAGGGGGGGGGGCAAAATTTTTAATTGATCAGATCAGCAGGCCCGTAGCTGGAGTAACCACTTTGAGGGGTCACATCAATGTAGGATTGTCCCTGGCCTGGGGGAGGGGTGTAAAGGGAGGGGGTGTCTCTCTCCCGTTTGAAAAGTTTTTGCCTTTTTCAAGGAGCCTAGATAGATGCAAAATGGTGTGAGATTTTTTACTTTTGACAGAATTAGTCTTGAAGGCCTAGTTATTTTTTCTTCAAGTTTTTTTTTCAAGTTTTTGATTTTCAAGGGGGGGGGGGGGAATGCCCCACTTGCCCAAACCTGCGGACGCCCATGATTGTAGGTCTATCCAGCCCGTTTGTCCGATGAAATAGTCAAACCTCCCTCCGCGAGTCGCCTACCCTACCGTGCAACTAAGACAAGAGCACAAGAATGCGTAAGCTGTGAGATATGAGACGAAATTCCCAACACTTGCAAGAACTACGTAGCTTACGTAGAGCTTACTTAGTAAGGGAAACTGTTTCCTACTATTTAGCCATATGGAACGGAACTATGGAAGAAACTGAAATTATCACAACTCTGCAGCGCGCAAAGAGCGCCAAAAATATGGATCAAGAACAAAAATAGGTCAATCACCGGGGCGACTGGTCCCCGTCCGGGACTACTAGGGCTCCCCGACGATATCGGAAAATTCACCGAAAGGAGGGGCAGCCTTCCCAGACTGGGACCATGCCACTCTGTCCCCCACCTGGCACCACCCTTGATTTTTCAATTTTTACAACTGTACAAGATGCAAAATTTTCTTTTGCATATCTTGATTACAACTGAAGAAGCAGGCGTCTGCCGTCAGTTAGATGTAATTTGTCGATCAGGCTAACAAAATCATTGAAATTCAAAACTGTAAGATTCGGTTTGCTTCTGCATCCATGATTTTTCATGTATTTTTTATGCTTTGCTTCTGGAAGAGAAAATCTGAAACAAAAATCTCGCCAAATATGTAAATGAGTTAAATGAAGTGTGACATGTTTACATGTCCTGTTCAAGGACAAACTTCTGCTCCATTAGACTCAACTTGCCTAAGTTAGAATCTCTCCTGGTTTAGCATACCTGGGTATGGAAATTCAAACTGGGATGATTGCCTCAGTCTATAGAGGGTGTTGCAACTCCTTGGCCTATACAGTGATGAACTTGGGGATCTATTTTCTTGAGAGAGGGCACATATACTTCTGTTCCATAAAACAAATTAGCTATAGCATACCTGCTTTCATGACCACAGGTGGAATTATAGGGAAGGGGTAAGTGCGGTCTGAGACACAAACCCTAGGAAGGTGTAATTAGAGTTCATCTCCTTTGCCATGATATTTTCGCTTTGTCGGACCAGGTTTCCCATTACAATCCCCTCCCCTCCAGATGTGTGCAGTGTACGAGTTTTTCATAGATGACCGTTGCGCTTTAAGGGAGAATGAGGTCACCCCAATAAAGAATTGTAAAGTAGACTATCCTATTTCCTGAATGGATCTTGAGAATCATGTGACAGTATTTTTCTCACTCAATTGTAAAATTTACAAGGAGCAACTGCTTAGTTTACCTTGAATATGCAATATTTATGTTCTAAAATATTATGAAATATACTGGAAGAGAAATAAGAAGAAATTTGTGACATTTAGCTATTGTTTCAAAATAAGTTTGGAGAGACTGCTTTTGACCTTTAAGTTCGGTTGGCGTATCTTGTGGAAAGGAATTTGATTTGCAAAGTGTGGATTGGGAAAAAGGGGAAGGTCAACGTTACTAGTTTGGAGAGTGCATCTTTAAAACTCACAAACTCTAGCTCCGTTGCACAACTTCGTTACGCTACACATATAAAGAGTACTGAGGTTTTTCACTTTGATGAAAATATGCCTTGCTATGAACCAACCGAGACACTTCAGAATACTTTGTTTAAGATTACTGTTTATAAAATATATTGTTGTGGTTTACCGTTTCAAGCATTCAACATTAAAAAAAAAACGTTCATCTAGTTAAACTTATGAGTAACGTTTCAGAAGTAATAGTAAGAGTGAGCGCTTGCGAAATCAGATTTCAATGCAGGTTTGCCGCCAGTGGCATGCAACTGTAAATGCTGATAAGTGTACGGGTTGACACTAGAGCTTACAATTTCTTAAAGTTGAAGAATTACTTACCTCGTTCTACAAAGAATACTTAATTTATTCACAATTCTTGCACCTCAAAAGTAAAGTATCTTTCGATCGATACAGCCCGAAAGCAGTTTGTATACACTTAGTGGCCCTCTGTATGTGTTGCATGGTCTTAATTTACGAATAACAACCAAGGGAGGAAACGCATGACATGAATTGGAACAAATTATTGTGTCTTGGAATAAGCAGGCCGCTCGAAAGTCCCCCATGACAACGTAAGTTTTCCCGTGGCCATGTTAGGAGATACTATATAGTTGACGTAGGTTTAATGTGTGCCACGAATTACTTTAAATATTAACCCATTTCTCGCCATATTAGTTTTATCTTATTCGTTTAGATCGTGCGTGATTCTTGTTTAAGAGAGTTGAATAAGGAATTGTGCAAATAAGGCACGGTATGTCTACAGCTAACAAACATATTTTCGTCTGGGAGGAAACAAACTGAATATTCATCAGGTAATTTTCCTACAAACGAGGTTTTTTATTAGGAAGTTCAAACCATCTATTTCTCCGTGCATCTACGTAAGGAACGACTTTAACGTCATTCGTTTGCTGAGGCGTAGCTCAGACGTCTAGTTTCCAGATTAGCAAATCTTTATAAATGGCAAAAAACAGGCTAAGTGAATGGACAGTTCACCACCAGTACATTTCCTACCCTGAAAACTCCCCATTTCGAGTCCAACCCCCGACTTTTTCTATCCTAGACGATTTCCACCTAAAAATTACCAACCATGACAATGGCCCTAGGACTCTGACTCTTCCAGTAAAATTTATGTCAATCACGGTGGGTATTGTCAAGGGGGAGAACTGTCCGAGGCTAGCCGTCCGGGGAATAGTTACTGTAGCACTTGTCCTCGGAGGGGGTTACCCGGGAGCCAGATGTTAAAGAAATATTTCAGTGAATGAAATTGGACCATTACGCTCAAAATCAATTGTCATCCGGGGCATGCAGTCAGCATGCTCAATTTTGGCTGGGCAGGACAAATACCCGGATCGAGTGACACTTGCATAGATTCAGTTTTAGGGTCTGAGAATGTAACTACGTAAAGGCAATGCAAAACATGCACGACTTTTTTCATTTTATGATGCCAAAGATACCTGCTTAAAGGCCATCTTCTCAAGAGGGCGTACAGTGGTGTTGCTTGCTTTTCAAAGTTTTGTATTGGGGGAGAAACTTTTATTGAACGTTCCTGCAACTGCATACACAAGGTAACATTTGCAGTCGAAATTAAAAACCTGAACTTACACTACTTGGTCAGATGATATCAGATATGGAATTGAAAATGGGAAATGGTCAGCTTACTCCTGAGTCAATGACCTCAACACAATGGGTAAATCCAGGGGTGAATCAAAATCAGACTTTTTTATCTCAATTTTCATATTTTCAATTCTATGCCATACTATTAACAAGTAAGAGCATGTACCATTAAATTTTGCCATTGGTGTACTGACCTCTTCTTCCCTGTACATTTTTTTCTAACTTTCCATATTGAACATCGGGACTAAAATCTACTACGGCAGATGTAGAACTACTTTTATCCCTGTGTGACAGCTAATTAATTAGATCATTTCGGATCGGCATCTTCCACCTTTCATCATAAAGCCTAATTAAGTGAAATTTCCCCTAGGATATTGCGCGCTACTAGCAAGTCTGATTGAGCATTACGAGAGTACCAGAGGAAGTCTTCAAATTCCAGCAGCCAAAGGGGCGGGATGGAGCCTCCCCCTTAAAAATTTTCGCCCCCCTAGAAAATAAAAAAAAATCTATTTCCTGAATGCATTTTAGTATGTCTCGCCTCTAAAAATATTTTCATCCCTGTAAGCTACCTCGCCCCTTCAGTACCTTGTATATAGCTACGAGCATACAATGCTCTTTCATGTGCATCTCAAATGCTAACACAGTAAAGCTCAAACGGAGAACCGACAGCAGTTGTAAGTATTCAAAGAGAGCCCAGTTTGGTCTACGCATGGAGAAAAACAATTATTTTTAACTCCACATTTTGTTTGAGCGATATCGTATGTAGTCTCATGTTCTTGACAGACTCTTCCAATTGACATTGTACGCTATTATAGCAGCCTGGGTCTGTTTAAAGTTCACATTGTAAGTATGGCTTGAATACGATTGTTCAATCAGGAAACAAACATTTAATGCAGGAAAAGGAAGTATATAAGAAGCTTTCCATGTTCTTTCGCATGCATTTTACTTTAATAACAGAATGAAGTTCGAGCAGTAGTGACCCCAAGTGCAGGACAAGCAACTACCGCTTGCCATCTCAAATCAGCATACACTCACTGTATGGAGCTCAAGGCGATACTGCAGCCTTAAGGTCCTGGCTATGCAAAGTGCAACCTACTTAATTCATGAGACACGCACTTCCTCTAGGGTAAATTCTTATGGTATCCTCAGACGCTTCTAGGAGGAGGATGTTGTGCCCTTCTGGGCAGATGGTTTGTTTTCGTAATTCGAATCTTGACCCTTGAGGCTTTTGAAAGAGAAGTAAATCCTTCCATGTATGTAAATCTCATTCCATTTTAGTTTAACATTGTGATTGAAGGAATGGTCCTCGAATGTAAAATGAAACCAGTATAGAAGCAGGTCATACACACAAACAATTGCTCTACCTAAGATTGTAGTTTTGTGTTAAAGTGCATGAATGCGAATGGATAAAGGAAGGAACGGAGATAGGGGTTGTATGAACATGCACATGCCGATCGTCATTGGCTTAGCAAGAGGGGAGAAAGCGTAGAAAGCGTTGAGACTCTTTTTCCTTTTAATACCAAAAATAATACTTATAAATTATATAGTAAAAGGTCAGAGGTGGAAAAATATCAAGTGGACTTTTTAAGATAAAAACGTATGTCAACAACAAACTTCTTGCTTATTAATATGACGAAGACTACAATAAGGGGCAAATCTTGGGGTTTTTAGGGGGTCCAACATGAAAAGGGTACATTCCCAATTTTTTCCCACTTATACGACACTCATTATACAGGTTAGCCCTTACTGAAAAAGAGTGAATAAACTAAGAAACCTCTGAAAAAACAAGAGTGACACGCACTCACATCACTTCTCTGCTGAAAGATCTCCAGCCGTTTATCTGACTTCAAGCAGCTGCAGTGTACCGTATACACTAGCGACGTATATGCTTACGTTACCTGGTAATGGGTTCTGTTTAGCCGTTTGAATCCCACATATGAAGACAAACCCACATATAATATCTACCAGTGCCGGATCCAGAACCTAATTCTAGGGGGGGCAAAGCATGATCCAGAACCTAATTCTAGGGGGGGCAAAGCATGCGCAAGAAGTATGGATCTTTGGGGCTGATTTTAATTTTTCCCTTGCTCTGAAAATTCTAGGGGGGCAATTGCCCCCTTTGCCCCCCCTTGGATCCGGCACTGTCTACAGCCCTCGAAGTTCTACGAATAATTTCCGCATTATGTCGACCATATTCAGCATAATCCGGAAAACTTGAATGACCTGCCTGTACTTATCAGACTCGTATACAATCTGCAGTCGACCTGGCTTAGTATACGCAGAAATTTGCGTATCTACAGGCTTATACTGATTACATGGGCCATTCCCCAAGGGGTCAAATGTTGAAGATTTATTCCCTAAGATTATACCATCTTTAAACTTTTCAGACTTTAAATTGATTGTATGCTTAGAAACTCTTTTTATGTGGTGTTTCTCGGATGTGGCATAGCCTCATTTCAGGGTTGGTATGCAGTGCGCGTTGCCCCTTTAAGAACGCAACTAGGAGCGCCACAATTCGTCGGCGGGTAACAAAGCCCTATGTACAAATTTTTTGTCAGAAATGCCTCCAAATTTACAGAAATGGGTGGTAGGTTTCGGACCAGTGGTTCTCAAACGTTTGCAGGGTGAAGACAAAATAGAGAGGCAGGGCTGAGGGCGAGGGTCGTATTTGAGTAGAAACTTCTAAACATTAGCCTAATTTGACATCAAGAGGAAAATTGTCTTGGAGGCAGGGACGTATATACATGAATTCGCAGGGGGGGGGGTAAACTTCTTTGGGACTAACTACAGCTTTCCCTATTTTTCCACGGGAGCAGACGAAAATCAGGGCAGGTAAAAGATCAATTAACTTTTTAACTAACTGGATTTGAGACCGACTTTTTGGCGCTCAGAGACCGACTTTTGATTTTCACGGGGTAAACCCCCACAGCCCCGTATTTACGCCCCTGCTTGGAGGTGCAGGCGCCAAAGGGCTTGTGATCCTGGTGCTTGAGAAAGGAACCTTGCATGGCACAGGGGCCACAGGGGTGAACCTTGAGAATTTAATTTAAAACTTAATTGTGGACATTTAAATGAAGACGTGAACTATAGTGGGGAGTCCCATGTCCAAAAATCAGGTTTAGCTAGATAGGCCTGCCTTGTTTGATCTCATTGCATTTTCTTGATAATTTAGTTATGCCGAATCCGAGCCTGCAGGATGCCATGTTTTCGACATTATCATGGTGGCCATTTTGAATTCCAAAATGGTTGCCATTACTTACAGAAAAATGACCATAACTTCCTTATTATGGAAGCTATAAGTGTGGTTGTGATGGCTATCCCCATGTTTACAACCCATAGGTGATAACGCCGCTAAGAAATAAATGGCGACCATTTTGATTTTCAAGATGGCGGCCATTTTGTAATTAAAATCGCTCTGAAAATAGCTTTAAGTGTCTTCCCATGGCAAGATATCCAAAACGGGCCACGAATCATTGGTTTTTACCGAGACTTGTATTGTTTTCGAAAATTTCAGAAGTCTGTTATCTTAAAATGTCTCATGTCAAATGTATGTCAAAATATTTGGGTAAGTCCGTGCCTCACACAGAAGAAATTACCCTGAAGCTATCTTGGTAGAGGCGACTCGTTAATATAGCCTTTATGATCCTCTAAATATTCTGTGAATAAAGATAAACATGCACTGTTCTTCTGATAACAAGTCACGTTGATCACATGATGGCTACTGTATTTCCACAGGTGGACTCTACACTCTCAAAAAATGTATTTTGAACTTTGGAGTCCCACATATAAAATTGCATTCACAACCTGTGTTAGTGTGTGAATACACAATCAAGAATCAAAATGTTGTTACTGCACTTTCTTCGGCTTGCTGCATGCCTAATATATTTCTGTGCACATCTGTCGCTAGGGGCATGTCTAGGTAAGTTTGAGAGAGGTACTGGATAGGGAAAACATAGTTTTCCGAACAATTGTTCTGTAAGAAAAGTCTTTACAGCTATCTTCGACTGCAGGGGGAACCTAAAACTTCTCCCCCAGCCTGAAGAGACACAAGAGAAAGTGGCTCAGAAGCTATCCCTTGGAGAACTCCTTAGCAGTGCCAGCCACAAAAAGCTTCATCAAATTTGAGTACTTAAAGGGGAATTTTCATCATCCCAGACAGTTCCGATTCTCCCAACTATGCAACTTCTAGCTCCTCCCATAACTGTATGAAGCTCTTCCTTGTGCAGGAATAAGCCTGTTTTATTACTTAAGGCCATGTCCTGGTGAGCATACAAGGCTATAAAATGTAATTAAAGCACCCTCTCTGCCTTGTGTGGAATGTGAGCTACTCTTCATCTTTCACATTTTCAAACTTTGATGTCAATCAAAGAGCAGTCACCAACTGAGAATTTTCATACCCGTACACTAAAAATATAGTTCGAGGTGATGACTGTCTGTCTTTAAGCAGTTTTGAAATTCCACTTCAGATGTAAGACAGCATTCAGGGGGTGTACACACGGGTTATGAAGGAGTGCTGCACCCCCTCCAACAATCAAAGTTTGTCTCCAGGTCGTCCCTAATTGATCACTAAGGAAAAAGGAGGAGACGAGGAAATTTTAGGGCAATTTAGATACAATCGACCGTTTTGGAAATGTGAAATTAAGCAAAACAGTAAATCTTCTAAACGATGTGATATTTTCTGCACCCTTCGCAGGCACCCGTCGTGCCTTTTTCTGCAAATCTCCGTGCAACCCCTACGATCATTATTCATTCTCCCACCCACATGCCCCCTGCGTTATCAACTTGACAAGCCGTTATGGCGAGTCAAGTTAAGAGCCTTATAATTAAAAATGGCTGTTGTCAATAATCGACAAGTTTGGATTTTCGGTCTGTTTAGTGCGCTTCCAATGTCATTTGAAGATAGTTAAAGATCTCATTTTAGCACTCACAAGCTTGTAATTACCCCCGATTAGTATAAAAGATGTGAACGACATTCGGCAGCTTATGGGTCACGATCCATACGTGTAGAATGCTCAAAGGGTCCCCTGATGGTTTACGAAGTTGGGGAAAATGTCAACTATCTGCCAACAACTTGACAACACATAAAGTAAACCAGGGCAGACAGATTTTCGTTCATAAACAACAGCTTTGATTGATAATTTACATGATCCCTAAGGAGTATCAAGTTGGTCGAGGTATTTTATTTAATATCTGTACTATACAAATAATTTGGTGCTCAACATTGCGCATTGTGCACTAAACATATTTCTTTTTTCACATAGACCTAACAAATGCAAGCAGGCTGAATGAATGAATCTCAAGGTCCCTAGAATATGGAAAATCTTGTTACCAAACTACCAACCCGGACCCCAGCTGTGGATCCACCGTCTTCTTCAGTGGTCTTGCAGGCTTATGTGGGTTTTGCAGGGATGTTGGTGGGGGCTCAACCTGCACAAACCCTTCTATTACTTGCTGACGATATATTTGATGGTCCAAGTTTTCCTCTTTTTCAGGCATTTTCTTCTCAAGTAGTTATTTTTGGGTTTACTGTTGATGGAGATGCTGAAAATTCGTTGTCGTCATTTTTAATCGTAAGTCCCCAGAAAATCCAGGAACACTGCGACCAGGGAAATAGCCCAACAGCAGTTCTTAATCTCTAAAATTAATAAGGGGGTGGGGGGACCCTTGCCGTTGATTAACCATCTTCGCTCTTATGCATGTGAGGGCTTTGACCTTTAAAAGAGCGCTTGTATCTTGCTACTTTCGATCCGCTCCTTGTTCGTAGGACATTTGGGGTCATGCCTGAATGCCTGGAATTTTCTTTGGGTCATGGTCCGAAAAGGTTGCCGACCACAGATATAAAATCCTACAGCACTGAAAATGGTTTGAAATGACTTTGGCGGGCTTCCCGTTACCTACGTTGGCAATGCTGCTTGTCTTATTATTACATCCTGTTGGACTGCTTGAGGAATCATCACTCCATAGTCTCATGCAACCCCTCTCATCCTACAAACCCACAAACCCCCGTATCATCAAATCGACTGACTGTTAGTCCGAGCAGGGAGGTGTTCAAAACCCCTCCCTAGTCCGATGTAGGCCATTAAGGTGCCAAAGGAGGGTTTCTAGGAGTGGTGGAGGCTGTGCCATTCAGCTCGAGAGTTTTGATATTTTCTGTAGTAATTTTGAACGTTTAAGATAAAAAGCTCTCAAGCTGAAATTGATATGCAGCCCCCCTTTTCCTGTTCCGACCGCATGCATGGTAAAGAGAAATGTCAACTTTTGAGTATTTAGTCTGTTTAGTGCACTTTCAGTGACATTTGGAGCTGGTTACATGCTTTATTGTAATGTCCACCATATTTCAAATATCTCAGAACTTTTGGAGCTTTCAGAGAATGTCGGTCTCCAAACAGCCAATCGGTTCCAAAATCAATCTACACCCCTTGAAAAATGTCGTATGCACGCCCCAAAGTCACTTACTACTTCCATTTACTGAAAAGCGTCTGTTTTAATAAAAATATATGTTGCTCACAATTTCGACTTACATGCAGTAAAAAAATTACTTATGACGTCTTCAACAGGTTTATAGGGAAAACCTTGCTTTGCAGTTTAACTGGTGGTTCACAGGAAATCTCTTAACAGGTCTTA
The DNA here is from genome assembly GCA_029531755.1 of Holothuria leucospilota. NCBI lineage: Eukaryota > Metazoa > Echinodermata > Holothuroidea > Aspidochirotida > Holothuriidae > Holothuria > Holothuria leucospilota. The sequence continues at coordinate 18,813,798 of CM055975.1, read as the reverse complement.
TGTCGTACGCTCACGTGGCCGTTTTTTGTAGACTAGTATTCATTGTCACGAACATCAATTATGTGATTGGGTGCAGGAAATAAACCCCACTTTAGCAGTTGTTATAATTAGTTAGTAATTTACAAGAATAGAAAAGTTCCGCAAAGTTTATAAGTCCCTTAGACACTCAAGACAAACTGCTCCTCAAGAGTTCCCGAGCGATTTCTTTCAATCAAATCGCATCGACATATATGTATTTGAAAACCCTACGCTTTAGAAAAATACTTCTTCCTCCTTTCTTTAAATAAACAGAAATTATATTGGAAAATGAAGGTGAGTTATCGATTAAAATGAAGTTTGTATAAATGAAGGCCATTTATTCTTAAATATGTTTGAAAGGCTGCCAATCACACGAGGTTTCTCTGATCACAAAATATTTGACATTTTTAGATTCCTCCTGGCCCCCGAAGGATACCTTAAAAGAGAAAAAAAGATTCTTCAAATACTCTACATCAAAACGTCATGTGGTTATTTAAGAATTATGAAAGAAAAATACACGCTTTTAGTTTGTCGCGCAATGGGCGTAATTAGTAAAAATAAACAAAATGACTAATAATAGCTTCCTTCCCAGAGTAATAAATGACAATAATGATTGTCTGCTTTAAAAAGGCGAATTCTCTTCGTATTACCTTGCTTCGGAAGATTTTGTTAAAGAGTACAATTTGGTTATTATGAAGGTAAATCTAAGGTAAATTAAGTTTTCCCGGAAAAGTGTCGTATTTTTAACCCTCGCTAAGGAACTTCTGGGACCTTATTGTGTAATTTATAGCTTTGTTTCCATTCTCAATTAAGGATATTATATTACTGCTTGGTTCGGTTGATAAAGCATTGCCTTTCGACAAACACAGGAATATACCCTGGAGAATATTGCAACAAGGCCGAACTTTGAATAGCTAAAAAAATTCAGGATGCTACAAGCTGCGGTTCGAGAGGAAGACCATACGCACAATAGATCAGATTCCTTGTGAAAACTTCTGGTCTTGCCAATTCCGATCGGAGCTTTTCACTCCATGCAAAAGTACAACCCACCCCTGTTTTGAAAACTTGTAAGAAAAATACGCACTTTTCCTCTGATGAAAAGCCATACTGATCACGTGGTGGTTTGAAAACGTCTACATGGGGAGTCAAAAATCTCAAAATTGTTGGATTTTGAATCATCTCTCTTCTAAATGTCCATCTATAAATTACATTCACAACCTCTGTGTTAATATGGGGATGTACAATCAAGAATCAAAATGTTGCTAATGCACTTTCGTCTAATTGTTGCATGTCTACTTCACTTCAACTGACATCCATCGCTAGGGGGCAAGTCGGGGTAGGTTTCAGAAAGGTAAGGACAATGAACTGCACAATACTGAAACATCGAAGTTGTTTCTGGTCAAAGGGTACTACATACTCACCCAATCGCACTTTAACGCGTCAGGCCATGGATTTAGTACAAACCCAGACGTCACTCATTTACGAAAGCTGGCAGGGAGGCCATGGAAGTGTAAAAATCCATCAAGAAGTTGTACATTTATAATTAACACAGTGGGTATCTTCCAATGTAGCATTTTAACTCAAATTTTGATCTTTTTGTAAACTTTCAGGGTCATTTCAAATGCGAAAACCATCGACCGCTCACGAAAACCCAGGCTTTATCTTGGCCTCCTTACTGTTAAGTAAATGGAATTCTTTCAGTAAGAGTGGAAAATTTGCTCAACGCGAAGCTGTTTTTAACACTGGTCACAAAGAAAAAGAAAGCAGAAATAAAAATGTTGGAAAAAAGAATATGAAGGAAGGAAGAACAAATAAAAAATGCAACTTTTTTTAGCTCGAAAAGGGGATAAAAATGAGAAAGGCGCAGAGAAAAACATGATCCAGAAACTTGTAACTTGATGGGCCACACGCTTTAAATAGCACTGTGCCACAGAGTCGACACACTCTCCCATTAAATCAGTTGAAAATAACTTACCTTACAGGTATCCCTTTTGATGCTTCACATCTTAGAAATTAACACCACATTTAATAGGCCACTGATGAATTTAATGACGCGGTCATTGATGGGTAAAGTACTTCTAAGGTAAACAAAGGACAGGAAGCATGGATAGTGCAATCTTCTTACACTGTCGAAAATTCGTAAATGTATGTAACTAAGATTGATTTCTCACTGTTTGTGTACGTAAACTATCTTGGAGCAGGGAGTTGTCACTTGTCAAATAGCAGCTCCCTGCTTGGAGAAATCTCAGGCTGCTGCCTACCGAAGCAACGAAACCATTCTGTTTAATGTAACATTTTTAATGTTAACTTACCTTCCATTACGTTTACTTACGGTTTTTCAAAATTTCGCTTTTTATAGTTGTTTCTTGGGCTTATGCATTTAAATGCATAGGTTAACTTGGTCAAATGTTGGCATGGTAAGTTCGTAACTAGGAGCGTCCCTTAGAAGTCGGTTTGTTGTGTTTTGTTGTCTAGAAAAAGACACGGTGTGAACGGAATACTAAACTCAACCCATACTGGACGGGAAAATAAAGTAAACCACATTTTATCTGCTAATGTCAGCTCAAGGGTGTTGGCTTTTTTGCATGGATGTGAATGCAAAATACAAAGTTATTGCATGTTTTTACAAAGTTCTTACATTTCTTATAAATTTGTGATATATATTTACAAGTTAACCGAATTTACAACTGTAATTTCACCCGACCCTTTCGTGTGGAGATGTAAAGGTCCCATCGCCTGCGGGATACCGTCTGGGATATTTGGGCGGAGCTGGACTTCACTTTCAACCATTTCTACTACTCTTAAACCGATAACAGATTGGCGTCCAGCTGTCTCATGGTTCCTCTTAATAGTACTCCACAACTGACAGCTCAATGAAAGCCGACACAGAGGTTAGCATACTTCTAACATCAGCGGGCCATGTAGGGGAGAAATAGCTTAGTCCTGACTGTCCGTCCAAGCACTGGCACCTCAGAGACGGTCAGTTAGGACTTCAGACCACTCCCAAAGGAGAGAAACAAAGCCACACTGCCAAAATAAATGGGATAAAAGGGATACTTTGCCGCATTCTGTGCAAACGGTGCAAGGGCGCCAGCAATCCTCAAGATGTCACCGTAAACGCCTGGGGTTTATCACGATGGCGTTGTGTATACTTCTCGCTGGCGGTTGCCAAGTAACCTGAATAGGACGGCTCGTTACGAGGTTGAAGATGGGACAGAATGTAAGGTAAACTAACCTTATGGGGCTCAGTGAGGTGTGACGATGTTAAGGTTCACTGAACCCTATACGGTACCTGTAGTATAAACAAGTTCCAATTTCAAAATGGATTTTCAGATTCCATGTTTAGTAATCATTTTCATGAAATATGTCTGTTTCCTTTGGAATTCATGCCGAGAATACTCGAAAGTGTGCCACTTTTGCCAGACACCCTCAACTATTTGTCACACGTGCGGCAAGTAGACAGTCCGTGCATCACGACTACTTGTCACGCGTGTGACAAGGAGTTAGTCCGTTTACCATGGAATAGCGTATGAGGATGTCATATTGGGCTGTAATTTTGTCAAAATTTGGCAAGAAGTTATGCAAAAAGAGCTGTCCAGATAGAGGTAGAAATCCATTTTGAAAATAGAACTTGTTCATACCTAACATTCTGTGCCACCGTCGTAGTGTCAAACTTTTTGCTAAAGGTACTCTCACACAGTCAAGAATAGTCCCGTATTTGTCCCGTAGTACTATTCGGGGTACTTTCCCGGCGATTCTGGAGTGGTACCGAAATCTACCCGTATCGGCCCGTATAGTACCGAATTGTACCGTAATTGTCGAGGAATGGCCCCGTATGGTCCCTGGAGGCCATCTTCCGCCATCATTTCGTTAGTGTACGGGTCGGTTCGGGAGTAAACGGGGCCATTTGGGCATGATGCGTGACTATACGAGGCGATTCGGGCTCAATACGGGACTATACTGGGACTATACTGGACGCTTCGGGGCTATTCGGGAATAATATAGTTCCCGAATGGCCCCGATTTGTCCCGAATATTCCCGAATCGTACCGAATGGTCCCGAACAGTCCCGAATGGTCCCGAAGAGTCTAAATACGGGACGGTCATTTTGGACATGTTCAAAAATTTTCGACCTTCCCGAATTTCACTTTGCTTGCTCCCGAATACCCCCGAACTGTCCCGAATCGTCCAGAACTGTCCCGAATCGTCCCGAACTGTCCCGTATGTACCATTCTGGACGAAATACGGTACTGTTCTTGACTGTGTGAGAATACCTTAAGTCCTTTTTGGCTGAATTCGTGGGGACAAAACCCAAACGTTGCCCCCAAGAGGTTCTGCTCTTCACAAGAACTACGTCCCTTGGAAGGAACACAACGCTTACCTTGACCAACACCTGCACTGTACCTTACACTTTGGGCACGCTCTAAAAACATTTTTGCATATAATATCAGTGTCCTCACACATTGGAAATTTTTATAATTGATCGCTTCGAATTTTTGAACAATCTAATCACATTTACAGAACAAATAAGACGAAGTATACCAATATATAGGCCCTTTTCCAAATAACAATTACAAAAGATTGTGGGATAGAGTTTGGTATGCGTCGTTTTTGGAAACCTTCACATGCAAGGTATGTAATTACGTCTGTAGTCCCTAATAAAACTAAGCACTCAGATACATTACGTAACCAGTTGCGTCGCCTGACTCTTCGAAGTCGGGGCAAGAGGGAGGGACAAGGGTTCCACCGGAAGGGCACACCAAAATGAAGGTATGAGCGTCTCTGGAGGCGTTGTAGTGATGCGCAGTGCTCCCTTGTAGGGCCTCTGGTAGGATCCAGGGACAAGGCTCCATTGGGGGTGCAGGGGACGAAGCTCCTGTGGCTCAAGGGTATTTTTAATTGTGACCATTAGGATGAAGCATTTAGCCATCTCCAAACTGGCACTGGATATGCACTAAACAGGCAGTAAAAATAGAAACCCCAGTTTGACCATATTTGTTACCCTTTCTCGCACTAACGATTTAATGATGGGGGAGGGGGGGTGAGGGAGAAGAAGGATCATATCGCTGAGCTTTAAAAATGAATACACGCATGCTGAAAGGAATTAATGGTGAGACAACTACCTTTCAGGTATGCCTCTGACTGAAAGCCTTCATCGAAGGTGCATATATAGCTGTGGATCCGGGGCTAGCTGGAAAAATTTGGAAAGAGAAACCCTTGGATGTGCTTCAATGGGTTTTGGGTGCCTTAATTATGATAAATATGTTTACTGTTTTTTCTTCAGCAACAAATGAAAAAAGGTGGCTAGCTCCCGCTGAGGTCATCCTTGGTGCTTACGAGAAGCGTGCAGGAAAATCTCGTATTAATTTATCTATGAAAATTTCTTGCAAGTCCTTATACTCCTTTCGGAGGTATCACCATTTTTATTTATCGCTAGTGTGGTGCGTGGCTCCGCCTCGGTGAGGAATAACGAGAGCAAAGTTCCACTGCGAATTTGAAGGCACCGGAATTGGAAATAAACGGACATTAACCTGAGAATGAAGCTATGTAATTACAGGTATCCTCATATTCCACTATTTAATAGGAACGCGTCGGGAAAGTTAACGAAAGTCGCAGTTTTACAGTTTTCGAACATGAAATCTGACCACAAGTTACAATGTGGGGTTGTATTGAAGGGAGAGGACCCACAGCTGCAGTAGTCCAGAAGCTGTGAAAATAAATGTTGAAACAAAACCTGAGGATTACATCTCCCATTTAGGAAGTCCTCCACATAGTTCAACAAGTAGATGCGCTCTAAGCGCGCCGCAAAATTGTAGCTATGAGAACATTTTGTGCAATTTTAGCCCGGTGCATGTTTGGCTGATAAAGTGACAGTGGGTCCACGTGCCCCCTCCCCCGGCGACGTCACTGTACGTAATGAAGCAGCAATCATTGAGATGAGAAATATTTATACAAATTAGTTCCAGGAACGTTTGCATAAAACTAGGAATTTATCGACATTTTTAAGTGTTTTGTACTGCGTATTTAGCTTCACTCAAACCCTTAAGCAATTTTGGTGCTGATTCTAAATCATCTTCTTTTAAGCAATTTCAAATGTGTTGAAAACGTCAGTTATGTTCCGTTAACTACTAAAAGCAAATTAATTTATCAGAAAATGTCAATTCCAAACAGGGATGTAAATTTGCAGACGATTCTGTTTATAGACTAACATTGAACAGAAGGTATTTTGTACTAGGTTAAAATGTTGCCAACAATTTAGAGCTCCATGCAGTACAAAATTATACTTATGGTATCGTCAACAGGTTTATGGGAAAAGCTTGGTTTGCTGTTTAAATGTTGCGTCACAGGAAATAATCTCTCAGCAGGTCTTATGTCATAGTTTCCAGGGATTTAACGACTAGTATGCAGTGTCACGAATATCAGTTAAGTGATTATATGGACAAACCGAACTCCACTCTATCACTTCTAACAATTATTAAGGAATTCACATGAACAGGAAAGTCCCCACAAACTTTATAAATCCCTTACACGGACACCAACTGCTCATCAAGAGTTCCCAGTCGACCTCCTTCATTCAAACCGCATTGACATATATGCATTGGGAAAACTTACACTAGAGATAAATTCTTTTTTCTCCTTCCTCTAAATAAACAGAGAAATTTGGAAATTACATTAAAAAGTGAAGATGAATTATTGATCTGAATGAAAACTTTATAAACGAAGGCGATTCATTCTTAAATGTGTTTGACGGGCTGTCAATGAAGCACGGTTGTTTCGACGACAAAATATTTGGCATTTGTTGATTACTTCTGGCTCCCAAAGGAAATCCAAATGGAGGGAAATGAAAAGATCCTCGAAATATACTCACACCGCAATACAATTAATTCTTGGAATGATGTAAAGAAAAATACGCACCAGACTTACATAAATAACAATAAATCGTTTTAGAGATTTCTTATGAACCACTCGAGCTTCGTACAATAGGCGTGATTGGTTAAAAAAAAGTAAGGAGCTAATGATAGCTCTCCCTGCCTTTACCTCAAAGCAGTACATAAGATGAGACGGCGATATGCGCCTTAAAAACTTGCTGAAGCAGTACAATAACAAATCCACTTTTGATATTAAAGAGTAGGCACTAAGACAGAATTAAGTATAACAAGAGGTGTAGAATTTTTAGCATTAAATAAAGAAGTTCTCGCAATTTTGTAACAACTTGGGTAAAAGATCGCCTATCTCTACATGCACCATGAAGAATATTGAAAGCGGATACAATCGCTTGCTTTGGTTGATAAAGTATTGGATAGTAAACACCTGCTTTGTGACAAACAGAACTTACTGTTGGGAGAACGTCGAAACAAGGCAAAAATTGGCATAAACCATATAACGTCGCCGAGAGCTGAGGTACAAAAGGAAGACCAAACAAGGCAGTCTCTTTGGGATTAATTAACTGTCATAACTTGTACTGAATCTTAAAATTAAAATTGAATGAACTTGTATTGGTATTGATTATGAAATATCACCACGATTGTAGGGACATGCACACGTCCTTTGAAGGTTCCTGATGCTTGAGTGTTTCACTAAAACATGCACAAAATAATTACAATAGCTTGGAGTTGTGTTCAAAAAATTATTTAAGTCATTTCTCTTTCTTTCTTGTTTGCAACTAAAATCAAGAAAAAAAAATACTGGCAACTGGCTGGTTTGACTTTGCCAGCCTTTCTGTCAACAATTTACATTTATGAATAAAACACTTGGCAAATTTCTTGATATTTCTGACTATTCCTTTTTAACTGTGGGAATATACGTGTATACAGACACACACAATCTCACACAGGGACACACCTACGTATATTCATGCACACACATACAGCCAGCTCAATGTGTGTTGTTCTAATAATTTATTCAGTTCATTGGACAGTGTTTTACATGTGTGGGGGGAGAGGGGAGGTCTCTCAATCCATGTGGTCTAGATTGGTAGACCTCCACCTTACAGTCCGTCATACTTCTGAATACAATGGAATGAATGTGGTGCCCAGCACCGATGGGAACCTGAAAAAATAACAAATGCCGAGGTCGTCTAATACAATATCTCTACTTTTACACAACTTCCTATTCAATATTCATAAATACTTTTTGAGAATGATGGCCTCTGATTGGTCAGTTACCCATGTTTTAATCCAGTATAGAGACATAGGGTGTACGGAGAGCAAGTGTGCGATCAACATGTTCGGACTGTAGACACAGCATGCATGAACTGTACTAGCCGTTGGACTATTTATATACTTACGATCGTTCAAATTAAACTAGGTACAATGGTATTAATATTGCCATTTTTTGTTCCTGTGACTGTTATTATTGAAACTAAATATGCTTAGATTGACAGTTGACTAATGATGCATGCATGTTTAGGCAAATAATCAGTTCATACAGGCGATATTCCTGGCTTTTCAAGAGAATACTAGCACAGGGGAATATCACCGTGAGTAGGCTCCCAGTCTAGTAAAGTGTGTCAAAACATCGCCTGCTTGTTTTGGTACATTGCTGATAAGAAAAAATTATACAGCACTTCTTAACTCTAGAAGACCTTTCTCTGAGGCAGACGAAAAAAAAAAGTGATTTGCTAAATTTTGGTCTCAGTTTTGATAGAAGTGATCTTGGTAATATGATATCATCCAGGAGGAGATTACAGACTATAGGTTTAATAATGATCCTGATTTCTTGAGGAGTAAACCAGTCATTGGTGAAGGCGGTCTGAATAATTGTTTTCACCAAAGACACTTGGCATGCACACCCCAAAAGCCCTCCTGCACTTAGGCTAGGCCTAACGTTACTGAGAATTAGACAAAGAGAACTAAGGGCTCACACTAACCTCAAAAAGTCATCTTTCAGTTCCAAAAGGATAACGTTGGCCATGTATCCTGTGCAATAAAATTTAGAGAAAGCACCAAAAACTACCCAGAGGATTCCAGGTGTGACTTTCAACCTAACGTTATAGCCCATAACTGTTCTAATCTAACGTTAGGGCCTAAACCACTCCGGTTTCGATCGGAAGACAGTAACGTTAACGTAAGGCTATTCAATATTGTCAGGGCACAGATGCACATCAATTTTAATTTCATATCTTAACGTTGGAGACTCCTCCGTATCACAAAAGCGAGATATGTCCGATTGCTTGCAAATGAAATGGCAATCTCAGATCAAGTGCACTGGTCTTCAAACTGTAACGTTACTGACTCAACGTTTGAAAACAACGTAACTCTAGTTAGGCTAGGTCTAACATATCCTAATTCTTTTCAACAACGTAGTAAAGCCCAACGTTTTTAAGGTCGAACGTCACCGTGAGCAACAACACCATTAGTACAGATCCCCAAGCTAGGATGTTCTCTACTGTAAATGTAATTTCAGTCGAACTGTCAACGTCTGTATAATTCGTCAAAGTAAATTGAACAGAAATCCTCATTTCAAATATGAGCTTGCTCGAAATAATCCAAAAATGCTCATTGGAAAAAAGAATAAATTTTCTTGAATAAATATGACAGCTTCAGTGACAGCAAAGCTAGTACTAGTATGCATATATCATATGCGTACGTGCCGCACGCGCACGTACTTGCACTCATAGATAGTACACTGCACGTAGCTAGCAGGCGGCTCATACTCGATGTCAGAGTTAAAGTGTACCTAAAGTCTGAAAATTCAAAAATATATATTACAGAGCATGAAAACTGAATTCCAATGGTCCAATTCCCATCTTCACAGGACTTTCTTAAGCTGAGATATAAAATGTTGAAGTTTATTCACTCGATTTAAAAAGGTAAATTGCGCAATAATTTGTGATGTCATTGTTGTACTACTCAAATTACAATCTTTGTATTTCTTTGTTTTTTCTGAAAGCCACCGCACCTTGTGCCAAAATGTGATCGCGTTCTTACTGCTTTGGGGTGACTTGACTATATAAGCCCTCTCTGTACAGCATGTCATGCAAGAAAATAGGAAGCGGTCAAGGTCATATAAACATTTTTAATTTTAAAAGAAAACAAAGCATTTAATGTGAGTTGTACAACAAGAATGTCAAAAATTATTGCGCAATGAACTGTTTGGATTTAAGTGAATAAATTTTAACATTTAATATCTCAGCAATGGAATAAGCTATGACAATGGGAGTTGGACCAATAAGATTAACTTTGTAACCTCTAAAATATATATTTTTGAATTTTTAGACTTTAGGTCCACTTTAATTTTGTGTCACGACACCTGCGAAACTTTAGGCAGCTTAGGAGAATAATTCATGATTAATGAAAAATTTTTAAAAAGGAAAGCCTTTTCGCCTTTTAGCTTCTCCAAAATTAAAGTATTTATGAATGGGAATAAAGTCAAGGTGCCCATGTCTCTGTATCAGATTCGAACAGACTATGACGTCAGGCCCTCGGCTGCGCCTCGCGTCTCTCAGCCTGTATGCGTGACGTCATAGCCTGTTCGAATCTGATATAAAGACATGGGCACCATTGACTTTATTCCCTAATTGGAAGATATTCAGACAGTAGGTCTATCTACTTGCCCATCTTCCTATAACTTAGTTTGACTTAAACATATGACTGGCTTTATTTATCCTTTTTGCAAAGTCACTAACTGATTTCAGTTGTCTTTCCCAAACTAACCCACAACTATATGTAAATACTGAAATGCAATTGAACATCTGACACAATGCATATTAATCAATGCCATATGTTGTACATTCATTAAACTTAGCAAGCATTACCGTGACTAACCAACTACAATTTTACTCAAGTGAATCTTTTACAGACCTACATTTCTAAATCTTTATCTTAAAGGAGGAAAAACTTTTCTTGCCATAAACATGGCATAGTATCATGTGCAGTTCAGCAGCTGACTCCGATTCCTCATGATCATGTGCAGCGTCTTTCACTTATTTCCTTCTACAGAGCTACCCTTAATTGTACTGGTTTTACCCTCAGACTTGCTCTCAGTGCAGTCTTAAAGTACCAGACTGGGTGCTTAGGCAGATGCTACGAATATGCTGCATATCTTTCTGTTTTTCTACAACCAAACAGCTTCCTCTGACTTATGACAACTTTCTAGACAAACAGTCAAAGTACAAGTGTCATAGCAGAGGGAAAAACAACTATTTAAACTATTGTGGAGTAAAGAGATGAGTTATCATTACGGTTTACAAAAAATTTGGTATTCTTTGTGAGATAGGATAAGTGATATCCATAGAATTTAATCTCTGGCCTCTTCAGGGGTGACATCGTTCCACAAATGCCGTTACTGTGCAATTTTTGCTATTTTGCTAGGAAAATTTTAAGTTAAAACCATTAAGAATGAACAGTTGCTACTGACCGATCATGACGAATTTTGGGAGGTAGTGAAGTATTGGAGGGAGGGGTTACTTTAATTTAAAGCAATGTCGTACATGCTATTCCCTCTCAAACTTAAAATGACCTTAATGTAGATGAAAGAGAAATGAAAGAAGAATATAAGGAAAGAATCTATATAAAAGAGACAAAAGGAAAGAAAAGCAAAAGGAAACAGTAGTAACAATGCAATCCACATGGATATATTTGCTATACCCTATAAGTAATTTTCTAATCAATAAATATATTACCATATTCACATTGCTCAAACACCAATACCACGATTTTCATTGCTCTACAATTTATACATTTTCTAAAGTCCACAAGAACGGTAAATCCGATACTTTGTGCCCTCAACAATTAGCATTATGTTCAGTTTGTCTGTAGGGGAGCAAAACACGTATGGAAGCGAGTACTGTTAATATTCTCATTGTCATCAACAAGGAGGTTCAGAGTTTAAATGGTGTTTATTACCGCTGATCTATTTTTGTGGTATTTTTTGGACAAAATCATGACATTAAGACAAAGGAAATTGGTGACGCGATCGTGTGGAACCCCAAGCAAGGATACTCGCTGTTCATAGTTAAATAAAATGGAAGAGTGTACGCCTCAAGCATATACTAAATCAACGTTGAATTGGACTTCAACTTAACTTCAAGCGTTAGTTTCTTTCGATATAACACTTTCAGCGTATCTGCATAAAAACGACTTTTCGAAGGATTTAAATTTGGTTGACGAGAAAAAGGGAATATATTTTCCCACTTAATAACAAAAAATTTTTGGACCTATGCAGACATATTTGTGAGTGATTCAATGCTATGTGAATCAACAAATACAACAGTAAGGAGTTAAGGATTATTTAAAACAGACTGGACCTTTTAACGCTCCAACTGAAGGGGTTAACATACTATGTAAAATGTCTTCTCTTCATTTGTTTTGAAATAGGCCTACATGCAAATGGCTCACTTAAAAATTATTGAACAGATAATTGAGTCAGGACTTTAGGAATGTGTTCGAAAAAGTTCTTTGCCACATTAAATCTTTGTGTGAAACGGTTCTTTTCCAGGTTAACACCTCTATGAAACGTTTGTTTAAATGAATTCAATCTTCTACTTTCGTAACAAATTTCACTTTACAGAAAATTACTCCACCTAAGAAGTAGGCTTTGATTTAACTTGCACCTATATACATAATATATACAATGCAAAATAAGAGAGCTCATATAAGGATTTAGTATCATATTATAACCTTTATTTTTTTTAAGGCTAATTCCCCCAAATAACAACTCGGAGTCTAACAAAAAGCTGGAAATGACCTGGCAATTTCCGAAAAGATTTAATATCAGTTTCATTTTACAGGAAGCACAAAGTGTGGAATTGGTTTTAGCCATCAATGACAATAATATGGTACACAATACTAGGTGGAAGAACCTACCTAAAAATATCGGATCTTTGCCCTAGATAGTGATATTAAAAGGAATCTGCAAACAATACCCCAAATTTCTACCAAAAAAAAAAACATGAAAAAGTAGCATTCTATTCGGAATAATCACCTTGCGGTAAGGGAATAAGCTAGTTAAGATGAGGATAAATTAACTTTGAAACACTGTGTTTATTACATAGGCCATCAAAATGTGATCATTGCCATTGTCTTTGATTTTTACCTGCCACGATCTCTTTTAACTGGAGAGGAAAAACCAGAGAATTATATTTGAAATCTTTTAACATTTTCGTAACGTAGTCATTAAAACTCACTCTTTACATTCAAATGTTCATCATATCTTGACGTGCTTTAAATTATTTCACAGGCTTAACTCTGACATGCTTATCATTTTCTTCTTCAGAAAATTAATACGGAAATGAATTCTTGTTCAATGTCAATGGGAATGGAAACATCACTTTCTTTTCTACTTGACTCTTCACTGAAGAAACGTAACGAATACTATCGAGTGAGTGCATGCCAAGTGCTTGCAGGAGATATCAAATGAAGAATTAGCCCGAGAGTCAAACCAGTAACTATTCTTACATTTATTGAGAGAGGATAGTAACCTCATCAGCACGAAACGGTTTACAGTTTCATGATCATACAACACGGCACCATAAAATCTACGACAGTATACAAATTGGCTCCACAATGCAAGCTAAAGGATTGCATAAGAATGTGTAGGCATAGCACAATTCGTGACGGCAGAACCAATGATTTAAAATGGAATTTAAAATCTTGTATTCATGATTTGATTTAACACTAGTTTTTAAGACGGCACGTGAATCCTCAGTCTCCCTTTTCCTTTCCTTTGTCAAACCAGGGAACTGCAACAGACACTGATTCGGGAAGCGCTACTAGGCAACTCCCGTCATTGACCAAGGTCACTGAATTAAGTTCATAACTCTCCATTATCTTTGTACAATGTTTCGGCATGTTAACTCATGAATCTAAGCAAATTCCGTTGACAGAAGATAAGGAAAGGCACAGAAATTGTGGTTTATAAGGTAAGCCCTGTGGGATATTTCCCACTGCATTCAAAAGCCAAGAACTGCTCCCAAACGGAGTTCTACTCGAACAACCTAGACAATATGTGTGTGATTGTGTTATGTACTGTACTCTGTGTCATCTCGGACTGATTTGTCTCGAAGAAAAATTAGTTTACAAAAAGAAGTAATCTGAAACAGGTGTAAAGCATTGCTCTATTTAGTTCCGATGATTTTTACTTTCATACTGCGATTAAACGCTACAACTGTCACATTCGTATTAGTCTTTGGTCTCAGCCGTTTTTTATTGTTACATTAGTGTACTACTCATGCCGAATGTAACATCCAATTAAGAAATCCTGCGTTTTACAGGATAAGAATGCTAGGCACCTAAAGGCCGTTCACATGTTTTACGTGACTTGAAGTTCCTTTACTTTTAATGTATGCCTGTTTCACAGTCTTATTCAAACTTTGCGTCTTGAAGCTAATACTAAAGGCTGCCTCTTGTAAAATGTCCGTTTTTCATCCAGCTGGAACCCTCGTGAATTCAGTTCATTGAATAATTTTATTTCTCTCTATGCAGTTTATAGTTTAAGCCTGCTATCTACTCATAGATCTCTTGGATATTTTTTGACCTAAATACAAAGAAAAGGGACCCCTTTGCTCACACTATGAGGCGAAAAATATCTGTTTAAGTTGGAATATACATAAGATCATGGGACTTGCTTTTAGGAATAAATCTAACTTTATAGTTCCTTCATATTTTTGGCCTCTAAAAGCTTTCAAAGAAGACTAAATGCCGTATAGATTCCACATGAGTACACAACAAAAACAAAATGCTATGTAATCTTAGAGATTTGAAGTACCTTCAGGTTATCCTACAGTTTCCCCTGGGTAGAAATGTGTGCAATCATAGCAGAATGAGAGGTACTTGATGTAACTGCTGGTCATGTGACCCATCTTGATAACTGTTGGGCTGAATAAATTATTTCCTTCCAGTGCGCTTCGCAGAAAAGCCTCAGGAAGGTACATACTTAATGTTTTGAACATCGCTCTTCGTATATTCGGTGAGGTCTTTCAAACATCTTCCCTGCTTTCTGCTTCATGCATCTAAAAACTTTCGGAACTGCTTGGCAATGAAAAATGCATTGAAATGCTAATCTCGGAACATTTTTCATTTTGCCCTCACCTCCCTTGTCGCAAAACATGACTTTCGTAGAGCATGAATTTTTAACCTTTTGTCGTCGGTGCACCCCTGGAGCAACGATAGCCTTTACTGTGATCCCCAGGGAAAAGACATATATTCCTCCCGAAAATATAACACAGCCCAGGGTGGAATTTGATGTCTGAAAATAGGGCGGGGCGAATGGCCCAACGGTGACGAGCTAGAACTCGGCTGTAGCGCCGAGCGCTCCCATGAAAAGGTGGACTAGCCGGGGTCAACGTCCATGTCTAATTTTCATAAATCCAAAATGGCCCTTAATTGCCAGTATTTTGCCATTCACAATGTCATAAATGATGCATACTTTTTCTATATACTATAGATTTATCATATAAAGAGAAACTCCCGGATTGCTTTCGGTGGAGGTCAAAGTTTATTTGAGTTCATGAGGGGTCAAAACCCAAAACCTTGTAAACACGATATCTCAAAGTAGAAAAAATGGATACTTTTCATACTTACAATGTAAATACGTTGTGGTCAATAAACGAAAGTTATTGTTTTTGGTAGAGGTCAAAGGTCACCCGAGGTCACCCGAGGTGAAACTACGAAAACCTTATAAATTGTTTGCAAGCACGTATCTCGGGATAGGAGTGATGAATACTTTTCACACTTGGAATGTAGATTGATCGCATAGCGAAAAAGAAGCCTTTTGTTTTTAGTGGTCAGAGTCCATTTGAGGTCATCAGATTTCAAAAACAGAACACCCTGTAAACAAGATATTTCAAGATAGGAATGATATACACTTTTTATACTTGTCACATATAAATCTATAGATTTTCGTACTACTAAAAAGAAGCGTAGTATATTTGTTGGAGATCAAAGGTCATCTTAAGTCACCAAAGGTGAAGGTGTAAAACTTGTAAACCGCTTGAAAACACGTTATCTAAAGATAGCAATGTTGGATACTTTTCCTACTGGGTATATAGATTTGTCATATTGCGGATATAGATTTCTCAACTTGCGAGGAAGGTTCCTATTACTTTTGACGGAGATCAGAGGTCACTTGAGATCATTTGAAGGCACCAGAGGTCAAATTGTGAAAACATCGTAAAAACATATCTCAAGAAGGATATATCTGAGGGATTAACTTCAGTGCCACACAGCATTTTCTTTTGGCAAGGAATCACTACGCCGTTTGGGGTTCTGGTTTATTTTTGCGTATGGCTGACATCCTTGTGTCATCCTTGTTGAAGAAGTAGATATCTACCAACTACTCAGCTACCCGTTTGGAGGACCATTGAAGTAGCTTTCGGGTCACGATTTTCCATAGACAAAATTTGTGTTTCTACCTGCTTGTTTTCAATGTTAGCAACCACGTGTGGTTAGGCTTATCCGTCCAACTACTTCAGTACCCTCTTATGAGTCACTCTAGCTATTCCAAGGAGTCAAACGAAAGGGAGATTGGTCCTAACTCTTGCAGGTTAACATGCCGAGCGCCTGTAACACTGAGTTTACCCTGCGGTATGCCATTCGATTAAGTAGATGGGCACCCTCTCCAACAGAGGGGCGCTAGTTGTTAAGGCAATATTGTTGGGCAGGGAGAGGTAGTACATTCATAGGCTTAGGAGGCCGGGACTGGGGGGCTGTAGCTCCAAACCAAATACTTTTGTGAAAATTCGGGCAATATGCTGAGAATTTTTCGGGCACTTAAAATGGTGATCTTTGAACTTTTCCATTGTCTAAGTGTGCTATATCATTTTACTAACTCCCATGGCTTTAATTTCCGAAACAAATCTCCCCTGGTAGCTAAATGATCGTTCTGTTCATAGAAAGTAAGGATCAATTAGCACAAGCTCAACTAAGCATTCTCTTCTCGTTGGTTTAAATTGTTACATTCTTTGGTTACACCTATACTGTAGTCACTTTGTGTTCTGTCGCTAAATGTGGCAGGGATTGCAGACATTCAAGCGATTGGTGCAACTCTGGTGCTATCAATTACTTACTCGAGTGTGAAATTTACCTGCATTATGTTTTAACGTTGTGTCCTCGTTGTCGTACTGATGCAATGAAGCGAGATATTACTGACAAAATGATTTTTACACAAACGTTTCATCATGGCATTTTAAGGGTTTTTGGTTTTGGACCTCTGCTGACCTCAAATTATCGCAAATGACCTTTAACCTAGACTACAAACAACAAACCCCTTGCTCGTAATAAGCCTATCACCAATCGATATCCTAAGTGTGCAAAGCATCCATCATTCCTATCCTGAGGTAACCGGCGTGTTTACAAGCAATTTACAATTTTTTCATAATTTCACCTCCAGTGACCTCAGGTGACCTTTGAACTCTACCAAAACCTAAATTCCATTTATTGACTTTGCATGAAGCATCCACATTGTAAGAACAAAAAGTATCCGCGCTTTCTACCTTGAGATATCGTGTTTACATTTTTCTACGGCTTTTGACCTCTGATGACCTCAAGTGACCTTTTAATATGATAAATCTACATACCAAGTGTGAAAGGTATCCATCATTTATGGCAAAATTAATGGCAAAATATTGACATTTGGCTTCCATTTTGGATTTATACAAATTAGGCATACCTGCCATTTAAGGATTCTGTAAGACTTTTAGTATATTGCTTTGGGAACCCAATATACAAGCTGTGTGGTACAAAAAAATTGTTGCAATTCGTTCCAAGTTTAGTGAAGAATGGCTAGATTACCTGGCCTAATTTTGCATAAAAGCCTGACTCAAATTGATGGATGTTCGATTCGAAAATGCAGTGCACTCTTTGTGGCCGGTTTTTGAAACAATAAACAAAGATGAACTACAGGAAGTAATTATTTAGCAAGCAATCGCAATGGACGTGCGCAAAGCGCGCCTAAACTATGACATTTTTTAATGTTTTAGTTTATTTTCCATTGACGATATGAACCATTTTATGTAAGTTTTCCACTAATTGTATGGTTTTCTTTTCCTTAATTTATTATTTATTCGAAGATTTTAATAAAGTTGGAGTAGACAAGTGACACGCTCACCATAACCTCTCTCCTAGGATTCACCGGCTTTTACACAGCAATTGCCGCAATTTCATTTTTAGTGTGGATACGATTTTGTCAGGTCAGAATAATGCTCTTCTATCCGCAAAGTCTATCATCTTCTCACACAAGATATTAATCCCCTTTTTAGCCATGGTCTTGTCATCTGATCAATTTGAAAAAAAACTATTAATACAACCTTCAAAGTTTTCTGTGCTAAAATCACTGTGGAAAGGTAAACATGATTGTTACAAATAACAGAGAACAACATATGGCACACTCTTCACAAAAATACAAATTTTTCCCATCTAGGCTGTAGCTAGCCTGCATTGGGCTGTTAATAGGCACGCTGTCACTGAATGGACCAATCGATCGATTAATGGAAGAGTATAACAATGCTAAAGTCCACTTGTATCCTGTCCACCAAACTGATGCATATTCACTGTGGAAAGATGCCGCTAAACTGCTGGTAAACATTGTTAAAACAAGACCACAATTTTGTTGTGTATCGGTCAACCTTCGCCCAGTGTGTCTTTCAATTACGTTTACTGCTATTCTACAAAACAAAACAAAACCAAAAAAAAAAACAAACAAACAAAAAAACAAAAAAACAAAAACAAAAAAAAAACAACAACAAAAAAAAGTTTTTAACTTGTCTTAAATATGCATCCAACCGTTGGGCGTATTTACTCTTAACCATTTTGCTCTTAATCACCTAATTTGAGTAGCATTTCCTGTGAGTTGAGCTCACAATGCAGTGTGTAAACAAAGTCAAACCTCTTCAGCCTGTGTTACATTCAGCTTAAACGGAACTTATCGACTTTTTCAAGGTATATTTAAGTTTTAACTGTTGTGTATTCATTAAATCTTTGCAAAGAGAGGAGTTGAAGGACGCACATCGCTTAAATACGTAAATCAAAGTCAGCCAAACGTCACCTAGGACAATCCTTAAATTAATTGGATGTGCACATGGTATTTGGGGCACGTTACGTTAAGGGCACGAATATTTTCATAGCTGAAAAGTTAAAACCTTGTAAACTATCAATTACGATTCTATGTGACATTTTGTGAGTTTGTATTTACATTTCAGTTGAAATACTGTATTGCTTTCAGGGTTGGCTCGTCGACTGGTTGAGTCAACAAGGGAGCTGTTACGGATAGAATTGGATTAGGTGCTTTCCCTTCTTCTGTAATAACTCCCTGGTCTAGTCAGCGTCTGTCTTGAAGATTTTACATGTCAAGCATCTGGAAACGGCAAGGTAGTCCCTATAATGAAATCCTTTTTTAAGTTGAAATACATTTAGTAGAAAATTGGGTTGAAGTCTTGCTGAGTTCCTTTGCTGGTTGCACCAATGCAAAACAAAGATATTTAATATATATATATATATATATACAGATATAATATATTTAAAAATATTACAAAAGTGAAAAAGATGTGAAAGTAAAGAATGATATGAATCATTAGACTGTACACCAATTACTGAAAAACGAGCTGCTAAAAATTGGTAAGCAACTTCCCCAATAATATGGTATAATTTTGCACATCTAAAGGGTAAAGATATCATACGGGAATCGGAAAAAAAAACGAGCTGCTAAAAATGATAAACATCTTTCCCAACAAACTGGTATTATTTTGCACATCTGAAGGCTATTGATATCAAATGCGATTTGGAAATAATTGCTCAGCAGTATTCATTTTCAAATATGGGCCATGGAACTGATCGGATGGGCCTGCTGCTCAATTAAATTTCAACCGTCACTTTTTGCTATTTTTTGAGGTTGTCATGTACACACCCAAAATTAAATAAGACACTAGTTAATTTTGCCTAGTATACAGTATTAGTTATGTATCCAACTGTTGTAGTGAGACCACACTACCCTTAACTTTGTGCCCAGGTGTCGAATTTGTATGCCTCTTTTCCACGTACATGGGTGCAGGCACTGGCGGCTCTAAGAAATTTTGTTTGGGGGGGGGGCAACTCAAGTCCGTATTCAGGGAGATTTGGAAGACCACCCCGGCTATATTAATGGTCAGCCCCGGAAAGTACATTAGCAGTATTTATGGTTATTATTCTGTATTACAGAGATGCCCCATGTAGTTTTCAAGAGCTCTTCAAAAATCATTTCAGGCAGTCAGTCATGAGCTGACTACTCTAAAAATAAACATATAACCATATCAGCCGATCGCTACTCCATGGGGGGGGGGGGCGAGTAAAGGGCAGGTGAAGTAGCACTTTTGGCACTAAGTAGCACTATTTTGGATCTCAGTACGGTTCCGAAACGGGGGATTTCCCTAACTCAGAAAGACGTCTCATCCTATATACAAATAGCTAGGCCAAAAAGTCTCACTACACTGAGCTTAGATTGACTGTTTGGTGTGTTTATTTCAAATCAACTTAACGTTATACTTTAGCACAGAGGTGGAGAACCTTTTGCTTATAACATGCCATTTGACAGTCATAAGACCGCTAGTGGGCCAACGGCGCTGTCAATTTGGAAACACAATACGTTTAGGCTACAATATGCCCGTTACAACTTTTTGTAGACAGATATCTATGCTAATCTGGCCAGGTGACATCCGGGCAAAACTACTCTTAGTCGTGGATGATAATCAACACGGTTAATGGGTTGTGTATCTAATGACGGCCAAAGCTCTGAGATGTCTGCAAAATTATGGGCATTTAAATCCAGCATTACCGTTACCCTCTGTAAATGACATTATATGCTAATCAGATTACAAATATCACAGCGTGATCAGTTGTTATGATTACCTTAGCTCGCACTAATGGTAGGTATATTTGTGATATCTGAAGTACATTTAGTAGCAAACAAGCAACTAAGAAAACGCGCGCGAAGCGCGCCGAAAAAATATCGTTTTGAAAACACCTTTTTAATGTTTAACCTTCGCATTGCATCGGAAAGTTATTCACTTCTTTAATTTTGAACCGAGTCAATAAAAAGGGAGGGCCTTACCCATCTCGAATTACATGTTTTATTTATAATTATTTTTTTTTGAAAGGTGAAGATCATGCTTTGCAAACTTTTTTTTTGGGGGGGGGGGGGGCAAGTGCTCCCCGTGCCCCTATGACCAGCCGCTAATGGGTGCAGGAGTCATATACGTCCGCGGGTGTGTGTGGGTGTGGGAGGTGAAACATGTCCGAGATCGAGACCGTACCAGAGGCCAATCCACTGAGGCCGAGGATGTAGTCCAGCCCTCCGAAGACAAGGCCAGCATACCGCATACCGATATGATTTACAATGCAATCGACCTGGATCTAACTTCCACTTTGCTATATATCACTTGATTTGATAGTATACGGTAGACTTGGTGAGACATACCCCGAACCTTTGCAACTAAAGGCCAACTTACTCTAGAGACAGGCCCTCGAGACATCCATTACTGGTATCTATTACATGTAAGGTGACTTATAACAGAGGGAAAAAACCAGTGGTACCATTTTTGTTACAGGGACATACTAACAGAAATGCAGAGATACAGACAGGCGGAAAGATAGACAGACTTACAAACATACATACAGATGGCTAGCTGGCCGACCAGCTGGACGGACGGATGGAAGGAACAAAAAAAGGAAGGAAGGTCAGAGAGATAGACGGACAGACAGATATAAGATGAATCCTTACTACTTGATTAAAACACAGTTGTCCATATTTTGGCAGTTACTGTAGAGAATGAAGAAAACAATGATCACCACATAACTGAGTATTTAAAGGTTTTCCGCTTGGCTCCAGAAATTTGATTGAAATGTTCTGTTGTTAAAACAGATGTTGTGACTAAAATGTAGCTGATTCTAGACAGAACTTTGCCCTACTGCGAATGTATAAAATTAGCACACTGTAGATGAAGGAGAACACCCTTGTCCGTAAATTGCATTAACTTATCCATTCCAGTAAATTCTGATAAGTCATGGCTCCGGAAATTAAATTCCAGGAAAGCTGTATATCATGTTGCGCTTTGCTTTGTAATTTTGTGCAACCATCCTTCAAATTGTCAACTAATTTAACTGAATGATGGAAACTTTGAAGCCCAGTAAAGTTATATCCGCATGCTACAATTACTTGAAGATGATATTGTTTTCAGTTTGCTCACGCGTCATTCAACTGGTCGAAGACCGTCTCTTCTTTAGCGTGAATTTCACACTTCGTAATTAAAGGCCCCTTCAGATTGAAAGGAAGTTGTGAAGTGCCCATCCTAAAAGGTATTTCATTTTCAATGCAAATGGATGTCTATGGTTTCTTCAGAAAGTCGTTGCACCAAAGAAATCAATATTGAAAATACGCAGCAGTTAAGTAACTATACTCTTTATTCTGTTTTTACGATTAAACACACAAGCTATTCATTGTACTATATTGAACTTAGATTTCAGGGTGAAAGAACGATCGTAGATGCCAGTGGTGAGGCGAAACAGGGATTTGTCAATGAAATATGCAAACTTCAAACTTTAGATTATTGAAGTCCAGCTGCGCTTTCGTAACGACATAGTGTATTCTTAAAGCACCCATTTTTGTAACAGTTGGACCGAACTCTGGTAAATTTTGGGCGGAATATTCGCAGAACAGTGGTGGAGAGTCCGGGGGAGCCTATCACCTGGCGCCTTGGTTTAGACATATATATAATTGTTAAATGATTCGCTGTGCGCTGCGTAGATCCTTGTTTGCCGTTAAGGGTAAACGATCCATGGCACAACCACATATGAAATGCAAATTTTTCACGTACCAGGCTATCGTATGATCATTTACCAAGTTAGTGATCAATTGCATATGCAATGGGTTTGTATGTTCCCAGGTCATGTACCTATTCGAGGTTTAATACATTGTATGTTTCCTACGGTCTTGCCAGAAGTTAGGGCAGCTGTACTCTTCGATGTTTCAGTACCGTAACCTGTTTCCAGCTTACGCAAATTACGGTCCGTAGGATGTTTGGGTAAGATAAGTCACACCTTACTCTGCGTATTCTAACAGTCGGTTTATTGACAGGCCTTACCCCTGAAAACAGCAGGCTTTATCGAAAAGTCTAAAGCTGCATCGCTTTTAGAGTATGTATTGCCGTATTTTAATGTGATCTTATATATCTTTGTGTGGAAAGTTGCTTTTTCGTATATTTCGGAAGAAGGGGTCATCTAGGTTTTCTTTAATCGTTAGTCAGGAAAAAAGGTTTTTAACTTATATAAGTTTTTATTCGTCCGAACTTTTTTGTCGACCTTGGCCAGTATGAAAAACGACATTCTAGGCCAAGCATCTTCAGGCCCTCTCACTAACATTCTGAACAATCACATTCCCAAGTCGTTGGATTTTAGTCTAGGCTCATAAATCTTCGATCACAAGATGTTGGTTGTGTCATGTTCACAAAAATTACAATTGCTATTGAAGTCCTTTCTCTGTGAATCTATGAAGGTTTAATTTTATTCATGAAGTCATGCTAGCTGTTTACCAAGCAGCAATAAAGATTCAGCAATGCATTTTGAGTTGGAATCATTTTAATATCCTTGGGCGTTCTCTTGATAGATCTCTTCAAAGTTTGATCATTTCGAAGATAGCTCATTACCAGCCATTCAAAGAAAACTAAAAACAACAAAAATCCGTTTTGAGTGTTGTACAGAGTCATGTACCCTTTTTTAACCTTAAATAGCATATTTCTTAATTACACTTGCTTTAGATTCTTTATAGATATTGTGCGGTGCTGACTTTTCCATGCCAGTAATTATTACTTTCAAATTAACCCCCTTAGACATATCAAAGGTAATCAACTGTCATCGAACTGAAGGTTGAACAGACAATGTATAACATATAAATATGTCGTTATCACTTGAGTCACGAATTTATATCTTTAGGAAACGCAGGCCTACATTAATAATATTCGAAGTTGTAAAATAAAAGTTGTCTTGTACAAAGTCACTCTTTGATGACTTTTGATGTTTGCTGTGGTTATTTTTGATGTTTGAATGTTTTTCCCATATTAAAGATATTCACAGCAGTCACAGTTTCAACACATAATTTAAGGTATGTGAACATAAAACCAAAACAGGTTTTACAAAAAACAGTTTTTACAATGTTAGATTAAGATCCCATGATTAAGATCTGTTAGAATTATTTGAATATCTTTTAACATTCTCAAGATATCCCTCTTTAAAATATTTGGCCGTTTCTGAGATTTCTCATTACCTATGCAGAAGTTATGATGTGAAACATTGCAAAGGGTCTGTATTTCTTTTGTAAATTCTTTTTTAAATTATCTGTTACTTAACTTCCAGCTAATTTCTAGTTCGGTATTAAATGCAGAAATTTTCCAAGTAGTCAATAGCTACTTCCAAACTAGACCCCTCAGGAATGCCAACATTACAACTGTCCTTGGAATGAAGGTTAAATGTAGGATAACATAACACACATATCAGGAGTTCCTCTTTTCACGTCACAAATTTGCATATGCTACTTATGTTATTCATGACGTTAGTGCAAAAACACAGATTTCCTACTTTCTAAAGTCCCCTCGCCTCTCTGGCGAAGAGTCAAGGGGCGAAACCAAACGTTACTCCCGAAGAAATTCTGCTTCCCAAAGGAGCTACTTCTTTGAAAGGACAACAAACTTACTTGACAAACCTCTCGACCCTCACATCTCTACATCACAGCTTTCCTGTCAACTTTAAAGTCAGTTTTGAAGAAAAGGGTGATGGTTATTACAAGAGAGAATGTTTTGTCCGATAAGTTTACTGATCAGATATTAGGTCTTAGTTCAGTTTCAGTTTATTCTCCATGTATCCTCTATAAGAGGTATTGGGGCCTTTACAATATAAACAAAAACAAAAATATACAATGGATATATAGATGGCAGTCAAATCAGAAATACTTAACAGGTAGGACTATAAGATTCTCGACTGTAAATAACTTAGGCCTAGGCCTATGTAACTAAACGTGGCACCAGCACCAACTTATGTGCTGGATGTTGAAAATAGGACAATTTATGGAAAGGCTTTCATTAGCTTGCTACAAACCATACTTAAATTGTTAATTACGGATTTAGATTTTGATTGGAAAAGGTCACGCATCTTAATAGAGCTGGGTCTTGTTCTAAAATAAGGTTTGAGAAACAGATTTCTTTCGTTTTTAAAAGCTGCACATTCTAGAATATAATGGAATTCATCCCCTAAGTAATTATTACTCTTACATAAATTACATATTCGGTCATGAAATACAATATTTTGATATCTTCCTGAAACGACGGGAATATTGGTATTCTACAGCGATATTTACATAAATAATTACGATTCCGGAAGTCAAGGATATGCGAGTACTTTTCAAATTCAAGACTGGTCTTAATGATCCTATATACTTTGCAATGGGAATTCCTATTTACCTCGGCGAGCCATTCTTGCTTATACATATCGCTTAGTCTTAACTTAATTGCTTTAATAAACCACGGATGGGGTATAATAGGGTTGGTGGGACAGAAGTTGTGGTTTACACTGTTTGGCATATTCCATGCAAATGACATACCAGTTTTGTCGAGAATATTTTTAATTGTACTTAACCAGGAAGAGTAATAGATATTTTGATCATAGAGAGCCCTTAAAAACTTATACATCATATGAGATAATTTAAACTCACTTGTATTGACAATCCTACACCCAAAAATAAACCATTCTTGCCTCAATTATTTCATTTAACTTATGACGCCCTAATTCACCATATGCCATACAATTTGGGGTATGCTTGTTTAGTTTAAGAATTTGCTTACAAAATTTAACATGAAAGGCTTCAACTTGGCTGTAATTATCACACCCCCAAACCTCGCACCCATATAACAGAATAGGAAGAACCAGTTGATCGAAGAGCTGAATTTGCACATCCAATGGTAGCCTTAAATTATAAGATTTACTTAATAGACTGTATAGAGCACGTCTGGCTTGGTTAACTTGTTTGTTAACAGCCTTTGTAAATCTATTGTTATAATTAAAAGTACAACCCAAGTAGGAATAATCTTTGACAACCTCAACTGTAGAATCCCCGAGGGTGAAACTAGGTTTACGTCTAATTTTACCCCTGGAAAATACAACAACTTTTGTTTTAGACGTGTTTAAAGTCAGCTGCCATGTATCACAATACGATTTAAGTCCATCGAGTGCATGTTGAAGTTCCATTTCGTTTTCAGCTAAGACAATCGTGTCATCTGCATATAGTAAAGTAGACAGTTTCCAGAAAATTTCAATATCATCCGTACTTAATATGTGATTCACAGATGAGAAGAGGGTATTTAGACCATTATAACAACTACTTAAATGCCTGCCAAAATCATTAAGAAAGATACTAAAAAGCACTGGGGAGAGGTTCTCCCCCTGCCTTACTCCAATATTACAGTTAAAACAAGATGACATATCACCGTCGTTTAACACACACGACTTAGCATTTTCATACATAGCATAAATAACATTCAATACTTTACCATTTATATTACTAGCAATTAATTTAGACCACAAAAAGACCTATTTATTGTATCAAATGCTTTCTTGTAGTCGATACTACTGAGATAGTAGTCAATGACAGTGTGTAAGACAAAAATGTGATCTAAAGTTGAGTAATTACTTCTAAAAGCTGCTTGCTCATCGCCGATCAAACCTACACAATCAATGTAATTGGTGATATGTTGGTTTAGAATGGAAGTGAAGAGCTTTCCAAGACAACTAAGAAGGGTAATGCCCCTATAATTATCAGGATCATCCGTTGCACCCTTCCCTTTATAAATCGGCTTAATAATCCCCATTGTCCAGCTTGTAGCGACAATACTTGTTGAAAGAGTAATATTGAATAACTTTGTAATTACATGAATTAACTGGTTTGAGCTATGCTTAAGAAATTCGTTCAAAATCGTATCCAGCCCTGGAGCCTTGTTATTCTTTAACCTTTGAACTAACTGCAAAACTTCTTCCACTGTTATGGGCTTATTTAACTCTTCGTTCGTATCCTCCTGTGGCAACACTCGGGGGTTGAGTGTTGAATCATCCCTAATCGCGGTGTCACAAAAACTGAGGCTTTCAAAATGGTGGACGAACGACTCTGTTTTGTCCGATGAGTTTACTTATCAGATATTAGGTCTTAGTGGAATTCTAGGACCACTGTTCATTTTTTAATAATTCTAATATCAACACATCATGTGTAATATGTAAGGAGTGAAATCATTCGTGACTTTAATATATTTTTATTCCGATAATAGGGTCCTTTGAACATCTGAAAGTTTTCATTTAAGCTTAATAATAGTGACGTGTTTCTCCGTTAAGGTGACTTCGAATTTATGTTTTCATTATTCTGTCTATGAGATGGAATAAACCTTGGATGAGTACTTGCAAAATCAAAAGACTATAACCGGTGTCAATGTGCAAGAGTCGACAATGAACTTACGAACGTAATAAATGTTGTTAAAATATTGGTTCGGCACCACTCTCAGTCAGATTGTAAGACAGTATCAAGATGATTGAATATTTTTGATTTCTGTATTAACGGTGGTAGTCAAAGAAAAGCTTGTCCATGTAGGATTAGTCTATTCAAGATAAAGTTGAGTATCTTAGTTGCCATGCTATTTTCGATGCATTAAATATGGATTCTTTAATGTAGGGCCTAAACTTGCTGTGGGTCTGCATAACTGTTATTGTGGTTTTTAGATATGAACTGACATAGCTGACCTTACCCTGAATTATGACGGATTGTTGAATTTGTTTCCTATCTCAGTGCTAAACTTCTTTGTCGCTAATTTCTTCAACTCTTCGTATGTTTTTGATACTATAACATGTCAACTCAATTTTGTCAGTTTTTTTTTCTGTCTTCAAAACTGCCCAGCATCACTGCATTACTAACTACACACCGATGTCAGTTTCTCTACATTTTCCAAGATACTTGAACGCTGGTAGATAATAGGCTCTAGGCCTTCTCTGTAAACACAGGAATAGGGTACAAAATGCAATTGCCCCATTCGTCCTGGGAAAAAAATCACCCGCACGGCTTTGTGTATGTAGCGGAATTGGTAGTGCACTCCAAGTGGACCTACCATGGCGCCCAGTGTTTACGTATGACGTCACAAATTGCCAGTTGATCGGCTCTCCTAATAAACGGCTTTCTTTTTAATTTACAAAGAACGCTATTAGTTTTTGAGACAGTGTGAGACGGAAACTTAAATGAAACAAAATGAAATGAGACAAAACGAAATGAAGCAAACTTAAATCAGATAAAGTGAAATAAAATAAAATGAGATGAAGCCAATGGACCAGCGAAGATAAGAAATCCAGAAATTTTGGTACAACGCTTTAAATTGTATGATTGGAATGATTCCATTTATTTCTCTTGAAATGACTTCACTCCAGTTGTTTCATTCAATCTGGATACAAACAAATGATTAATCTTGGTTAAAAAGCTCAAAAAAGCTCGTAAGGCTATAACACAATGGATCAGCATGCAAAGTATGCTTTAAAACTCTTTGAATCAATCAATTGGGTTAAGCACAACAACATGGACGGAAAATCTACTGTACTGAGTCTGCATGCAATATATCCCTTTAACCTTAGTTACATCATGACGCTTTAACCTTGTAATGCCTCTCTGACAGTAGTAACATATGCTGTCATTATGTAAAACTCACTCAAAGAACGTAACGTTAAGAATATACAACTGTACAACAACGAAAATACCTGTACTGTACGGTAAACTCTGTGCATACTCTGAACAATAAAATACAAAGACTTTAGCGCAACTGATACCTACATCGCGCAGGGCTTCATTGTTTTACAAAAAACACGTGCTTTTAAGCAAAACAAACAATGTAAATTTCTTCATAGTTTCAAGTAACCTGCTTGCAGAAAATAACTACTCACTTCCTTGGCGCTATACCAAAACAAACTTGTTAATTAAACAGTCTGAATAACCAGTTTCTAACATCAAAACAGTGAATTATTCGCAGTCTGTAAACAACGCGACCAGACAAAAATGTCGCTGATGTTCCCCCTGACCAAACCGAAGTTAGTAGCAATGATAACAGAAACCCTTGGCTTTACATTGAACACAACAGCCAACTTAATCAAGTAAGATGAAATGAAGCAAACCTTAATGGGACAAAATAAAATGAGGCAACTCTAAGCGAGACAAAATAAACCAAAGCTACTTTAAATGAGACCAAATAAATTGAGGCAAACTAAAATGAGAAAAACGGAAATGAAACAAACTGAAGTGAGACAAAAGAAAATGAGAAAAACTAAAATGATGCAAGATAAAACGAGTCAAATAAAATGAGGCAGACTAATATGAGACAAAATAAAATGAGACAGACTAATATGAGACAAAATAAAATGAGGCAAATTAAAATGAGGCAAAATATATGAGACAGACTTATATGAGACAAAACGAAAAGAGACAAAACGAAATGAAACAAATTTTAATGAGACAAAATGGGATTGGGGAAGCTTGTGTTTGGGGAGGGAAGGACCCTTTTTGAGTGCATTTGCCTTGGTCCACCACATGGCTGTAAAACCAAACATGGGAAGAAAGTTGGGTGAAAGGGCATAGTAAAGGTCTAGAGATTTACCCCCAAATCCCCTGATCCCGCTCCTTTCACAAGGCTGGCCCATACTGGCCCATGTATCATCTGAACAACACATTTTTGTAATGTTACAGACCCCCTTTTGGTTAAACAAATTGAAGTAAAATATGTACCAATAGGTTAAATCAGAAGGACGGGAACTTCTTGGATGGTTTGGGGTAAAATAGGGTTAGAGAGAACAGAGTACTGAGTGTACTAAGTCATCTTAAGTATATGGGAGTGCCACTCTTATGTAAATCATGACGCCATCTTTAATGAAGGAGAGAAGGGTGATGAAAGTCTTTTTCATTATCATATTATGTTAATATATTAGTATAGTAAGACATATTTTGAAATGCTTTTAGCATTATTAATTTGACAATGAATCACCTTGTGAATGACGAAATGCAACCAGCAACCATACAACAACTACTCAGCATGTCTAGCATGTCTGATCAAACATTTACATGAGCAGTGACATTAAAACAAGAGTTTGAGCCTGAATTTAGTTTTGACATGCCAGTGGGGTACTCAGTCTTAGCATTCTGAAAACCTTACATATTAGCGAATAAACTTATTACACTTTCTACTCAAATTCAACTTAAAGCAAGCACATGTGACATCATATCCTCTCATTCATTAACAATGATTTGTTTTCCCTTAAAATTTACTCTTAATTTTTTCCTAAAATATCATGCTTTTGTAATGTGAAGACTTGATAGAGGAATGGGAATTTTGCAATTTGCATTTTGCGTTTCCCACGGGAAATTTATATTCCTGCCTATTTCAGTTCATAGCAATAGATTGAGACACAAGAAAACAAAGCATTGCTCATCGATGTGAGAGATGTAATGTGAGAGATAATACCACTCCAGCTTGCGTCAAGTTCATTTTGGGACAAACAAATGAGACAACTTTACCTGATATAATATCCCGAAAACCAAATATAGGAATCGAAAGGGAACACATATCAAAATAACAGAAAGCATTTCAGATAAAATGGGGGACCGGTAAGGCTGCGTTTGTATACAGCAGTGTGGATCCTTCCTTGTCACTACATAAAGGTGCCGTCCTGGGAGAGGGGTCTAAGGGGAGGGGATGTGGCTAATTTGAGGTTGCTTAGATTCAAAATAGTAGGATATTTGGGATATGTTTGGAGCTGATCATACAGACTGGAAAATGTCCATAATTTAGTTAATTCTTATCTTTGGTTCTAGGTGAAAGAAGAGAGTGTTGTCTAAGAGAACGACGTTGTCAACAAACCTCCTGAAGCCCTCCTTCCGTTTGGCTACTTTACTGTCTTCTATTCGGGCAAAGTTTGTACCCCAAAATAGAGTCAACGGAGACTTTTTTGGACTATTACGAAAATTTTCCGTACCTTCATTTTGCATTATAAAAGGGCATCTAAGGCTGGCAGAGACCTGTATGGGGCCTCCTGTAAGCTCTGGATCAATTATATAAAATGGAGCAACAGGGGCGGATCTAGGGTCTTTTCTGAGGGGGGGGGGGTCCAACATAAAAAGGGCACATTCATTTTTGTTTTAAATTTTGGTTCCCATAAACGTCAGCGATTACACAACTTACCGCATATTGACAAAGAAAGGACAAACCAAGAGACATGCAAAAACTGGAATCAAAACCTGGAATCTAAACGGTGAAATTGCAAAGCGCGCGAAGCGCGCGAAAATTTTTTGGGCAAGCCTATACTTATAAGAATTTGTACTAACTTAAAGCTTATATAGAACAATTGAGCGGACAGTTGGGCCCTATCGGGCATAACTTTATTGTACTTCCCTCCTCGAGTCACTAGTCGTACCGTACGACAGACGCAAGTGAACGTTAACCAGGTTTAGCGAAATGAGATTCAATTCCCGACATTTACATAAATCCATGTATTCTACTTATTAACTTGGAAAGGTGGAAAGCGTTTGCACTATATTTAGCTATAAGTACAACTGAACTGGGGAAGAGTGGACAAAGCGTACCGAAAATTTTGGGTTTTATCCCAGAAATTACCCTTAAGAAAGCCAACATAAGTAAACTGACCATGGGTGGCGGCAGAATTTTTCCAACAGGGGGCCGGGCCATGTCAGCTACCCCAAGTTCCGACCTTCCCTATTTCGAGGGTATGATGAGAAGGGCAAATGTGGGAGCCTCTTTATCCCATGCAATTGCAGGCATATTTTGCATTATATCACTTAATACTTCATGATCCGAGTTGCGCACTGTTAGTGTTCTTTGAATCTGGATCGTGAAATTGAAAAGCGCGCGAAGCGGGCGAAATTTTTTGATAGGCTTACACATAAAACATATGACGAAACGAAAAAAGAACTGTAGGGTTTGTAGACCGTGTAACAGACATTGTATCGAAACCACCTGGACTACACGATGAAATAGCCAAACTTTGCTCCGTAAGTCGCTCACCAACTGACTGTACCGCATGACACACACAAGAAAAGACCAACTAGGCTTTGCGATATGGGATGAAAGTTACGACCATTACATAAACTATGTATTCTGCCCATATCTTACTTGGTAAGGTGGACAGGACTTGTGCTATCCTGCTATGTGGAATGGAACTATTGAAAAAATAGAGTGACTATACAGCGCGCGTAGCGCGCCGAAAATTTTGGGTTCTTATTACAGAAATTATCCTCTTGAGAGCAAAAAACAGGTAAACCGTCGATTAGTTGTCGTCAGGGACTGCGTACCTTCGACTAAGACTCCCCTACGAAACTGTCAAACTTCTCCGATAGGGGGCCAGCCTTCCCCGACGGGGGCATGAACCCTTCCCCCACCTGGCGCTACCGCTATCTCGACTCGACTGGGGGAAGAGGTTAAAATACTGTATGCTGTGTTCCCTATATAGTTGCGGCGCGACTGTCAAAAACACTCTGTCAGAACAGATGACTGAAGTCGAATGTTTTGCTTTTCATTTGCGACAGCAGACCGGTCATCGGTCCTAAGATGTCAAAAAATTGAACCGACTGACATTGCGTTATTTGACCTGGTGGTGATTTTATATAGTAATTTTAAAATGAAACAAACACCGATTTGTCTATTGTGACTTCTGGTCAACTCTTGGCTGTGGACTTTACCAGTAAGACTGGCTTTTTATTCCCATCACTAGGGCAACACTATAAAAGAAGAGAGTAATTCCAGACCATAAATATCATAGCGAAACGTATTTAGCCTACCTACTCTCTCTTGTTCACGAGCGGATGGATACTAGAGGGTGGAGGGAAGGTTTCGTAGATGTAGCGTTTATGGAGTGTGAACAGATCATTATTTTGGAAGACCAAAAGACTAGCAGTGACCTTTTGGAATCAATATTAAAACCCAATAGTAATATGTTGCATATCACTAGTGAGTATGACGTAATATCTGCATGTCTTGTATTACTCTGAATGCCCAAGCACGCCACACGTGGTTCCAAGCGAAAAGTGATTAGAATGCCTGATTGTCACGCAGACATACCGTAGTCACATTCCCTGTAAAACGATTGCACTGTTCGGGCTTCGGGGCGGCCATTATAGGCCACCGTAGTCAAATATATTGCCGAAAGTTTCTGCGATACATGGCTAGACTTTTACGAGTGGATTGATCGATACTGGATGGGGGTAACCAAAAGCTCCTCGGAATTGGACAACACAGTCATTACCTGTGAAACTCTCTAGTTTTTTTTTTTTTTTTTTTTTTGCTAGTGTGAAAAAACATTTTTTGAAAAAGGGCACATTGGAAAATTTGAGGGGGGGGGGGGGCCCGGACGCCGGCGACCCCCCCGATCCGCCGCTGAGCAATGGCATAATGTTTATTACCTGACATCCAAATGATAATATAAAGTATGACGCGAAGAACTTTACACTGTAAAAATTGATTAACACTTTTTTGTAACAGATAATAAACGCGTCTTGGCGTTTATGTAACAGAAAAAACAATAAAATACATAAGCAAATTAAACGTCTAAAACGCCAAATTTAACACATTGACGCCACTTTAACACCATCTCGTAAACACGTTTATGCGTTTATTTCATGATTACTGTAAACATCAAGTTGTTTTTAATAAAGAAAAATTAACATATATATATAAATCATGTAAACGTGTTTGCGGAATGCACTTTAATTGACGTCATTATCCCTATCATGTGTTAATATTCGTTCAGTCATTTACTGTGCGTATCCATTTTGTTGTTCGTTTTCTAATTCTTAAACGACATATATGTGTTAAAAAATGAAGACGTCTATTTTTACAGTGTACATGTATCGTTTTTTAACTAGAACGGAAAGAAAATTCAGACGGAGAGCTTCCAGCAATGGTTAATGGGCGGGAGGAATAGTATAGGTGCAAGAAGGTGATATAGACCTCCCTGTTAGGTATAGCAAGGACTGACAAGCGCGTTTCAGAATACTTTTCATCGTAAGTGTATTAACAATCACCATCTAGTCCGATAATGGCTGCTAGCGAGGCGCTCGGTAAAATTTTTTGAAAAATATATAACGGCAAATACGTACTTTCAACCTTCCACATCATGCTACAAATTAGATTGAAAGATCCTATATTGATGCGAGGCCCCGGGTGTTTGGAGATGTTTCCCTGTTTTACGGAAAGTGTTGTGATCAGGATAGTTCCATGTATACTTTCCTTAGTAATGGTCATGAGATGGAGTGCAAACCGTGACGCATGCGCTCGAGGCGCGCAAACATTTTCATTAATAAGAATCAATCACAAAACCTCCCTTCAAAATCTGCATCGAGACACTTTCACTTGTCAACATTCCTACACGCCACTCAAAAAGCCATTCTTTTACCTGTACATAAATATTCCGTGGCAATGGACAGTTTCAGTTTGATTCGACTTTAGGTGAAAAAATAACGTTTGGTATTATTCTCACTTGATCTAGTTGGAAAATATATACAAAGTTGACATATGCTCAGTTGGAAAAATGTGCTAGTCTGAGATATCAGAAATTCCAAATGGTATTTCAGATTTTCCGACTATCGTCGCTCTGACGAACTTTGGGGGTGAGACCCCACCCCTCCCGGTCGCGACGGCCCCGGTCGCTGTAACTATTAAGTATGTCAAGCATTAAGTCACTATCCCTTGTTTAGAGGGACAAAAACCAAAGTTGTATGCCCTGCATTCCCACACTCTATGTTTGCCAGAGACACTGGGAACTGAAAGTAGCACAAACGACATCAGCTGGTTTTCACTCCAAAATTGTATTGCGTGCAATAAGTGACGTATGGCTCAACAAAGTAACACGTAGCTTACACGCATACATAAATTCAGTGAGTTGTTAGGCTGACAACTCCCTGGTATATTGCGCAATTCTCGTTTGACTTGTCGTCATGATTCAGTCAACTTTTTACATCTTCAGGATAACAGCGATTGTTAAAATTGTACCGGTCTCGTTTTCGAGACCCTTTGCAAAAATTCGGGACCTGATGGGCTCAAGGTCGAGACCACATAAAAGCGGTCTCGATACCTACAACATTGCTGAAAATCCAAAGAGATCTGAACGTAATGTGACAGCCCTACAGTTACTTGAAAAATCTTTTACTTCAGATCTTATGAAAACAAAATAAGGGACACCTATACCACCACCATTTTCTACTTGAAAAAGACAAGAAAAGCATTAAAGGTTTCTTGAAATACTGCTCGAAAATACTTTGTCTTGAATATGAAGCTGTTGTAAATAGAGTAAATACTACTGCCAGAAATGAATCTTTAAGATTAGTCAATAATTTCCACAGCTATACAGATCATCCTCTTTACTCTGAATTGAACTCTGCGTGCAATAAAACGCAACTTAATCTTCGAAACACTGCTATCATGCCAACTTATTGAAATGTGCTTTTTAAGAACTCTTTTATTTACAGAGCCGCTGTATATATTCAAAATGGACTTCTTCAACCTCTTATATAATATTCCTACTGCTTTACTTGTATAATATTTATGTTCTTATTTTGTTTATTTACTTCTCTGTTTACTGTTTTATATGTCCTTTTTATAACTTTATATTTACATTGGAATAAAGAAACTGGAAACACTAACAGTATATTATTCCTTTAAACTTCAGCATACAATGCAGGCAAATGGTGATCATGGACAAGGATTGTCAAGCTGAAGAAATATCAGAAAAATCTGTACCGTGTCATGCATCTGCTTTACACATTTGCATTCAAACGGGTCTAGTAATGCTGGACAAGTGGCTGCAGGCGCGGAGTCCCTACGCGTGTGGTCCAGGGGCCCGCGTTAGGGCCCCTGGCGGGGTCCAGGGGCGGAGCCCCGGTGGGGGTCCAGGGGGCAAAGCCCCCTGAAGCTCTCGCAATATCGCATTTTTAAGAGCACAGAAATCGGCTCCAGTTCTTATGTCAGTGAGATTTTATACCTTTTCATGTTGCATGGAATTTGATGTGTATGGCTCAGTATAAGTTGCTATATGTACCTGCAGAAGTTCCGGAGAATCCAAGTTATGTTAAAACTTGAACTTGAAATGATTTTTGCCATAATGAGTGTTTTATTTTCGTTATACGGTATTCGGGTATAGGAAGTCAGATGAAACAATTGCGCGCGAAGCGCGCCGAAAATTTGAATTTACATTTAAAACCATTGCTATGGCTTAAGGTGTCAATTCCCTTTTGTGATCAATTAGAAGGCGGGTTCGATACTAAGTTTTCA
The DNA here is from genome assembly GCA_029531755.1 of Holothuria leucospilota. Lineage (NCBI taxonomy): Eukaryota > Metazoa > Echinodermata > Holothuroidea > Aspidochirotida > Holothuriidae > Holothuria > Holothuria leucospilota. Next base: position 18,777,480 of record CM055975.1, on the reverse strand, counting down.
GTTCTCATAAGAAGAGGAGGTGAAAAAATGAATATCAGTTGCTTCACATCCTTACAATACTGGCTTCTCTGAAATCACGTTTGTACACACGAATAATTGGCTTATGGTAGAATCCCACCGATGAGTAATGCGAATACGTTTGGGACCTTATTGATAGTAAAAGAAGCAAGGCAGATCAAGCGAAAATCAAGAAATATTGAGAAGACTTTGCAAAAATCGTGAAAGATTTCAAATGACTTTTGGTAAAAAGTGATGAAAATAAATCCATCACTCAATACAAACGTACCTTTCTCCGTAAGCGTAAACAATTGCGCGCGAAGCGCGCCGAAAATTTTCGGTATAGAGACTCCCGAGAGCTCTGCATTAATTGTACACTGAAAAGGGGGCCAACAGGACTCTCACAACCTAACATCCGTATGGGAGGAGAGATGGTATATTATCTTTTTTATGAATTACTGAAGGGTAGACCCTTCAGAAATCTATGACCGATGGTGCCGGCGGGAGTGGGTGATTGGGGGAACCGCAGATAACTGCTAAACCGTGCCTTTTTAGGCAGTGGGATTTTGTATACGCTATATACAAGAGTGGGAGAGCCTTTTCTTGTGAGTACATGAGAGTGCAATCCCAGGAAGGGGTTTAACCTCCCCTTTGAAAAATTTTTGTTAATTTTAGGGGGCCTATATGCAAAATGGTAGTATCTTTGGGTCATTCTAAAGTGATTGTTTGTTTAAAAAATGCCCACAGTTTAGTGAATTCTAACTTTTGTTCGGGTGAAAAAGGGAAGTAAGAGTAATATATTGTCTTCAAACCTTAAGTCCCAGGAAAAATCATGGGCGTGAATCCATCTCCAAAAGTGTGTGTGTGTGTGGGGGGGGGGGGGACTTTTTCACATTTGTGAATCGCCGTCCTGGTGGAAGAAGCAGTGGGCCTCACGAGGAGGCAATACGTTTTGTGATCGTCGGCATGGGGGAGGGTCTAAGGAAAATTTTTCTAGAACTGAATGCCCTCAGATGCGATTTAGTGCAACAAAAGTGTAGGATTTTTAGGTTATTTTCCTTCTAAAAAATTCGTTTTCCTAGTATAATTGCAGTCTCTTCCATCATTTTTGAAGAAGTGAGGGGAACTTTTTGACGATGTCCCCCCTTCCAAAAGAGTGAGGGGGACGCGTCCCCCGTCCCCCCATGAACCACGCCCATGGGAAAATTGTACACGCAATTATACCTGCGTGGAGTCCACAGAAACATTCTTGGACTATAATAAAATATTTCCTTTACACTTTAAAAGGATATCCAAGGTTGACAGAGAACAGTATAGCGCCTCCCGGGAGCTCTGAATTAGTTACAGTATACAAAAGAGGAACCAACGGGATTCTCACTGTCTACCCGACATCCGTATGGGAGGAGATATGATGTATCACCTTCTTTTTAGGTATAGCAAGAGGGATGGTGGACAGGAAAAATTCGTTTCAGAAAAGATTTTCGTCGTTATTGAACGTCGCGGTAAAATGTTTGGAAAATAAGCAACGGCAATTATACGTACTTTCAATCTTTCAAATCATGTGCTAGACTAGGTTAGTCAAAGATCCCATAATGATGAGAGCCCTGCAGAGAAGGAGATGTACGTTTTAGAGAAAAATGTTTGCATTGGAATAACTTCTTGCGTCATAGCTTTGTCAATGGTATATGAAACCCTTTCGTATGCGCGCGAAGCACGCCGAAATTTTGAATAAAATATTAGTCCATGACAAAACCTGCTATTCAGAAACGAATCTTCTGACTGAGAATTCTTAAAAGGCACTTTTGCTCCTTTGTTCCCCGTGAGTAGTTACCGAAAGCTATTCATAATAAGGACAACTCTGACACAAGGCTTGAAACTAGCGGCACGTGCGAAAATTTGGAATTTGTCAAGAATTTCCAAAGCTTGTGATAGTTTGAGAACAGTATGTAAAAGAAAATGGTTAGAAGAAATAAACCAATCATCAAAAATACATCTCACCCTACACCCCCACAGAAATCTGTAGCTTAAACGACTTTTGGGACCATTTAAAAAAAATTCAAGAATCGATGGGGGAGGGGGACACACGTCACCAATTGCCCACTGTGCCGACGCAACTGTCTGTAGCGTAGAAGCCTTTTGAGTTCATGTTTAAACTTTTCAGAGTTTCGAAATCGAATAGGGTATGCACGCCGCTACTTTGCCTGCAACAGCTGGTGCCACTGTGCACAATAGCACGTCACCTGACAGCTTGTCTTCTGTATTCATTCTGCAAGGTCTGTATGGAGAAAACTTTGCCTCTCAATCCCTCTAGATTACAAAAATTTCACTCTTTAACACAAAATTGTTACTAAATTTCAGTGCAGCTAGCCGGGCCCATACTGCATATGTCACGATGTTTACTTATTTAGATCTTAATTCAAGGATCATTACTCAGCTATTCAACTGTTTTCGAACAATGTAGCTCTCCTTTCGTCGCCGACCACTTTGAAAGATATCTAAAGAGATAATCCAGCTATAGATCCACCCAACCCCTACAGAAATATATACTTTGAATAGGTTCTTAGACAGTTAGACTCTTTTATTCATTTTTTGCTCTTAATTTTCTTTCTCCTTTTCTTTTTTTCTTTTTCTTCGTTTTCTCCTCCTTTCGTTTTTTTTCGTGGCGAGGGGGGAGGGGGCCGCCCCCAGCCCCCCCCTGGATCCGCGCCTGACAGTGGCTACATGATAAAATTTACAGGGGTGGTGCGGTGAAGGACTCTTTACGGAGGGTATGGTGTGTCGTTAGCAGTGCTAATGGTTGAGGTTTCGAACGAATCGACCTCAAGGGGAAGATCACCTACAACATCAGCAGTAATTAATTAGTTGTGAATGAAACTAAGCAACTTAGGTTCACGTCAACGAGACTAAGCAACTTAGATTCCTCTTTGCTGGAATTAACTAAGAAGATTAGTTGCAGATTTGTTCCTCATAGCTGTTGTTAAAGAGAGTATGTCCTATAATTATTTTGTAGCTTTCAATTTAGTAAGTCTGAATATCTCTCCTCTCGCCATTCTCTTCAATTATTTCGTGACAGAAAACATCACTGGCTTTCGATACTTTCTTTCACCAGCGCACTTTCTTGTCTTGGGTTGGGTGATTTTTTTTTATAATATCGAGCACTTTGATACCTTGTCACTTGTTACCATTCCCGATTTCTGCTGCTGTCCCCAGGTTCCCAACGGTAATGCTTCCGAACTAATCTGTATGCCTTTCCCGTTATGGCCTTACTTTGTTCGAGAGCTGGTCACCTAACTGTCCTTCTGACGTAGTATGCATTGTGGAGGTAGAAAGAGTCCTCTGTGTGGCCTTTCGTACGATCTCAGCAACGTTGTAGATCCAATAATTCTGTTGACAGGGTAAAACAAACATGTTTTAAATTTTTATTTGTGAAAATACGTATATATTGCAATTTTAATTAAAAGACAGTTTACTTGTTTACGTCACTTAAAGTAGTTTTACGTGGTTGTGAGTTGCTGTACAGTTGCAGAAGAAGGCATGTGGCGGACATATCACTTCTGTTGTCTGACAAACAATTTGCAAATGTATAATACAATGTTTTGCCTAAATCTTAGATTAACCACATCCCAGTGGCATGAAAATAATAATTTTATAAAGGTTAACTTTATAACATTTTTTGTGGGAAATCCACATTAATAGCAACAGACAATTTTTGGAACCTACCGGTACTTTAAACAACAAATAACAATGTTATCTAAGTAACACACGTTGGCATAGATGTTTACTAATTGCATGGCTTCTTAGGTTAAGACCTCCATCAAAGCTGTAATCCACAACCAAAAAGGTTCACAGAACCTTTTTCCACCGGCGTGTCATAAATTAAACACACTTGACTGGGGAATTCGTATGCCTAGTGCCTAGTATCTACAACTTACCCTGTATAAACTGTTTCATGAGCTTCATCTGATAACAATTTCACTGTAAATGTATCCGCCTACAGCTACTGGAAAATTAGTGCGCTGGCATGTAGGTGATAAATAAATGCAGTTAAAAGAGAGATGATAATGACATTTGAAAATACATTCAAATTTTCAGACAATAGTTCAAGAGACAGAACCGTAAATTGTATTGCTTACATACAAGGACAAGCCTATATGCACATTTATGTACTTTTGGTCTGCAAGGTGAGCAAACTTTGGACAAATTACAAGGAAGAAATAGGTCAAAACAAACATTAATTGTATTCCTGATTACGTACAGACCATGGTTGACTTTTTGAAGACACGTTTTCCCTTCAACTAAAAAGGGTAAAACCTACTGCTGCATTGCAGTTTTTAAGGAAAGCAATGTTCACAGTGATTTGATCATACCTTTTTACTTTATCACAAAATCACCAAAATTTGAGGAAAGAAGTACATCAACAAGGATGTGTGGTTGAAGTCTCTCCATCACTTTAATATCTATCTTTATTGAATCGTCATGATTTGTTAAATGCATCATCGGATACTTTGAAAAGCAACAGATGAAAAGCTTACGTAGTAAATTACTGTGTACGCAACCTTCACTGTCTACACTTTCAGCCTGAGTTGGTAATTCCCCTGCAAGAAATAAAACATGGGAAAGAGCTTAAACTACATTGTTTTCATTGGGGCATAGGGTGAAAGTATAAAATACATTAGAGTATACGGTACTTTTTATGCAGGTGGGCACTGAGACTGCCGCACATAAAACGGACATCATAAAATGTTACTACAGTTTTAAGCACAATCATTGCACATATCATTGTGCACAAAATGTAATACGTACCGAAATTTAGAAGCAAGAAAGTTATCACCAGTTCCGGCATGTCTCAGGTACCGAGAAACTCAAGATGTCTTGGCTGAGTAGTCTCATTGACTGGGACGTCACAATTTTGTAGCTCTTTTACAAAGAGCATAATTTTCACTTCAACATATGTGTATGATTGCGCTATGCATTTTAGATGCAGATCAAGCTCAAAACAGTGTGGCTAAATAAGCTTCTGACCTAACTAATTGGGCATTAGCAGTAGACCTTACGCAGTTCCCGCAAGGGAGAATCATTAAAACAAAGAAACGAACAAACGTCACAGAACAGAAAAAGCTCCCCCAATGAGGCAAGCTCGTATTTTTTAAACATACCAACATATGCAGACAGTTGATTTTGTGTACCGGTGGGATACGCGTGTAAGTCTATTACACGAGCGTGAAAAATCTTCCTAGTGCGTGCAGTGTGCTTCATTGCTTATCTCCATACTGACGTCGCGTGACGACAATGCATAAGACCTATACTAAGGATGTCTGCAATTCAGTTGTAGCCTAGGGTTAGTCCTATGCAGCACAGCATTGTAGGCTTTGCATTCTGTAGTTACACAGTGGTCCACACTGGAAAGTTTGTTCGCCGTACGCCACAGAATTTTCATGCTGCAAATTTCTTCTTTCACACACCACACAAACGTGATTTTTCTAACAAGTGATGCCACATCCTCAAACTCTCAGACTAAGCCTAGGCGTTAACAGTTTTGTTTTGGAATGTGTATGCAGGATGTTAATTAGGTCTATGCCTATGCGACAGTAACATCGTCATCGTGAGCCACTCCAAAATATAACTCTTCATTGAATTTGGTGATTCCGCCATGTAAACGTACGCAAAGGATTTGATCCCCATTTTGATACGCCACATGTCTGTAAGAAGTACTGTTGAACATTCCAGTATGGTACAGTGTGATTCTTAATGTACTAGTATTACCCAGATATGGGCTAACATTGGACTTGGCCCTACAAACGAAAAACCATAGAACAGAGAAAGGCCATTACTGCTACCAACAAACTATTTCAATTTATTGGGCTGTTCTATCGTACATATTTTATCGAAGAACGCATTTAATTTTCTCGGCAGTGACACATTTTGAGAGGTCCGTTACAGCATAGGTTCGGCTACACCAATGGCTTAAACGTAACTTTACATTTGATATAGACTAACCTTTACCCAACACAGAGTTGTGTACAATTAGTACTACTACAACTCTGAAAAGACCATGTCTGTGAAACTAGAGTTACGCCGTCCTATTTTCTGGTGGATCAATGCATTAAACCCTCCCACGCTTTCTAAGTTGCTACGTTTCCCTTGAGAATGAGAGGTTTGCCTACAGGCTGTTGCATTGCAATGGTACCTGTACAATATTGTTGAGATCTGCATTGGTAGTCAAAATCATCTAAGCGATTTCCCCCAGCTTTAAACTTATATCGTGCAATTCCTTCGTACCACTAAGGACGTTGACTTTTGAAATATCAGTGAATTCAGCCCCTATCATGGTGTAACGCGATTGTGATTGGCTACTCGATCACTACGTCACTGGCTTTAATTGTCTTCCCACAAATGTAATTAACTTGTAGACGGCTTTAAATAATAGCTGGAAGTAAAAGTGTGCATATTAGACAGCAAGGAATAACCAAAAATGTCAATATAATTATTTTCAGAATTATAGTGATAATCTTTAGTAGTTTTCTCTGTTGCAACAAACTTGCAAGATTTTGGACTTCGGCCCACGGCATATAAATTATCTCCATATTTCAGGGAAACATAGTAACGTACCCTGTCAATGAACTGCAGTCTCATCTAGCTAAAAGTTGCTTCTTTTCAATTGCCATGGTTACAGTTATACTCAGGGAGACAGATGTTAATTGCTGTTACAGTAGGAACAAAACTATTTAGCCATTTGCAAGACACACACTGAAAGAATAAAGACCCTGAACAGCATTCTGTCTTCATGTGTGGTCAGTTTGGTACCACTTCCACAGAATGAAGTAAGGAGGACATGGCTTAACAATGTAAGATACAACGACGAAGATTACAGCTGCCCAGTGATGATGATACTGTAAACAAGTAAACCTGTCTAGTACTGAAGGTGTCATTCTCGAAACAATTGCAAATATAAAGGCCGAAAAACTAGCAAGGTTGATGGAGACCTTAGTTGAGGTGGGTGTATCTCATGTACGTGACTTGAAATATATGTAACAGAAGAAGACATTTATCAATGACTTACTCCCATAGGGCTCCGCAAGCCTATTTCTAGTTGGAAGGGTGAGTATTAATATTTCCTTGGACGTAAACATACATGTCATTGTGGATGTATGCCCGTAGACAATGGGGTCGAGCAGAACCATGCACTGAGTTTGCAGATTCTAATGCTGCGTGCAATTGTGGGCCACACATAGGATAAAAATGCTGGGCTCAGCATATAGAGACTGGGAATAAACGTAGTTTGTAGCAGATTATAATTCAAATTTTTAACCAAAAAGGCTGTTTACATGCTTTTCAGAACGCAAAGCCACATGAAATAAGCTCCTTTACAGTGAATTTAAAGAAGATGATTTGATTGCGGTGTTTTTGGAAATAAACTGGAATTTTGGAACATTTGTTGTTGGTATCGCTTTGTCTTGTTCATTCTGGCAATTCTGAGAATGTGCATATGCGAAGTTGAATTTGTGAACTCATTTTTTGGAGTTAATTTGAAAACGACTCTTCAAGATGTTTTTTGAAGGCAATGAAATTTGTGGCACACATGCCATTAGACAGACCATAGAAGAAAATAATCTCTTCAGTATTACGCATTTACCTACAGCATGGTTGCAATTATTGACAGACTTTCAATATCTGAAGTACTAATTTCACACTGGATTTTCCCATAGGTGGCAATAAATTCTAAATTTTCAGTGGCTTTCTCCTTCAGAATTTGTTTTTGATAAGATGCTGAGTCGTGTGCCTCTATACGGAGAGATGAATAAGGCACTGCCTTGTCATCCCAAGTTCACGCTGTGAGTTTCAATGCTGAGAAGAGGTCTTTGACTGTTGGGTTAATCTGAGATGCAACACTGCTCGTCATCCAGTTTGCTCATTAAAAGAAGCATACGCACAGTGGCGTGAAAAACTGTCTCCAAATCCTGCCAAATTTCAGACTGATGAAATTTTGCAATAAAAATTCATTAATAGTCACCATTAGCCTTAATGCTTAAAACTCGTAAGGTCTTAGACTAAATTGTTTTTGGTTTCAATAAAAACAGAAACGTATGCATTCATTATTGCATGTGTGTATGAAAATATGTATTGGTGTATGTGTGCTGGTGTGTGGTTGTGACGTAGCTCCTTACCACGGTATCTCAATAAGGGAACTGGCAGTACATACCTGGTTTATAGATGCCCAATATTGAATTGAAGAACCAGAATGTTTTGGTGCAGGTCAACGGATGTCACGCTCTTGAAACCCCGTTAACGTGGTATCTCATGATAGTAAACCTGAATACTTCGCACTTTGATGCATTTAAAGGACCGTATGTTTGGTAGAGGTCAAAGGTAACTGATTTCACCAGATATTATATTGTGAAAACGTAACACAATATCCAAAGACAGGAGACGTAGATACTCTCCATTTCTGGAACTTAGATACATTACACTGCAGTAATCTAAAAAAAAACTACTAATTTTAAAGGGCATCAGAAGTCCTCTAAGGTCACCAGAGGAAAAATTCTGGAAATGGTCTCAAAGTAGGAATCCAAGAATGCTGTTTTTTCCAGATCTGGTGTAAAGATACATGTAAGTAATCTTAATAGTGGTCCAAGGCACGTACATTGTAGAAGATTGTGAAAAAGTATGGTGACATGAAATAATCTAATCCTCAATGCATTTTTGCATTCTGGTTATGTGTTATGCATTTTAAGGAAGACAGATAACCCATGCAGTTTACCTATTTTATCCATTGCACTTTTCTTGTCGGGTTTTGCAGGTATCGATATTATTTTTGACGTTGACTTTGGCATTTACTCTAAAAATGGTCTGATCAGGACAGGAATCTGGTCAAAAATTTGACTTGATCCGGCTCAAAAATGAACCAATTCTGATGATTTTTGAACCAAATCTACTCAAATAATTGATCAGATTTCTGTTTGGTGCCCCTCTGATCCGATGCGGTTCAGATTTAGTGTTGTTTGATAATGGTCATTGATATGATAGCTTGTTCAGCCATTTAGTTAACAGGGTTGACAATTTAGCACATCGTAGGTCTCTTAAGAGGAGTCTGTCTCAGAATGACAGTGCCAAGCCAGCAAAAGCATCTAACAAATAGTTATAGATGCGTTAACTGGCAGCCTGCCTCACTGCCCAAGGATGAAACAGAAGTTTCACGAAAGAAAAAAATGGAAAAAAATGAAAAAAAAAAAGCCTACAAAGGCGAACGTGATATAAACATCAGAATAGATGAAAGCTACATATTCCGCCCAACGCAAGGTGTTTTAAAGCAGTAACTGTGTATTGGAAAATACTATTGAAGACTGACCGTACCATTTTCACGAAAAGTACTTACTCGAACATGTTTGGGAACTTATTGGACTAGACCTTATGCATATGATGTCACAAAGGAGAAAGTGCGCCCTCCTTTGGAGGAGGATGGCGGAAAAGCGCGTATCATTGCAAGTTACACCAATAAATGCAGACAGCTGATTTGTCAACCATCCGTATACGCGCGTAAGTCTACTACACGTGGGGCGAAATCCACGCCGTTCGTGCACGTGTGCTGCATTGTTTTCACCCAAAATGACGTCAGTGTGATGTCAATGTATAAGGTCTATAGACATGATGGGCAAAGCAAAGTGCAAGGAAGAAAAATGAAAAGTTCATTAAACGATATGAAAGTAGCAGCAAGGGGTAACAAAAAAAAAATAGTGCAGACGTTTTACTTGTCACAGAAGCTATGGACAGGAAAGATGATAACCTGGCAGTCGTGATGGGAGCTACGGCATCTGCAAATACATGGGAGATGACTTTCAATACTATAACGACAAGTACAGAGTCATGTCTCTTTACACTACAACAACTTTGAAATACATAGGCCTTGATACCCCATGAATTGTTCCAAATGTCTTAAATGGTAGCAGCATACAGAAAATCGCCACAGTCTCTATTTTAAGCATATACGTTGGTTTTCAAAGTTACGTGCGGCACTAGTATGTTTTTACGAGAATAGATTAATTGTAAAACTGCTAAAGATATGCAGAGATCGTAGTCCTCAAGTTCCTTACATCCATGCGATGTTAATGTCTGCAGTGTGGTACCTTTCTGTGGTTTGCTGCTCTCTAACTATACGTTGAATGAGAGCCTATTAGCATGTCTCGCTGTATTTCAACATATTGGTAACATGGGGATATGTCAACACAATTTTTTCCACCAGGAAACTTTTCTTTAAGACTGTAGGAAATAGTATATATGCTAGACTCAGGGTCATATGAGTCATTAGGGTCTTATTCTTATTACAAGTGCCGTATGCAAAAGGCGAATGTCACTGTCATATCAGACTACATTGATTTAATCCCAGTCTGTCAAACTGATGTTAAAAATAAACAGTTTCTCATGTTTAGCTTGTATTGTTTGTCACAGCTAAACGTGACTGGTGTTTTTTCGTTTCTTACAAATATGATTGCATCTTCAGAGTAAGGATTTTGTTGGTTCAGGGCATGTTTATTTATTACACATTGCATGTTTGGCTGCCAGCAATCGGTGCAGAGATGAACGTCATTCTGAACTATCCGCTGCATATTGTTGAGTAAGTTACCTGATCTCTCTCAATTGACAGGTAGGGGGTTATTGTAGTTCCTTGAGAGTAAGGCCATGTACAGTTATGTCAGTTGCCTTAGCAGCAGTAAAGTATAAGAGGGTACGCTTCTGAGTAACTATTGTCAGCCTGTAAATCATTTTATAGTACCCTTAGCTGACTTACCGAGTCCATTAATGAAAGGTCAAAGGGTATCAGTGGATGAGTGTTTATATAATTGTGTGCAACTACATTATAGGCTGGGTCAATCTGCTCCAAATAATTTGAGAAGGTGGCCTGTAGTTTCAAAAACTCACAGATCACAAAACCAAAGGGTGGAATTAAGCATTTTGTGTTGTCTCAAGAAACATTGAGTAAATTGTATTGTATTTTATTGTCAAACATGCGTACTTAACGGCACAGATTATTTTGGGCCAAAAGCTTTGCTGCATAAATTTTGTATTAGGGAGCATGGATCTGTTTTGTCTAACCATCTGTCTGTCCACAAATCTTCAGATGACTTCTCTTCAGTCATTGTTGAATGAATTTTGATGAACAATAATTCTTGAGCCGTGGAGTATCTAGGGTGATCAAGATTTAATAGTCTAAGATCATTTTGGGAACGTGTGTGGTCTCCGTTTGAAAGAAAAAACCCCAGATGGGTTTTTCTCATACAAATAGTAGTGGACCTTTTGGAAACTTGTCATAGTAATTTGTATACAAGGATAAATATATGATGTTTCAGAATTTTAATTCAAAGGTTATTGAAGGGATCTTGGGTATATAGTTTGAAAATCAACATACGTCTCCCACTTAAAGCAACAGATGAAACGCAGTAATGGTAATAGCTATTTAGAATTGCTTCAAAATACTATCATTGCTTCTTGATGCTCGAAAGACTTTAGGATACCAGTAGTTTTAATAAAGGAAAAAGTTATAAAGGCCACTGTACCATTGTTGCTCTTTTCATTAAACTAGGTGTGAAGATGTGAAAATACCACTTTTTTGATAGACTGAAAAAGGAAAATTCAAATTCTTATCTACTATTAAAGCCCGTTTTGCAAATTCCTGTGGTGTTTGTTGAGTGGCAGTACATCCGGAAGTCCCCGTACAATCCTTTTTCTTCCTGTCTATCAATTAGCAAATATGGAAGATGAAAGATGAGTTTGGAGATACCTTTACTTGAGTTTGGTCAAACTGTGTGTGCTAGGAAAATGTCACTACAAACCAAAAATAAAACTATTTTCAGTACTTACTGTCTGTAGGGATTCTTCCCTGTCTTCATAAAAATTCATGAAAGCCACGGCGGATTTCTATGAAATAGGGGTCGAAAGTAAATTGAGTTCACTAGATGGTATACTGAGCAGTTGTTGATGTGCTTGTCAGGTGAATTCCCTAGTTTGAAGAAAATTTAAGAGTATAAGTTAGAGAGTTTCATTGGAGAAGTTCATTACGTCAACTGACGTAGGGGTCATTCACAGCTCAGAGTGTCATCGTCACTATGGTTATGATTTTCTCAAACGATGCAAATGAATTTCATTTCCATTACATTCTATATTCACATCTCTTTACCAGATAAAATCACTTGAAGCCAACCGGTTGCACATTTCGGTTGGAAAGACAGTAAAAACAAAAGGAGGCAATCCGCTGGCTGCTTTTACAGTATGGCACAGCAAGTTCTTCGTTTTCAAACTACAACAAACACCAAAAGCTACTGTACTTTGTGAATTTGTGCAGAATTGAGTGCCTTCTACAGGGAAATTTTAGTAAATGCTGTAAGTTGGAAGTACTGATTGTAAGTTGGCATGTAAAAATATAAATCTTGATGTTCGTGGCTCATATTCTTGGCCAACACTTATTAAGTGCAATTCTCTCCTTTTAATTTTTAAGTGAATTATGAATGGCTTACAATCAGCATCACATTTGTAAATAATCGTGTGCATCCTTTGTTCAGCAGGTAAAGTCTTCACTGCTTTTTTGCAGGACTGGAAAGGACTACAACGTAACAAGAAAATCTTAAAATTGTGCTACTTGGTCTTCACATACTACAGAATTACGAATGGCTGATACAGAAATAACCAAGGCAGATCCATCGCTTAGAACAAGCAGTCGCATTAATTTATTTTGAAACATCAGCTAAATCCTTCAAATCTCTTTTTCAATTTTAAGTATTTTTAATGATGTTTCCAAACATAATCATTGAATATTTATCATAAAATGAGGAGTTATTCTGCATGAATTTAAGACGTATGTCACAAAAATTTTGGCACATGAGAAGAGAAGAGCTATTCATGAAATAGGATAACAGAGTACACTTATTCAAAGTGTAGTGACTGCCTTTTCCCTTAAAGTCACATCTAGGAGTATTTTCACACTGAAGTTTTTTGATTGTATCTTTATTTGATGAACTGCTTGAGATGACTTGTGCAAGAAAGGTCTCTAGATCATGACAAGATCTTGAAATGCTGATCAACCAGCGGTGGTAAATCAGATCCCCACAGTCTTTCGAAAAGTTTGTGTGAAAGCCCCAAAGATCATTGTAAAGTGTATTGTGTGGTGCACTTTCTGAGTCGTGTCCACCTCACTTCTTGTGTGAATCACTGGTGCAGTGTTTGAGTTAGGATCTGGTGAACCCTTTAGATCAACTTAAACTGGGGAAGGGGTCTAGATCATTCTTCACACCACCATCAGAGTTTAGTAGTAGCGCTGAATGTGTTACCCAAATACGACGTTATATTTTTGCGACTGCAGATTTGATGTAACACTGCTCAGTTTATTCAATGTTGAATAGTGTTGTGCTAAGTGGTAATATACAATGATCGTGGGTGGACAAAGGGAACCAAATTTCAACACCATTCTATAGGTTTTTAGTTTATAGTAAATGCAGTTGGCTTTCAGTTCAGTTCTCCATAATTTGCTTAAAACGCTTACAGGTGATATGGCTGGAAAACTTTAATATGATCGTAGAACTAGATAGATATGCTTTTTCAACAGTGTAAGTTTGGTTGGTGACAACAGAACAGGCAAGAAATAGCCAAACCCTCGTTTTCATGGTCGGGTATTTGTCTACTCATTGAGCTGATATACTTTTGCAATATCTATTTTTTTCCCTGCAGATGCTTCTTTGGAATCGAGTCTTGCAGAGGGGAAGGGAGGGGGAGGGGGATAAAAACCATATCGGGCCAACAGTTGTGCGACTTTCGAAAGATGTGCCTTGTCACTGATTTGACCAGTTTACCTACTCATTCAGAATTTATGTTTCAGTTTAAAAAAGAAGAAATTGAGTAAAGATGTAAAAATTACGGACTTGTTAGTGTGCTATTAAAGTATTTTAAAGTCAAAATGCTGGCCTCTTATTTGGAATAATTAATAGTTATTCTCATGGAAACGTACAACTCTCAATCAAACTGTATCCATGTGGTTTGTCATCTTACCCATTTCAGTCTGTTTACGCAAAATGTGGATGTGTTCATTCCTGCCACCATTTTTTGAACCATTAGATTACCCTCTGTTTCTGCAATGTAATACGGTTAAATGGCACTTTATAAGGCCGTTTTAGTCATTCATTTTAGTGTGTGACACCCACTTTCAGTTATACATTGTTTATTGTAATATGAATATATAACTATCTTATCTTCTAACAGTCAAACTACGTTGGCATGTTTACTGTGTTCTCATCTTTTAGATGTCTAAATTTCATTAATCCTATAGTTGTTTCTATAATTTAGGGGGATTGAGATGGGTTTAAGTTTCTTTAAAATCAGAGGATACATTTTTTCCACCTTTCAGAGAGATGAAACTACGATTCACGGAATATTTGCCTCCTTTACATGAACCTGCGTAAATGAGTAACAATCATTTGACAAAGGATGCCATTTTTGTGTCATGTAGCAATTTTAGAATTGTTGAAATAAATTGTATTGCCTAGCCGGAGAGAACGTTTCATAGTTTTTTCTACTCTCAAATATAACATAATGTCGGACACCGTTATGCTGGCTGCCGGAATTTAACCGTTAAATTAAAACTTTTTTACAGTATTGCCACCGAATTTTGCCCCTGTTAATTTACGCCCGAGCCCCTATTTACTCACGCCTGCACCCCTGTTAATTCACACCCTTTGAATAATATCACAGTCGGTGTATTGTAATTAAAATAAAAGCCCTTTAATAAACGGTCCAACGTTTTCTTGCGCACAGCCTTAAAATAAGGTTCAGATACCGGAATCCTGGCGGCCGATATTTTTCCCTTAAAATTACAACTTTTTTATCGTGGGGCAATGAATTATTGCTAAAAAAATTTTCCTTACATCCCCGTCCTCCTGTTGCCATCCTTTAACCCCCTCCTCCCTATAAATTTGTACCAAATCTGAGAAAGGTCCATGCTTTTCGAGTACTACCATCTTCCACTGCCCCAAAATTAGTCATGGTGGTAAACATTTTTCGCCTGACAGCGTTTGTGAGTTCCTTCATGAATTATCTTACTCGTTTATTTGGGTAGAATGCGCTGCTTATAAACCCATGCAAAGGTCCAGAAGAAATCCTTGCAAGTTACATCCAAAACATTCCGCTCGCTTAGAGCTTAGAAGCTCTTTCCCTTTTTGTTGTCATTATGCGGCAATACAACCAAAAGGATCGGAAGTCATTTTTTCGGTGTAGTGTGTGGCTTTCTTCGTGTCTGACTAAAGGGCGTATTGTGTGCCGACTGTTTTACTTGTAGCTCAAACGTGCTGTCTGCACAAAATTGCATTTTATTTGCTTCGTATTTAACTTGAATGTGAGCTTAGTTTTGGGTGTTTCTCCAAGCGCCAGTTCCCGCACTTTGTGAGCATCATAAAGACACGCTCTGATCAGGGGCGTAGATTTCTTTTCAACTTTGGGGGGGGATGGGGTGAACTATCGCAAATGTGGAACATGTGCACGCGAAGCGTGCACGGCGAGCGCGAAGCGCGAGCCCATGACGGGTGGGGTCCAGGGGCAAAGCCCCGGTGGGGGTCCAGGGGGCAAAGCCCCCGGAAGCTCCTGGGTTTTAATGTCTCAGAAGTGCCAGGAAGACTGTTTTAAGAGGCTAATTTCAGTGGTAATGTTCTTTGGTAGGCTATTGGTATATTCATTCATTTAGGAACTGCTATTTTGAGCACAAAACTCGTCGATAAGCTGCACCGGATTGAAATTGTACAAGAGCAACAATGTCCTGTTAAGCTTAAAAAGGCAGGGATCAACATATAGGGTCATCCCAGACAACTGGATTTTGAATTCGGAGATCATTACAAGACCTGCAAGTTGACTTGAGATCAGTGGCGTGGCCAGGTTTTTTGTGATTGGGGGCACCATAGATGATGTCGTAATAATACCTCAGTTCCCCCAAGTCTGCGTAAATTACACCTTTATTTTTCATGCGTTCCTGCATTTGTATGCAGCAGTTTTGATCTTTCGTTTGTCACTACATAAAGGTGTCGACCTGGGGAAGAGGTTCCCCCTCCCCTCTAAGAATTTGTTTTATTAATTTTAGGCCTTTTAGATGTAAAATGGTGCTATCTTTGGGATGATGTTGGAACTGATCATTGGCCGGAAAATGTCCATAATTTAGTGAATGCTGATTTTTGGTTAGGTAAAAGAGAATATGTTGTCTATTAAGAGACAGATACGTTGTCAACAAATCTCCTGAAGTCCCCTCCCTCCTGTCTATTTTACTGCCTTCTATTTCGGGAAAGTTTTTACACAAAAATGTGTGCGTGGAGTCCACAGAAACATTCTTGAGTTATATTACGATATATGTCCTTTCCTTCATTGTGCATTATGAAAGGGCATCTAAGGCTAGCAGATACCTGAATAGGACCTTCTGGAAACTCTGCATTAATCATAATAATTGGGGCGGGGGGGGGGGGAATGACATAATGCGTATTCTACCTGACATCCAAATGATAATAGAGTACGCCGCCGAACACTTTACAACTACTGTATTTTTACTACTTTTGAACTAAAATCCGGACGAACAGCTGCCAGCAATGGAAAATGAGAGGGAGGGAGAGTATAGGTGCAGGGAGGTGATATTAGACCTCCCTGATAGGTGAAGCAAAAGCGGTGAAGGACTAATAAGAGCGTTACAGAGTGCTGTTTTCGTCATAAGTGTATTAACAATCACCATCTATCCCGATAATGGCTCAGCGCAAACTGGCGAAGCTCTGGTAAAATTTTTTGGAAAAATGCATAACGGCAGATACGTACTTTCAACCTTCTACATCATGCTACATATTAGACTGAAAGATCCCATATTGATGCGAGGTCTCCACATATGTTTGGAGATGTATCTCTGTTCTTCGGAAAGTGCCGTGATCAGAACAGTTTCGTGTATTATTACCTTTATTAAATTAAGAATGGTCATGACATGGAGTGTAAACAGTGACAAATAATATTTCCATTACAAAACCTGCATTCAGACTCTACATCGAGACACTTTCAATTGCCCAACAAACCTACATGCCACTGCCATAAGCCAGTCTTTTACCTATTGATTCAACCTTTTGCTGATGTGCTTTTCCGAAAGTTGCTATCGAAAGATATTGATAATATAAGTGACACTGACGTAAGATTGGAAGCGCGCGGAGCGCGCGAAAATTTTGGTAGATTGCCAACGATTTGCTAAAATTCTGATAGTTTGAGAAACATTTGTGACAGAAATTGAAAAAAATTCTTACGAAAATGAAGAATAAAATATACTTTTCACCATACTCGTATTTGTAGACTGAAACATTGGGGGGGGGGGGATGATTACATGGGCCATCCCCCCCAGTCAAATGTTGGGGGGATATATCCCCCCATCCCCCAGGGATTTACGCCCATGGCTCTGATGTATTCGAGAAGAGGTTCACCTACAGAGATTAAAGCACTGATCATAAACGGAACCTTACTACACCGACAGTCGGCTAAATCAACCTTGATAGTTAGTTAGCAGACTTGCACCTGACAACTTCTTAGAAGAAGTAGTCTTGCAAGGCTCCCGATGACAATGCTTAGAATTCTGACAATTTTCTAAATACTTGTCTGCCCTTCTTTGTTATAATGTTCCAATGTTAAAACACATGACTACTTCCAAAATGTTCTGTGTTACAAATTGTTAAATGCTAAACATATTAAGTTGAATATCTTTACAAAGAGGGGAAAAGCGTGTTCAATGTCCAAACACAGATTTTCACAGTGTTTCTTTCATTGTAGGAGGGGGTTAGGAAGGTAAGAACGTTTTATTCCTGAATGTTTTATCTTAACTCATGTTTTTTCAAAGGGACCATACCCAAGACTCGTTTAGCGTCTTTGGATTCACCTTAACTTGAGTAGTCTCTCCCAAATAGAAGCATTTGTACTCGCACGATATAAAAATGAAATCTATTGATGTTCTACAAAATTTGCTGTTTTTTAGATGTAATAAATTTGATGAAATCGTTGGCGAAATAGCAAGAATTCATGGAAGCGAATAAAACCATATCTATAATTGTAGTATCATAGAATAACATGAAAACATCCTGTGACTCCTTTTCAACGTCATCTGCTGCGCCTATGGCGTAGCACCAACTGGTGAATGTGCAAGAAACATCAGGGGTCTCTGACAGAAGTTTGAGATTAGATACACTGCCATGTAAGGCTTTTGTATGTGCCTAATTTTCTTGTCGGGTATCCAGGAGATGTGTGACACGATATCATGGACGTTATAATCTAAGTGGTATACAGAGGTAACAATATACAAGTTGAAACAGTTGGGGACGGTGATTAAGCAAAACTAGTGAATATATATATATATATATATATATATATATATATATATACTGGGGTGATGGAATCCACGTGTGCTCTGCCGGGAGGTGAGACCTTAAGTGCTTTGGCAGCTTTACACAATTCCACAGGGTCTTCAGAGATGGTAGTGCGAGCTTGATCTGGGTCTCCTGAGGAAGTACTAGGCATTTTCTCGGCGATAAGCTTCGAGAGTTTGTGGAGCTTTGGAATTGTGTAAAAAACACCTGGCCTGGGTTGCTCGGGGACCAGGCTTCTGACCTCGGCCTGAACATTGTGATTTAAATGGTTAATAAGTTCAGTAAGCTCAGATTTAAAAAGTTCCTACTGAACCATTTTTTATCTTATCACATAACCACTTTGAATTCAATTCCCGGCACTTCCTCCAAATTCAGGGCACAGCTATGGGGACTAAAATGGCCCCTAGCTATGCCAATGTTTTTATGGATGCCCTAGAACAGAAATTGTTGTCTGGTTATCATCTTAAACCGGATCACTACTGCAGATATATTGATGACATATTTTTCATCTGGACCCACGGCGTGGACTCCCTTCACGATTTCAATAGGTATGTTAACAATTTCCACCATAGTATCAAATTTACTTTGGAGTATTCTGACACTTCAGTCCCATTTTTGGATGTATTAGTACGTCTTACAAATAATTCCATATCCACTTCTTTATATACTAAACCCACTGACAGTCACAGTTACTTGAATTTCAACAGCTGTCACCCCACCAGCCTCAAGGAATCTATCATATACAGTCAATGCTTACGTATCAAAAGAATTTGCTCCGATCCCCTTGATTATGACAGACAAATAGGTAAACTTATAAACCATTTCCTTCGTAGTGATTATCCGCTCAAAGTCATCAAGAAAGCCACTATCAAAGCCTCCAAAGTCGACAGAAATAAGCTTTTAACATACAGCTCTAAAACACCACACCAACGAATCCCCATGGTGTTTGAATTTAATTACAAATTAACCAAACTCTCACGCCCCCTTGTCAAAGACTTCAAGTACCTACGGCTTGATCCCAGCATACGGGATTTATTTAGTGATCCTCCCCTTAGTGCGAGGCGACAACCCCCCAACCTACGATCTTTGCTCACCTCTTCTAGGCTTCCCCAACCCCCAGCCTCCCATGGCAACCGTACATGTAACAAACGACACTGTCAGGTATGCAAACACATCATCACTGATGTTCCTTTCATTCCCCCGGGTACCACAACTAAAATAAGACCCCCTCCCCTGACATGTGACAGTTCTAATGTCGTTTACCTATTGGTTTGCACACGATGTGATAGAGGTAATTATGTCGGTGAAACTGGCTCTAAATTCCGTCTTAGGTTTAATAATCATAAGCAGACTATCCGGGACAATACCCAGGGTTTTACTGTTGGACAGCATTACAACTTACCCGGTCACGACCTCAACGATCTTAAATGAATACTGTTGGGCTCTTCTTTTACTTCCCAACAGATCCGCCGTAATTCTGAAACCAAATGGGTCCTAACTCTCAATACACACATCGCGGGTCTGAATAGGGATTTAGGGATAATCAGTGATTACACCTTCCACAACCCCCAATTAATCTGACTGCCTAGCTTTTGCTTGTGAATCTTTGCTAGTGAATCTTTCTTATTGCTAGCCTTTTCTCAGTCATCTGTCGTTATACGCTGATGAAGAACACAGGTGTGTTCGAAAATTTCGTATCACTATATATTGTACATATTTGCTATATATTTGCAATAGATCGAATACGTGCTTCAAAATGTCAACCGGCCTGTTGGCCTTCTTAACGTCTACTATATGTATGTATATATATATATATATATATATATATATATATATATATATATATATATATATATATATTCATCATTATTTAATGACTGAAAAGGTTTGTTGTTTGGAGCTATGTTCTGTAGATTTAACGTTCAATTACTGACTTAAATAAGTATCACTGCGCCTCTGATTCTGGGCCTTGGCAGAGAAAAATTGTTCCTAAACCAGTAAACTGTTGCATAATGTATTGACCGCAAATATTTGCAGTACCAAATCCACCACAAGCATTCATTGATTCTTCGTATTTTAAAAATTGTATAATTCTTCAAAAAGGTGTCTTGACGCACTCATACCCTAAACTTAACATAACAGACAGTCACTTTTAACCAAACAGCGTGCTGGTCCAGCCTATCTCGGTTTAGTTTGGTGATAAGTAAATCTTAACCTAAGATACTTTTAACAGTTACACTGGTTATTAGTCTGCTTTGTCCCTCGGTAGATTATGTTCGTCCTTGTTGTTACCCTGGTGGTAATCCATATGGGGGCATGGATGTCAACAGGTGGGGTATTGGGTGCATGTCCCCCACTTTTGAAAGTGGTGGGGATTGTTTCCCTACTTTTTTCCAGAGCCGTAATAAAAGTAGTAAACAAATACTCGATTCCGTACGTTGCAATATAGCTGTTTCAATGCAATCAAACTCGAAATACGGATTAAAATTGTGGGAAATGCCACCGATTACAGTACAGATCATGTGGCCTCCAAAGTTTTCCATGGGCCCTAAGGAAGCTCCGTAACCCTTGCTTCTAGGGCGTCTCGCATCTCGCTTGAAGTACTAAGGCTGGTCAAGGTCACCCCCGTTCCCCACTTTTAAGGGTGTTGACGCTCTTGACGTGAGAAAACAGTTTGAGACAAGAATTTATTTGTGGAGATGCAGACAGAATAACTGAGGGACCAAAATGTCGACTGCTGATAAGGATCGCATTCTTAATAGCTTTAAATATTTCACATCCATGTCGTTAGATGAGGTCCTTTTCAAACTATCATCACATAACTGTCATTTTATCTGAAAAAACAGGGACTGTAACGTATATCAAAGAAGTAGCATAATTGCAGCAATACGGTGAGCAGTAAACTTTGGCAGTACCGTAACTTCTTACGAACTTGCTCTACTTTAAAATGTAACTATGCTGTAAGCCTATCTTGTTTTCGTCTTATCGACAAAACTGTTTTGCATTTGAAAAGACAGTGATTTTTTTTTCTTCTGATAGAAGTCATTACTTGCATGACTACTTTCTCCCACATCCAAAGGTTAAAACACGTATTTATAACACAGGTAAGAGTAAAATTGAAATAATGAGAGAAAATTAGACTCTCTTTAATATGTCGAATACAATCAGAAAATACCCGTTAAATCACACCTTTGGGATTAGGAAAAGTAGGCCTGGATTGGATGTTAATGCCACTTCGGTTGTCTGAGATGAATGACGAGCGTCCTGTGCAAAATAATCGCCAAACAACAAACGTGATATACCCCAAAATTAGGTTTTAGTAATCCTTCAATTTTTGTAAATCTTAAGGTTGATATCTCGCAGCTTCTGTATTTCCAATCTCTTTTGAAGGTAGTTTTCGGTGAGAAACTGCAGTCTCTAAGTGAAAATTGTGAAGATTTTTTAGCACTTTGAAACGTTGTAAGCGAATCTTGTTTTCTGTATAGTTTTCAAAATGAATTAGGGTTATCTGCCGTGGAGCAAGTTTTAGTGGTAGTTTCCTGTGCAGCGTTAATAAGCTTTGAAACAATCCTGAGCAATTTCTCACTAAAGGAGCGACACGCGCTCTGTATTCTAGCATTACCTGACACTATCCCGGAAAGTAATGCATTATTAGGTTTGTTTGCACAAGTTGGTTTGATTAGATGTCGTAAAAATCAGGTTTAATTTCCTCTCACAGGAAAGACTAATATGAGTTGCCTTCGACTTTATTCGGTAAATCTGCCTTTGCAATAAACTAAGGCAACGAACTTAGAGCACTTAAATATTTGAGGTGTCATAATCCTGAGCGTAACTCACATTACGACTTGGCCTCGAGTGTGTGACATATCTTTGACGTAGATACTGACCTGCATCTTTGAAACTAGTGAACACGATCAGTGCCATGATCTATTATGTCTACGTTTGGTGAATAAGGTGGTCGTTCGTCTTGTCCATGACACCCCCTGGATTGGCGTATTGGGGCAATATTTCCAGGGGTATGGCAAGGTACATTTTTACCGTAATATCAAAGATGAACCATGTTCCACGGTTACTAGTTTAGCTGAGCTGTTGCGCTATCTTTCACGAATGCCGATTGTCTGTCACATTTTGCAATGTATATAAATGGTTGCCAATTCTCCATCTCCTGAACATTCTGACATGTTCTGAATACTTCGTATAAATAATGCAAACTCAAAGTTGTTTTGGAATTATCTTTTCGTTATCACGTCAGGCCCAAAACAGTGGTTTTGGAGAGGTTTTAGCGGGCACAAGATGAAGTGTTGTAATGCTGGGCTTTGTCGATTATCCGATTTTTGATCTATTTTGTTGTATATAAAAGGGTTACTATTTCTCGCAATGGAAAGAAACACAATCTCCACTACTGTAACTTCCCAAGCTAGCAACCTGCGAAAACAACGCAGTACCAGGGGCGGGATTTGATGTCTGAAAGTGGGGGCGCTCGAAAAGCGAGATGAACTATCAAACGGCACCAAAGGCGCCGCGCGAGCGCGAAGCGCTCCCCCAACGGCGTGGGGTCCAGGGGCCCGCCTCAGGCCCCCTGGCGGGGTCTTTAATCAGAGCTCCGGTGGGGGTCCAGGGGGAGAGGCCCCCAGAAGCTCTGGGGTATTTAAGAAATTGTAGGCATTGAAATAAAGCATTTTAGCTTCATCTTCAAATCACACAAGGTGGGCAATTAACACACCACAAAAATCACAATTTGACTTTTTTCCAATTATATTCTTACTCCATGTAACTAACAGTCAGATGGGATCGGAAATGCTGAGGGCTTGGGGAAGTAGGGGAGAATGGATTATTTTGAGGGTTTCCGGGGGTTTGGAACAATAATTTTAAGAATGGGAGATCTAGCATTCAGAATGTGTGCGGGCGAAGCGCTCGGAAAAAAATCGCGTTTTCCATACTTTTTAGTGATATGAATAATAGTATGCTAAGTAAGAAAATTTTCCACAAGGAGAGGGCTTTTGCTCCCCCTTCTCCAAGCGCCTGTCCCTTATTACGGTACCGGAAGTGACACTTTCCGTGCCTGAAAACTTGCATGTAAACAATCTTTAAAGATTCTGTAAATTTACACGGATCGATGGTGATAAAAATTTGCTTTGAAAATTTCTGGGGGAGGTGGAACTTCCCCTAGGCTGCGAACAGCCATGGGGGCATAAGTGGTTTCAATGATAATAGAAGAGTTTGTACAAACGGGTGTGCGCGAAGCGCGCAGAAGAAAACAGCGTTGAGACAGCGTTTGAGACATTTTATTGAAACCTATTGTTTTCCTTTAGTTTTCTTTCCCCAGGTGCCTGTTCTTTCCATAGAGCAGGATATGGGAACATATATCCTGCTCCTTAGAGGCTTTCTTTCATGTTTCATTTTGTCGATGGTCTGGGACAAGTGATATTAAAGAAGTCAATGAAATGTTTGTGGGTAGTTTTTACATGGACATTGTCAAGGGCATCGGCAGTTACTGTGCCAGGGAAGTAACTTTTATAAGAGGCTGCATCTTGAGAAGTTGTGGTCCACGAAACCTTTAACCGCAATCGCCGAAGGCACGAGGCCAGAGTCTAGGGACTGGGTCCTCCCCAAGAAATCTTCCTTAAATTTGATGGCTTTTACGGCCATTCTGGACCATTTCATGAGAAAATCTTGCTTCCACTAGGTGTAATTTGAGGTGCTAATGAAACAGATTTTATATGATGATCGCAAATTTAAGACAGTAACCGTCAGTCAATTTGCTGTGGATGGTGGTAGTTGGTGAAAAAAGTGAACAGCGAGAGGTGTAGCGAGGGTTTTGGAAATGGTAATTTAATCAAGCTGTAATACAGGAAGTAATAACGAGGTAACTCCACGCACAGCAGTACTAATGAGACATCGATTTGTATAAGGGTCATGCGAAGCACGCCGATTTTTTTCTTTTTTTGTTTCAAAAGTTGCGGTTCCGTATACATGGGTAAGGTTTGGGACTTTGTTTGCAAGGACCATGATGCATTTTATGACCTACATTAGTACTTTCAGTAACCCTTATTTCAGAGCTTCAGGTCACAATAGTGTGGTCCGTAGGACGAAAGAAATTTTACGGTGCCAGACAAAATTTTCAATTGTATTACTCGGTTCTCTGTGAAGTTGCGCACGAAGCGCGCCGAGAAAATTTTCCTAGCAATTTGTTTTTGGTATTAATATTTTCCTTCATTTAACATTGCAAAATTAATCATAATAGGCTATTGAAAGTTCTTTTATATTTTCTCTGGTCTCCCTTACTTCGCTCATTTTTTATTATTTTTATTTTTTAACCTCTGGAAACAAGTGGGGTGGGACAAGTGCCCCCGCTTGCCCTCCCGTAATCCCGCCTATGCCCAGTTCTGTAACTCGATAACAACTACCGAAAGAAACATTAAGGGCAAAACTCCTAAGAATTACTAGCTGTTTGGTATTTATTTCTTTAGGTGATTCTGGCTTTTCTGTCATGTCTCACATGAAAAATATGTAAACGAGACCTAGAGATTGTAAGAAATGTAGAAGTAAACTTTGCCCTCATCTCTCCAAGCTTCCACTTAAATGAAGGTCTGCTGAGATGAAACGAATAAATTGTAGTAACGGTTTTAAAAAATTGGCAGAGCGTAGGGTTTGAGGTATTTTCATGTATACAGTCATCAGATAATTGACGCAAAAGCACTTAGATGTGAGCTTGGACGCGGTTTCTTTTTCCCAAGTATGTCAATGTTTCACATGTTAGTTACTTGAAAAAATCAAGGAAGAAAAATCCCCCAAAAACAAAACTAAAAAAAGACTGAGTGTGTGTTTGTGGGGGTAGGGGTACCTAATCTTTACCGAATGAGATGCATTTTCCAGTTGCCCCCACGTCGCAGGCTATGATCCCCCAAATCGTGTAAAACCTGAAAATAAAGAAAAGTCTTTGATAGCTGAAAGAATTACACCCAATTTCTTTTCAGTAGGAAAACCATAAATGAATGGAACGAATCATTTTGGTTTTTTGTCATGCCTCACATGAAAAATGTGTAAACGAGACCTAGAGATTGTAAGAAATGTAGAAGTAAACTTTACCCTTATCAGTCTCCAAGCTTCCACTTAAACCAAGGTCTGCTGAGATGAAACGAATAAATTGTAGCAACGTTTTAAATGTTGTTACAATAGTTCACAAAAGTGGCAGAGCGTAGCGTTTGAGATATTTTCATGTACAATAATCGGATAATTGACACAAAAGCACTGAGATGTGCGCTTGGACTGCGCGTTGAAAAATTTAACTCTATTTTTGAGAATTGTAAACTAACGTGCAAAAGCTGATCTGGTTAGCAGAAGGAGTACAGAGTAGAGAGTGGGGAGTGAACGTGGGTGGCACCATTTGAGTGTATATGCTTACTGTCTAAACAAGTTGCCAAAACCAGCTTGGTTGTAGTGGATATTTACAAATTTTCTAATATATAAGTGAGTGGGGCCTCTTTCTACAAAAGTCCACTTTACAAAGTGTCGGCTCATTTGAGTTTCCCAGCTTAGTTGCTACATCATTTTCTTTTTTCCAAGTATGTTTTTGTTTCACATATTAGTTACTTCAAAAAAAAATCAAGCCAGAAAAATTCCCAAAAATAAAAAAAAGACTAAGTGTGTGTTTGTGGGGGCAGGGGTACCTAATCTTTACCGAATGAGATGCATTTTCCCGTTGCCCCCACGTCGCAGGCTATGATACCCCAAATTGTGTAAAATCTAAAATAAAGAAAAAACTTTGATAGCCGAAAGAATTAACACCCGAATTTGTCAGTAGGAAAACCATGAATGAATGGAACAAAGCATTTGCACAAGGTTGGAAACAGTATGTAAAACCTATGGAGATTTTCATTAACATTAAAATCGTGCAGAATCATTGCAGAAGTCCTTTCGGAGTCCCCTTTTAGAAAATGTAACAATCCGTCCTGGTATGCATTTTCGCTGTCTTAAGTCTCGAACTTGTAATCTTTGCTTTTAAGTGAGACAACAATTACGTGTCCTACAGAAATCTCTAAGTCATTAGCAAAGTATTTGAAATCCATGATTTTTTTATTTTTGTATACCAAAATTAGACGTACATAAGCTTAGACGCATACTGTCCTTGTTATCAAAGACGTTGGTTGCGTTGATGTTTTTACTCTATTGTATAGACCTACTCTTATAATTTGGTCCAGTCTGGAGCATGGTAATCTTTTAAGAAAAGGAATTGAATCAAATTAATAAGTACCGTGATTTTAGGTTGTGAAACATTGGCACTTCCATCCATTTGATTAAACAGTGGAGGCATGTTTTGATTTTCAATTGCTGATAGCCTTTACTAATTTTACCAAAGGCAGTCAATCCTGTGTACATACTTATCCACACAGTGTTAAAGCGATACTTAGCTACACTAGCTGATCAATTGCGAAATCTACGACTCTACTTTGTAATGTCTTGCAAGGAATATAAGATGTAAGCTGCCGCTGTTATAAGCACAAACGAACTTCTTGCTTCTCGGTAGTAGAAGATAAAACGAAAGAACTTTGAGACAAATTAAATCTTATGCACTATCAAATTCTACGTGCGTCGTTCTGGCCCAGTCAAGTAATCTGTCTGACAGATAGAATGATAGTAACCAGATACTATGGTTAATATGAGCTCCATAAATTGCTCTATCAATTGATAATGAGTTCGTGAAAACCCTTTAATCCAGTAAATGGACAAACACAAGATGAGACAGCGAGAAACTATTGTACTTTTCCATCTCCAACGTTACAGGCCTGGTGAAACGTGTGTATTTGACGTGGTAGGCTTAACAACCTTTAAACTGGATAAGTAGCCATAATTTTTATCAAAATGATAATGAAATGACCGTAGTAGACATATATCTATTTTACACTCACAAATAAAAGACATCAACTAGATAAGCAGATATGTGGCAGATATGTGACCTTTGGCTCAATTAACCAATTGGCTTCCAGGACACATGCACTGGCCCATAGCGAGAGGAGGGTTGTTCCTCAAGTGCAGACCATCTTGCCATTCGGGGAATTGATTGCCAAGGGCTGTAATAAAAACTCCTAGTCAATGTTCCCCTTTGAAATGCTGCAGCCAATTTTCCATGTCGGAATTCTTGGTTACGGACTTGAAATGCAACTTTGATATGCCTTGAGGTAATTAGTTTTAATGTAAGACTTGTGTGCTTGAAAAGTTTGCAAACCATATTACTAACTAGGGGACGAGTATTTTACAGATAATTATGAAGGGTGAACAAATTTAATGAAATGCTTCCACTGCAATTTCTTCGAAAAAAAACGAACTACTCAGCAATAATCATATTTTAAAGAGATACATTTTGATACATTTATCTGTAAAGCATTTCAATTCGGCAACCGTTTCTAAAAACAGTTGTAAGTGGTAACATGTACATGTACCTTTAAAGGAAATTATCTACCCAGGGCAATTATTAAATTAAAATCCCTAACCATGGAGACAAAGAACCTTGTAAAGTGAAGACCATGTAGCATTTGGCAAATTATGATAATACTTTGTGCTCTGTAGTGTCATGTTCTTCTAGATATGAGCCTTCTGGCTATGGGTGGTGGCCCCCAGTTCTTATAAGTTACCCTGCAATGTTAAAATATAATCACAGTGAATGCAATCCCATATTCTCCTGACGTCGATTTAATTGTCCTTTTCTCAGTATAGCAGGAATATATCAAATCAGGTTCAACAAAATCATTACGTTTAGCCTATGGAAATCTTGAAAGTAATTAGCAATGATAATAATTGCAATACAAATTTCCTGTGGATTTTTGGAGGAGTCCAGGGGGATGAGTTTCCAATCTGTTCTCAATAATTTACATAAATACAATCACAATTAAAGCAAGTCCGCAGTCTCATGATGGCGATTTAATATAGTATAGGCTATACTGGTATGAGTTTGTGTATTATTACAAATGGTCTATGAAAAGCTGCAAAAGTACGTTATTGTCTTTAATTTACATGTATAATGCCTGTTTTAAAATAGCCTACAAATGCAAACTATTATGCAATAAATGTCAACGTCCTTTTCTGTGCGATCTTAAAGTAATACATACTTTTGGTTGTTTTTGGTGTATATGTGTATTCGGACGGTTGTTTCCTAAAAACACTGTTTGTTTTCAAAGACCATTGGAAAGAAGAAAAAACAATTCTTAAGTTTTATGAAGCAGCTTCTTGACAGCAGGAAGGTGCTTATCATTATACTTGTAATTCGGTGAGATACTAAAAAGTCCGACTCTCTAAGAAATACACCTTACACATACAAACATCAGAAAAAAATAAAAGTAGAATTTCTTCATTTGAAAGTGATGACGTCATTTAGCTTTCCTTCTTTGCCTCGGTTTTACTTCGTTTTATGTCATGCAAGAGCCTTAGCAAAAGCCTACCATGGGAGAGGAGGGGGTAATTTATGACACTATCAAAGCGGAGAACCACGAATAGTTGTAGCATATACCAAGAATATTTTGTGACAAATTGCAACCCTCCGCCATATGCCGGGAATGGCACCAAATGTAACCGAAATCAGCTAGGTGAGCTACCCGATCCTCTCTAGAGACCGAGCAACGATGCATATTTTTTATTAGATTTCAGCACGGTTCATTCAGGTTAAATGTTAGGAGCCTTATAGCTAAAAAGCTACCTTTAAAATTCCTTTCACAAAACTCGTACAAATTAAAGGTAAAGCTCGGTTATCTCAGCTACGATCGTTCAAATACATTATAAAACTTAGTGGTCTTTTCAAACGTCATTCATGTGATACATTAAAAAATCAAGTAACGTTGCACACCAGTAAGTTACGAGGCGGTAATAATAGCTACTAATGAATACTAAGTAATACTGACTAAAACTGTCTAGAAATGAATAAGTCTAACTAAAACTTACGATAACTGAAACGCGGCATAAATTCTTGTCGTTCACGTTATCTTGGGCCAACTTTCATTTTCAATTTGGAAATTTCAAGAGAGCAGCAGCCTAGGACCCCTTTGCAGGCTACGCCCTGCATGCACAAAGCTCAAAATCAAATCATGCATTTAATTTGTAAAAATAGATTGATAGAGATACTTTTCATAAACAAGGAAAATTGGTGAATGATCTCAGAATAGTGGGACAATTACACTGAAACCAAAATAAAAAGCTACAATAAAAAACTGCATAAAATACAGAATGCGGACTTAAATCGATAACATACTCGGGAAAGGTTTATCTAACATCCCTTGATGATCTCTGTGATAGACCGAACATTTATCATTGCAGCCGTACTTTATGTAAATTAAGAGAAAGGTTATCTGTTTGCTTGCATTGCTTTGTGTGAAGTGGTTATTGTACGTCGAGACTTGTAGTAAGACGTGTGTATTTGATTTAAGAAGGCAGGCGAGCATCCCTCTCGATGCATCAAGTCCGAAACAATCCCTCAAATCACCTTTTGAGGGTTTTTGCCCCGTCCTCCACTGAAGGATCGTCGCTTAAACCCACCAAGGGGCCCAACGCTCATAAGGCTCATAGGAATGGCTTTGCGGTTCGGAGGTGCCCCTTGCATCATTTGGGTTAGTGCTCCTCGAAACCCCCTCTGGCACAAAAACATGCCTACCGCCTAAAAGAAAGGGTAGAATTTTATCAGCTCTCAAGAGATCTGACACCTGGAAGCTTTGTATTATGTGCGCCTCGATAAATCAAATCTAATCCCTTTTGATTGTTTGTCAAATTACCCAGTTTGTGATGAAATACCATGTAACTCGTTTCAACTGGTGAAAGTGTTTCCCTCAAGAATGACTAAAACGGATCATTACGTTTATATTTGGGACATTGGCAGCACTTGACCAGCAGCACGCAGTAGACTACTGCAACCTATCCCAACGGGTTACGGTTTGCCCAAATAAGAGCTTTTTACGGTCTTTCACCTCATCGCTCTATTTCCAAGATTGCCTAGCAAAATTTTGTTCTGTAGACACAAACTGGTTAATACGTCGATAATCATGTCTAGTATGTAAATACTTTTTAAAGATACGGGAGTTTTATTGACGTTTTGTCCTCCATTTATTTAAACCGACTGTTGTCAAGTATCAAGGTATCAAATCGTGGGCCAAGACTACGCTGAAAAAGTTTTTAAAGGTGGATATTTTTTAATGTTTGTTGAAACCTTCATTAAAAGCTGCTCACTAGGTGAGCCCTGTATTGAACAGCAACTTGTCTTTATTTTTCTTCTGTGGAAAAAGTTCACGAAAGGGAGGTACCAGAATAATTAAAATAGTTTTCTGGAAGGTTGTGAGAAATGTCAACTCTTACCAAATCCCCGAAAGAGACTTATGAAAATAAATACATACCTTCTGACTTGTTATGATACTTCATTATGCAAAGCTAAGTCTTCATAGATGAAAAAAATTAGAAAACGAAACTTAATGTGACGTTTCTGTAAATTTGTCTCTGGTGGCACAATCATCCGTATACTTGACCACTGCATAGTCTATAACATTCTCCAACCAAAATGCACACCCTTCATTACTGATCACAGTTTTAAGTAGAAAGCCCAAAGGCATAGCGATTCCTTGCCGGGGGAAATGTTTTGTCCCCATAAGGTTTGATGGATAATACTATGTTTCACGACGTTTTCACAATTTGTCCTCTAGCCTCACATGTTCCTTAAACCTCCATCAAAGCAATGCAGTTTTTGAAAAAAAAGTTGTCCACCTGCTATGTAACAGATCCCTACAGTTTCATACTGCAGGTTTTCAGAGTTTGAACTCTTTTGACGCCAAATGACTTTTGACGGTCAATTAAAACAATTGAATTATTGAACTCATGCCAACTATGAGATCCATCAAGATTACTCTTTAAGATCTACCTTTTTTACAAGGTTTTCAACATACGATTTCCAGTGACTCCAAATGAATTGCTTTGACCTCCACCAAAAACGAAAGGGTTGTTGCAATTAGTATGTGGCTTCCAAGTATGAGATACCTCAGTTTACAGGATTCTCGTAGTTTTACGGCCGGAAACCTCAGGTGACCTTTGAACTCTATCGAAAACAACATGATTTGTACAACTCATCCACATTCTTAGTATAAAATGCATTCATGATTCCTTATAGATATGACGAAAAATAGGTTTTCAGGTTTTGAGCTTTGGTGACCTCAAGTGACCTCTGACCTCCACCAAAACAAGATTCTTCCTCTCAATATCAAAACGGTATATCCCAAGTATGATAAGTAACCGAAGACAAAAATTGAAGGACAAAAACTGAAAAAATATCAAGAAAGGATATCCCCAGTATGAGAGATTTGTAAGGACACCTTTATCTCTGTCCCTTTTCATATATACATTAGAGATAATCAGAGATTCTCAGTATGATAAGTAACTAAAGACAAATATTGAAGGACAAAAACCGAAAAAAATAAGTGCATGAATGGAATTCGAACCCAAGCAGTGAGAATGGAACACTGAGCACTTCCCACTACACCATCAACGTAAACGCTAATTGTTAACTGTTTTTTAATTTTAATATGGTAGCAGCATCCTTCACACAAGTCCATCATTATGTAGTAATTAAAATTGGAATTACTTTGAAATTTCCAGGATTATGCTTGTGAAAAGATGTTGTTTTCTATAATTTTGTCCTTGGAATGATACAAACATTCAAACCTCCCTTTTTGTTAGCCACGAAAAGAAGTACAACCCTTGTCCATTTTTGAGATATCGTATTACGAACAGTTTACAAGGTTTACGTAGTTTCAGGTCTGGTGACCTCAGATGACCTTGAACCTCTACAAAAGCCAATATGGTTCTTTCTGTTTATTTAAGCTAAAGTATACACCAAGTCTGAGAAGTATTTATCATTCCTATCTTGATTTTATTGATCCCTGGTCACCTCTGACCCCCTAAAAACAGCAAGAACCTTTCTTGCAATATTTCAAATCTACAAACTCAGCATTAAAAGTATTCCCTATTGAAATCTTGAGATAACTTGTTTTCAAGCGACTTACAAACTTGTTTGGAAGTTTCACCTCTCGTGAACTCAGATGACTTTGATCTTTACCCCAAAACATGTCCTTTCTCGTTATGTGGAAAATCTACACACCAAATATAAAAAGTGTCTGTTTCTCCTATTTTGAAATACCGTGTTAACAAGGTATTCGGTTTTTGTTATCTGCTGACCCCAGTGACCTCTGACCTTCCTCGAAAACAATATGGCAATTTTTTTCGCCAAGTGTGAAAAATACCCATCATTTCTATCTTGAGATAACGTTTTCACAAGTAATTTTTAAGTGTTCAATAATTTCACCTCTGTGACCTCAGATAACCTTTGCCCTCTACAAAAAATGATAGGTTTCATCGACTGACTACTACATGTCCATATTCTAAGTATGAAAAGCGTCTATGCTAAAGGTGTGCACAGACTGCCTAAACCGAGACCAAATCGAAGCATCGCTAACTGAAGCCGTTTTTGGGTGGTTGTGGTGATCTCTGACCGAAGGTTGGATGGTCTGACCTGTCATAAAAGTGACATCATTTCGGTCCCGCGTGGTCTGGTTTTTTTTTTACTCACCGGAGATAAACAGTGAAAACCGTCAATTCAGTTGGTGTAAATGTAATGCCTGTTTTCCAAGGCACAATTACCATCTCTCACTCAACGTAAATGCCAAAACTATATAGGTTTTAGACTTTTGGTCTGTGTTTTTTAATTCCCTTGATAATTTCTCAGTATAATTTTGATTGCATACCATGGAGAAGATCTTATCAATAGTATGCCCTGTACTTGTTCCAAATAATCTCTTACCTCCACAAAAACACTATGGTTCTTCTACTTTATATGAAAATTATATCAACCAAGAATGAAAAGCATCCATCACCCCTATCCTGAGATGTAGTGTGTGTTCAAACTTATGGTCACAAACTCACATACATTCACATACAAAAATACATACGTACACTCACCAGAGTGGTTGCAGAGATTCATTTCGCCTCCGGCAAGGAATCAAAACCTGAGCTATCTTGAATCGGACAGCAACACTTGAGGCCCCGTATTGGGCTAGAAAATATTTATGATAACTGGATAACACAGCTTTCAAAGTAGTTGATAATTCTGGCAATTCCGGAAATTGACTCATCCATGATTAGACCATGACAGCCAAGTTCCTGATTTCGAAGTGAACTTGTTAGATCCGTAAGTTAACCACAACTCGTTGGACCCATTGATCCCTAGTCAAACCCAGCCAACACGTTTGAGGTAATGAAACATTACACAGCGGAATTTATTTTTGCTACTTATGACATAGTGGGGTAAGATAGTTTTCGGAAGAAGGCTCTACATCCGCATCAAGCTGTCAAGATAATCTACAAAAAAAAAAACAAAAAAAAAACACTGTACTGTATAGGAACCTGCAGCTTCCGTGTGTAGATATTTCCAGAACCTATGGTAGTTTCCTGAAGGCCATGCTAAGTTCAGCATTGACAACCTCCTCTTGCAAATCATTCCATGCATCCAAGACTCTGTTTTAAAAGGAATATTTCTTCACATAGAGCCGACTCAGCTCTTTTTGCAAATAACTTATGTCCCCTTGATATTTCTGTCCTTACAATAAAGTATGAAAATATTAGTGTACCTTAGCTATCGTAAATATGTCTCTCCTTACACTAAAGTTTAAAACATTATTATGTTACCTTTGTATCGTAAAAACCATGCACAATTTTCAAAACTCCAATCTTATCTCGTTTAATCTTTGACTTTACTGAAGTCCTAGGAGGGAATATTGGCTTCAAGTTTGATTCTTTTCTGACCGACGTAACTGCAGAAAAAGAAAGAATTTTCTAAATGTTTACCATGGTGAACTGAGAATGGTAGATTTGTGATACTCAGCAAATATTTCAAGACTTGTTTTTAGTCCATATGTAAAGCATACATTCACCATCTCTTTGAATATTCAAATAAGGTGAACAATAGATATATACCTAGGAAAAACATAATAAATGGTGAAGAGATATTTTTAGACATCATTATCGGCATAATCGGCAAATATCACAAGTTCACTGCCTTTTCCTGACAAAATTAAAATTTATTGCATAGCTGGAAAACAGAAAACTGGAAACGTTCATCTTTACAAACAACAGTACAAACTGCATAAAAGAAGGCACAGAAACAGAAACATATTATCGATGCCTAGATATTTCAATTCTAAGCTTATTAATCACTTTTTTACCACTTGGTGTGTACTTTATTAGTGTCACAACTTTGTCCCAGGATGGAAGACATTAAGCTTTTCGCCAGTCACGAATCATTAAGCTCTTGACCAGTTTGGATTGTGCAGTAAATCAAACATTTGAACCAATGAAGAAGTAACCTTAAGGTAAAAGCCATCTTCCAATTGAGTACTCTAGATAAGTTCCACAAGTCAGTCATAATATTATGACTTAATTGTATTTTAAGAGCGCAAACATCATTGACGAATAATTATCGCTAGTAGCATTGTGGGACATTCGGTGCATCGGTGTATTAGACATTTAATTAAGACACATATCATACCATTACCTCTTCAAGCAGTATAAAGTGTGATTTGCATCTTCTTTAAAGTAGTCCACGAGCTGTAGTGGAACTGTTTTAGTAACTGTACCGTCTTGAGATGTATAATCATTAATATGCAAGATTCAGTGTTGACTTTTGAAACCTCTGTATCTTTAGCAACTGGTAACATGTTACTTCATCGCGGCTTCGTTATAAGACGGATACGAACAGCCAGTTATACGGTTATTTACTTTCATCTTTACTCTAAAACAATTTGATCAACAGGAGCAAGAACTGGAATCTTACCAAACATTTTGTTCAAGATTGGCTGGATTTGGTTCAAAATGAACCGATTCGAACTCATGTTTTGAACCAAATTCCATCCATTTGAAAAAAAACGGACAATATTTCTGTTCCTACAATATTGATTAGACTGTTTTTTTTTTCACAAATTTGATTCGGGCGTTTTAAGATTGCTCTTCCTTTAGCCTAGTCCATCAGGGCAGGCTCGATATCGTTCAGTTTAGCTGCACCTATTTAGTACCAAGGTTTGGACCCAAATTCTAGTGTATATGAGTGCTTTCTTCACAATTCGCGATGTTTGATGATTCGGAAAGTGTTAAGTTGAGAATAAACAGCAGATTTGTGACGAAGTAATTTATTACACTGGCGGTAAACGTTGTCGATGGTATCTTCCTTTGTTCCACGATATCTACCAAATAAACCAATCAAAGTCCTTCTTTGTAACAGGTGACTTGTCACCTGATACAGGGACGTCATCACAACGAGCGTAAACTTGCAAACAAGTGGATTGGGTGTTGTTGGTAGTGTGCACTGTTTACATGGTAAAGTACTGTACTGCTGTGCATGCTACAGTATACATATCACATCTTTGCATTGCATCGTACTACCGTAGCAACTAGGAACAGCGATTGAGTACTCATCTTTAATATTCGCAAAGTCAAGTAAATGCTGACAAAATTGACAAAGAAACGATGGCAGTGTCGTCTGAGCTGTGTCAAGATTTGGAAAGAGTCATACGATGGCTGAAGGTAGCACAATATCATCAGAAGTAGGAATGTAAATCTTCAAAGTTCATCGAAGCAGCCTGCCACCACGAGAAATTTTCTCTAACGTAACGAGCCCTGTAGCTTTAGTAAAGCCTAAAGACAAATGCTATGTCAATCATTCATGGGATTAATTAAAAAAGCCATGGATAGGATGGAAGATGAAGGTACTATTATACGAGGACTTTTTTGTAAACTTAAACTTTCAAGCCTCCTTGAACAGACTAGGCACAGAATAAATTGCATTGCATGAGACTGAGTACTGAACTTGAAGCTCGAGGAATGAGTGAGTGACCAGTAAGCCAGGTACTTCCATGTCACCTTCATGATGAAACTTAAAAAAAGCATTAATTGGAACTCAGCTGTCTTCTGCTACAAGAGGAAAAGGATGATATTTGCATCTAGGGTTCTCCCATAATTTCTCACTGGTAACTTAGGTTAATGTAGCTGATGCAGGTTTTGCGTTAATTCCAACATAATAACCGACATGACCTGGCAATTTCCGGAGTTCTGTTTACACCTACTGTTTACTTGGTCTGCAACAGATGATGTTGCTTATAATGTAGAAAACTTCGTGAACTTTTGCATACCAGTAGATAACTGTTACCAGATGATATCATTATCAGAGATCTTGTCACCCTTTCATCTATCAGAAATGATGTGAAAGGAAATTTGTCTTGTGCTATATAATTCCTTTGGGCAAGGAGCATGTTATATGTTCAAAGCCAAAAATTTTCACTACAACATGAAGTCAGCTAGAGATACTGTGGTATTTATTCTGAATAGGAGATGTAGAAAGTTACAGAGGACTCTGGTCACACTACCAGTACCATTACCTACTGCCACAGTGACAGTCTGTAGAGAAGGTACAGGGATAATCAACATGACTATATTGTATTAAAAAGACCAGAGTCATCTTAAACACAATGAACAAGATAGAACTTTTTTACATTTGTCAATCCTCGGTATGAATACTTTATTTTGCCTGAAGGTAATGCTGGTAATATTTCTGTAACTTAGGGTAAGGGATGTTCCAGTGGACATTGAGAGTATTCTGTGAAGTCAAAAGGGCACATGTGGACATTTGCTAATAGAAGGCTGCTGTGAACTGATTGATTGCCCTGACTTTTAAAGGTATGAACATTAAGTATGCAGCAAAAGTATCAAATGATATTGTTAATGTAGCATTAAATAAGACTTCTGTGACAACATGTCACTGAGTTCCTGTACCATAAGAAATATCTGTGACGACTCAAGTCACTGGCATACATTTATTGGCACAGGCCCCTTCGTACATTATTTTTTTATTTGGGGGAACCTTTTGGCTTAATCTTGGCCCTGAAGGAGCCCCCCTTCCTCCTTCTGCATCTCAGCTAGATCAGTAGATCCTGTGTGTAGACCACTGATGAATATAAGGTGAACTTGTATAGTCTGCTGATTATTCCTGACAATAATAGTTATAAATAATACAATCAAAATATATATGGCATGGTACTGGCACTACTGAATGTGAAGTGGTCCCTTGTGGGGTATCATTGTGTGGACTGCTTAGCCCTCCTGCAGTATTGGACAAGGTACAAAGAGAATGACTGAGAGGATGAGATAAAAAAAAAGAGATAAATACAGTAAAGAGGGCAACACCCTTCTATAGACTTACAAGGAAAACACCGTGACCTATTTCTTAATTTGTATATCTCAGCTGTTACAAAAACAGGGAAGGAACCACAAGCCATTGCAATGCTTTATTGC
Organism: Holothuria leucospilota; assembly: GCA_029531755.1. Lineage (NCBI taxonomy): Eukaryota > Metazoa > Echinodermata > Holothuroidea > Aspidochirotida > Holothuriidae > Holothuria > Holothuria leucospilota. The sequence continues at coordinate 18,739,726 of CM055975.1, read as the reverse complement.
AGATTATCCAAAGTAAATCAATCGAATCCAATTGAATTCCGATACGATGGAACACAGTTTTGTAAATTTTTAAATCTTTGATGTGTGTAAGGTGCAGTTTGTTCAGATACTACAATCCCTCCCCACCCTTCCTCCATTCCATCAGAGAAGTAGTAAGTTAAATGGTGGCTACTGTAATGGAATGTCTAATTGAAGTTCAGGAGGTATCATTGCAATTTTTAATACCTGCTAATGAATACTGTAGACTAGTATGCATATCAGAAAAACTGGGTCTGTTTTTAACAGAATCATGATAGCTATCTACAAGTATATATTCCACAGTGAGTTTTATAATTGACTTTATAAATAACCATAGGCGTAGGAGACGGAGGGGTGGGGGGGGGCTGCAGCCCCTAAACAAAAATTTTTGTGGAAATTCGGGCAAAACGCTGAGAACTTTTCGGGCAACTACTGAAAGAAAAATAATGCAATGATGTAGCTAAAGGGCATTAATAATTTAAAAATTTCCTTGGTAATTAATATTAAGTTTTCACTTGAATTGCACCAGCACCTATATATTCCGCATTAATTCATCAGTGTGTTTTTTAATGGTTAAACTTATATTTACACCCTCAAATAGTGGTGTATTTGAGGGGCCACGTCGCCATGCCCCACCCTCACTGATGTTTTTTTTTCCACCTAAAATACATAAATATTTTAACACAAATTTTACTTCAAGGGTAGCATATGTGGCACCAGATTGCATGTAAAGACACCTAATTTTTCGAAAATTTTCAAAGAGGAGGGGGTAATGCCGTATTTTTTGTTTAGTACCTAAAATACGTAGACCTAAATGTTTGAACACAAATTTTACTCCAAAAAGGTAGCATAAGTGGCACCAGATTGCATATAAGGACACCACCCCTCACCCAGGCCGGCGGTCAACGACTTCCGCCAAAATTAAAACCAATAAAGCAGGGAGTAACAAGGCAAATTATTGTATGTTATTGGCTGCGGTGTGATAAACGATGAATGCCCATATGATATGTACATTAACGTGTCGAACGTGCGTGGGTTATATTTTTCGGGCAAGTCGTTCCAGCCTCCCCCCCCCCCCATCAACTTGGGCTCCTACGCCTATGTAAATAACTCATCCCCTTGCAAACTATTCCCAATTTTCCATGGCATTCCTCCATAAATATGAACTAACGAATCTCTGCTTGTTACTAAGGTTTAAAGATCAAGCAAACTCTGCCCTAATTAGCCCTGATACAGTATTTTAACGTTACAATTCTCGAGCCAATCAGGCACCACCCTTAACAACTCGGACAGACGATTTAAGCGAAAGCGACCACCTCGGATTGTTTCCGAGAAAACAAGACACATCTTACACGATACGCCAGCTTTTTTCAAAGAATTTGACAACCTTTCGCGTTTTTCATGCTAGGAAGTGACACTACTTTCTCTTTAACCGTGATCGTTAGGCTATAGTATGTGCACAGGGGCGGCGCCACGGGGGGGGGGGGCAGGGCAGGCATTTGCCCCCCTATGGTTTTTGACCCAAAAAATAAAATCGTCTAAATAACGTTTTCAGACACATAATTTTTGTAGGGGGTGGGGGTGAGGTGTAATAGTATCATGGAATAAAGTATTGTGATACATTATCCGTCGCATATAGGACATTTTCGGTGTAAATCCTCGAAAATTTTGCGAGCTTGGCGCGCGTTGTCTTCTCTGTCTAACTTGTACATCCGCCCCACACTGCAATAGTCCTTCGTGCAAATATTTGAAATATTCGAGTATGCACGCATTCATCATTTGCTATACAGTAAAGCCTATCTTCATCCACCTCAGAGCTTACACTTAGGCCTCTTCTACATCCCAGAAGACCCATGATTGAATTTTTCTCTGAGGTTTTCTTTTTTTTGTCGTTTAAGGGTTAATACCTAGTGGCGTAAACAATAGGGAAGCGCCAAAATACAGTATATCCCCTGGCGAGATTCTGTGAAAATTGCTGTCTATTTAAAAACAAGCAAAACATAGTATTCAACACTAAACTGACTGATTTGAGTGATTAAAAGTTAATTCAAATCCGTATTTGACCGACGTATTTATCAATATTCTGTGAATTCTCGGACTACGCGCGAAATTGTTATCTATTACGAATTCCATGGCTACCTTCACGACCGTAGCTCTCGGAGAAGTAGGTCTACATCATATTTTAGTGTGTAAATCCAGTACGCATGGACCTACCAGCTCTAGTTGAACACTTGCCCTACACATGCAGTGACATGTCTGTGGTGCAGTATCATATCCAACGGGGGGGGGGGTAGGATTTTCACTTCCGTGTACATTGTTCAATCATGTCACAACAATCGCAAAATGGTCAAATTGGTACGCAGGGAAGGTTATACCAGAGGAAGAGTAACAGTTCCGTGAAAGTGGGAAAATATATATAAGGCGTGTAACATATCTAGATGTCTTCAGTGCAATTTGAAAGATCTGGGAAGGGCCATTTCTTGCAATCTGGGAGCTTTTTTGGCAAGAATTTTATCCGCGCAGTCCGCACCAGCCAATAGAAATCATGCCACATATCAAGATGGCTTCAGTGCAATTTGAAAGGTCTGAGAAGGACCATTTAATTGCGATATAGAAGCCATTTTGGCAACATTTTAAACGGTACGCTCCGTGCCAACCGTTAGTGGCGCTCCGATTCTATACCAACGCATCCAAACGCCGTGCCTGTCAGTCGTCACGTATCAAGTATCGTACGGTTCAAGACTGCCTCCAAGATTCCGAGAAGTCCCATTTCATGCAGTCTGGGGGGTCTGTAGGGCGAAAATTCTCTTGTACGCTTCGCACCAAACTATGATGGCCCTCCGCTTCGATGGCAACTTCCATTCTGCGCCCCTTCCCCAATAGCCAACACAAATCGCCGCCCTTGCCCGTTTGTTATGTAATCGTCGACAATAAGTGCAACAAAATTGGAAAACTGTAGTCGGCCAAAAGTAAAGAACGTTGGATTACTTACCTAGAAACTAGATTTCTCGAGAAAAAATATGACTTCAAAAAATGCAAAATATTGTACCAGATTGCGTCTAAGGCTTCCTGGTAGTCGAAAAATCTTTCACACCCCTCCCCTTAACCCCTCCCTCAGAACCGCGATCACTCATCTCATGCCTGAGGCGGATGCAGGGGGAAGGATGCAGTCGCACCCAAAAAATTCAAGAAAAAAGGCTAAAACGTTTGTTAAGCTATGGTATGAGGAGGGGACAGGCTGCAAGTACGCTGCATCTTCGGTCTATGTCCGTCCCCTATACGTTTCTTTGCCTGTGTTTTTTCGTTTCTTCGGTTAAACGCACGTTACCTATCCGTTCATTGTCAGTTCTATTCCTTTACGCTTCCGTTACTTATGCGTTGGTGTCCTTCGAACATTCGGTACAGGTACTGTACTTCTACGTTTCGTCCGTTTGTTGTCCGGTAATGATCCGGTCAGCAAATAGCAATTGCCGGACCGGAGACGAACGGATACTAACGACAAGTCCAGTATGAGAAACGCACGAGAAAATGATAAAACGGAAGCTTAACGAATAAGTAACGAATACGTAAGGGGGACCTTTTTCGGTCGACGTTCTGTCCAAGTTTTGTGCATACAGTATTCAAAATCTCTCGCCGTTCCCGGCCATGAAACGAAGTCGGCGGAGGAGAACAGGAGACAAAACGGATACTAACCGCTAACGTACATTAACGGAGTGCCAGTTTGGGTCTTCGTTTCCTCTCCGTTATTGCAATCCGGTGGAATGTGACAGGCGCTTAAAGACTGACGTGTGTTATGGTACGGAATTCCCTCCCTCCTCCTCTCCCTCCCTGGTGACGCCATCCCAACCAATTGTTTATACCTCTGCCTGTGAATCCATTCTTAAGGTTTAAGTCCAAATTTTACATAAATAATACTGCAATAAAATAACTTTCAATCAGTTTTGTCTCTTATCCCATACATGCACGTTTCATTTCAGGAGTTAAAAGTGGACCTAAAGTGTAGAATTATAAAAATATATATTTTAGACGTTGGAAACGAATTTCACTCATCCAACTCTCATTTTCATAGCTCACCCTGTTGCTGAGATATGAAAAGTTAAAATTTATTCACTTTACTTGAAATAGTCGATTGCGCAAAAATTTGTGATGATCTTCTTGTAAAACTCACATTACTTGCTTTTGTTTCCTTTTGAAATTGAAATGTTTATATAACCTTGCAAAAATTACTGTTGTACGGAGAGGTTTTGTATAGTCAAGCCACCCTATAACAGTGAGAAAGTGATCACATTTTGGCACAAGGTGCAGACGGCTTTCGAAAAAATAAAGAAAACAAAGAATGTAATTTGAGTAGTACAAGAATGACATTACAAATTATTGCGCCATCTGCCATTTTAAATTGAATATAAGCACCAACATTTTATATATCTCAGCTCAGGAATTCCTGTAAAGATGGCAGTTAGACCATTTGGCAGTGTTGTAGTGTGAGTACAGGACCATGAGTACGGGTACGGGTACGGGTACCAGATCATGAGTACGGGTATGGGTACGGGTACCAAGTCATGAGTACGGGTACGGGTCCGGGTTCGAAGAAAAAGTAATCATGAGTACGGGTACGGGTACGGGTACGGGTACGGGTACGGGTACAGCGTCATGAGTACGGGTACGGGTACGGGTACGGGTACAGAGTCATGAGTACGGGTACGGGTACAGGTACGGGTACGGGTACGGGTACGGGTACAAGTCATGAGTACGGGTACGGGTACCAAGTCATGAGTGCAGTTTTGAGTGTGGGTAGCAAGCCTTTGCTGCATTACTATAATTATTGGATATTTGGACAGACTCAAACCCCCATATTGCCCTCGATCCTTCCCAGAAAATTCAAACCCTGAAAAGTTTCCCATCAAGCCAATGCCCCGTGAACGAACCTGGCCGCCACCCAGTGTATGTAACGCCAGAGCAGCTTCCTCCATGGTCAATCCAAAATTAACACACAAAATGACCTATAAAGCCTATTATAGTCGATTTTAGAGGGGGGGGGGGGCAAATCTAGAGGATAAAAGCCTAATATATAAAGATTCATGGTAGGATTCAATTTTCAGTCGAGATGTTTGTCAGGTTTGGTATTAAGTTGGCTTAATGGAAATTGTGTGGTGGGGCTCTAGTGGCCCATGCTAAAATCGTGTATCCGGGGGAACCGTCTAGTTACCATTAGAAACTGCTGCACTATGCTAAAACACCAGTCAGCCAACGCACGACTCAGATTTTCCCGCAGAGTGGACTATGTTCGCTCAATCTCTCTTTTAGGGTTTCTCACACCAGGGATAGCCTATGATTGCCAGGGAATATGCCACTCAGGCTGCTACGTAGGCAATACATTTAAGCATACTGTAGTAGCTTGAGAAGTTGCACTACAAACATGCACATGTAAACAAACAAATGACGTCACTCAGTTGCGGCTGCTGCATGTGGTTGGCAAGACCACAGTCGTCTGCACACAAATATTCAGCACGCTACACACTGCACTGTAAGCTGGTGAGTGTATGTACCAGAGTGACTATGCGGTATAATCATACGTACTGTGGGTCCTACAGCTCACTTTTTCAGCTGACATGGGATCGGCTTGGTTTGTGGTAAGCTGTTTTTATTATTCAAGATCCATCTTTATGAATGGATCATTATTTCTTCAAATAAAAGAAACTGTGCAAGCTCATTCAGAGCGTCAATTAATTTGTTAACAAACTGCATAAAGTAGCCATACACCAGTACATGGACGACTCGTTTTGGTAAACATTAGCCTAACAATTTAGTCACTGTAATTTTGTAAACAGTTCCGCGAAGGGGACAGGAATGATCTAGCCTATGGTTTGAGCTAAAGGGAATGAACTGCAGTCTTATATTTTAGTCTGCATGTTATGCAGTATAGTATACTGTAGGTGGTACAGTATAGTATTATCTAGTCGTCAGTCAGGCCCTACACACTACGCTCCATTAGCACTTTGCGCCGTATAGTAGTCTAATGGAGCGTAGTATATTGGGCACTGATTGAGGGCTATGTAATACCAACTGTTGGGGCCAGCTAGTTCTAGAGTGAAATGCTTAAACAAACAGCTATTTCTTTTGGATTTGGGGGGATTCTATGACCAAGAAACATTGTTTTCCTGGGCAATATATACTGCAGTATTTGCTCGAATACGAGTTAATTTTATCACAAAGAAGATTTTCCAGCTGGGCTTTGTAACAATAATTTTAGCCAAATTTTCCTATAGCCTGGAAGTAAGAATGGAAAAACCAGCAGTCAGAATGCTTGCCTGAAATGTACACCAAAATTTTTTTTTGACATTTACAGCAATATAACTAATAGAAAAAATACGAAAATTATCCTGAAGGAAACCCAACCTAGGCCTACACCATATGCATATGTCCCATATTCCTGGAAATGGTACCATCAATGCCTTACAAGTTGCATAATGTAAACAACCTATGTTTTAAATTGTGAGGAATTTATTCAGATCCATGTGATAAAAATTTGTTTTGGGAAAATTTGGGGGGGGGGGGGGACTGCCGCTGTTCCCCCTCCTCCGTGCAGCGCGACCGCTGTGCACAGCAATGGACATTTATAAGCAGTGTTCAAACTTTAATTTGAACCACCCACTGTACAATATGAATATGTACATGCACTATGCCATGAATGAACAGCAAAAATCACTGTATGTTGCCAACCGGTGCTACAGCGTGCATCGTCCTGACATAAGCATGAGTCCAGTTCATAACGGGAAAATGCAGTCATCCCATTCAGAATACCCTGTCTCTTTAATTCATGAATGGCTTGTTTTGATTATGTGATGATATTTTTGCTACTAAATTGGTAAATTCATGGCAAATAACTCCTTTCTTTACCTCTTGTTTTGTAACAGTTATGTTAAAAAACATCTTCAGAGGTACTTATCAGGCAAACAAGAGAAGATTTGCAAGAGTTTGCTGATTTTTTAAAGCAATTTTAAGGCAACTGCCTATTGCCTTTAAAGGGAATAAGCAGTCACACCAAATTTATTTTGAAAAATCAGCTGAATCTTTCAAATCTTCTCTTATTTCACTTTCAAGCATATTAAATATTTACAAGTATAAACATTGAATATGTTAGGTAACATACTTAAGGAGTTATTCTACATTAATTTAACATACAGTAGTGATAACAAAAAAGTCACATGATTGAAAAGAGCCACTCATGAAATAGAACACCTATAGGTACACCAATTAAAATTGGAGTGACTGCATATTTCCTTTAAAGAGTCCAATACTGAGGCACATGGTACAGTAAAATATTGAACTTTAACATGCCTTTGTAGTAGTTGACAGTTGAGTACAGTTTATAATTTGGACAATGAGTGTGAGTACAGGCCCATGAGTACGGGTACGGGTACCGGTACCATGGCATGGGTATGAGTACGGGTACGGGTACCGGGCCATGAGTACGGGTACGGGTACCAAGTCATGAGTACGGGTACGGGTACGAGTACGGAAACTTGTACTCGAGTACGGGTACGAGTACGGGTACGGGTACGGGTACTACAACACTGCCATTTGGATTCATTTTTCAAGCTTTGTAACATATGTTTTTGAATTTTTAGCCTTTAGGTACACTTTAAATTTAGCTAAAATTTGGCAGTTCTTTGTAGACCCCAAAAATCCATTTTCTATGTGCATTTCTTTCAATATAAAAAGTTGATTTAACCGTATTTTCAAAGCAAAGTGAACTCAAAGCAAGCTGGAGTGATTTCACATTCTTACATTGATGAGCAGTTCTCCCTTTTCTGTGCCTTTCAATCGTTTTGACTTACAGACCCTTATGGGGTGCAATTTGCAAAATTTCAATATCTCCTATGCATATTACGTAATGATACCATACGATTATGAAGGGCACTAAATTGGATTTAAATTTAATGATATACATAAATCAGTCTATTAATGTGAGGAAATGACGTCACTCCTGTTTGCGTAAAGTTTACTTTAGCTTGCAAATTTGGTTACATCATTGGTTCAAAAACTCGAAAAACTGTAGGTAAAAATTTAATGTCATCTCATAAGAGTTACGACTCCTCTCCCTTTTATAAAATTCAATTTTGCGTATAACCCTTCCTCAGTGATTCGGCTTTTCTATAAGCAAAAAAAAAAAATCACATGACGAGGATTAATTTTTTCTCATTAATTAAGAAATTGCAAACATGAGATCCATATTTCAAGGATGAATACATACAGTTTAGAACACTCGGGAAGTGCTGTTTCCGGCCATCTGGAGGGTTTGCAGAGTCAAAAATTTTCTTGAACGCTCCACGCCAACCGATGGTGGCACTCCGCTTAGAAATATGTATTACCATTTTTCAGAGATTTGTTTTTTCTCCTTAATTGAGAAATTGCAGACATACGATCCATATTTCAAGGCTGGGTACATGCAGCTTAGAACACTCGGGAAGTGCCATTTCCTGCCATCTGGAGGGTTTGTGAAGCCAAAAATTTTCTTGTACGCTCCGCGCCAGCTGATGGTGGCGCTCTGCTTAGATAGTTTTGCTACACTCAGCCCCCCCCCCCCTCAATATTTTTTCGTTCCGCCGCGCCTGCTGCATAGTTGGAGCTTCTCATTCAGTGAGGGCCGATTTTCACTGACAGGCAACTAACCCTCCTCACAGTTCGTATTTATTTTAGAAAAAAAATTTTTGAGAGAGAGAAAAATAAAGTCCAAGAAAATGAAAACGCTGACACGGGGGGGGGGGGGGTAGGGTGAGGCTCCAAACAATAAAGCTGGGTCCGACCCAGCATGCTTTGCCCCCCCCCCATCGAATAACCCTGGCGCCGCCCCTGTATGTGCATGCATAGTACACATTGGCATGTTATGCAGTGCGCACTATTCCCTACAGTGACGTGTACGGCGTACGTCGGTCACCGTCTCACCGATGTTTTCTGTATCAGAAGACGTATCACATGACTACGTGTAAGGATTTCGATTGGTTCTTTCGTCGAAGATTATTGCCTTTGGTGAAAGTCCCGCGTGTTGATTTCTCACAGAGCGGAATAAATTAGTGAGTTAGAAAACCGCCGTTTGTTTTCATAATAACACCTCCCGAAGCATCAAGCATCGAGATTCTTGAAGAAGATACTTTAAGAAACAAGATTTTGAAATCGAACCTTGGTACTAAATAGGTGCAGCGAAAGCCAATTTTTAAGCACATTTTGAGGTCTGCCCTGGACTACTTGTCCAAAAAACACTGAATCTCGATCTGTGTAAGAAGCGAGCCTTGAATAGCTCATATTACTTCTTTAGCCGTCTCACCGATGTTTTCTGTATCAGAAGACGTATCACATGACTACGTGTAAGGATTTCCATTGGTTCTTTCGTCGAAGATTATTGCCTTTGGTGAAAGCCCCGAGTGTTGATTTCTCACTGACAGAGCGGAGTAAAGTAGTGAGTTAGAAAACCGCCGTTTGTTTTCATAATAACACCTCCCGAAGCATCAAGCATCAAGATTCTTGAAGAAGATACTTTAAGAAACAAGATTTTGAAATCAGACCTTGGTACTAAATAGGTGCAGCGAAAGCCAATTTTTAAGCACATTTTGAGGTCTGCCCTGGACTACTTGTCCGAAAAACACTGTTGACAAGGTTGTCACACATGTCAAGGTTACAAGACTCATTTCCTCTTCTGAAACAACGTTCTTTTGTCTTACAAAAGTGGAGTCTTTGTGGAACTCTTACTTAACCTGAAAGTTATTTGCACAAACGGCCACCCATTGGAAATCTTCTGCCGTTTACGAGACTTGCCGGTAACAATATTTCATAGATGTCCGCCTTTCTTGCGTCATCAGCAAGTGAGTAGTTCTGCGAAATTGTCTTAACACAAACTTGGCCTATCTGGTGTAGGGCCCGTGTTACCGACACAATGTCGGAGCAACCAGACGTTATTATCAATGAACTGTTATGTTACATTTCGAATGAAATCAAAGTGCTATCGCTTGAGACCATCGTCACCATTTGTGATAATTTCTACTCTGATGCTGCCGTGGAACATGCAAAGCAGTTGTTATTTTCTTTACCTTTGTTTAAAGACAAGGAAGCAACCCTCAAATTTATAACGCGAAAAGGGGGGAACAAAAAGCACAAAAACCTCGAAGATATTATTACCAAGATCAAAGAAGTGACTGTCAGCGAACTACCTCTATTTGTTACTAAAGACTTGAGGCAATTACCTCAGCCACATATGTCACCAATCTTGGCTAAACTCAACGATATCCAAACAAATTTTTCCGCCATTACCTCTACTGTTCATGATCATGTAAAAGACACCTTTTGGGAAAGCTTTTCCAAAATCGATAAGAGATTATCGTTACTTGCATCAAATACGTCTTTCGAGAGTAACGTCAATCCTCAGCCGACTACCCTTGCTGAAAGGATTTCCAGTAATCCGACCCGAGCCAGCGAGACTGAATTGTGTACTAGCTCTGACAAGTACTGTGCCCAGGCGATCTGCACCACTGGTTCTCCTGAGAGCAATGTAATCACCATGGCAACCGATGTAAACACAGGTACCGATACCTCTATAACTACTGATGCTACGTGGTCGTCAATTGTGCGCCAAGGTGGTAAGCGGCGCGTTGTCCCATACAACACGGACAGCCATGTTAAAGCAGAACAACAAAATCAGAAACAGAAAAAGAAACCAATGGTTGGCAAAGCAAGCGCCACAGGATTTACTTCAGTAAAACGTAAACGCATAGCGAACGTGTTTGCTACAAGATTTAGCCCTGAAGTTGATACCGACGAGCTGAAAGATTACCTTGAAGAAAAACTTTCACTGACCGTCTCGGTTGAGCGTCTCCAAAGCAAATTTTCTAACTATTATAGTTCATTTTATATAAAGGCTGAATGTGACGATCCTACAGTCTTCATGGATCCCGAAATTTGGCCCGAGGGTATCTACTTTCGCTGGTATAGACCTAATCGCGTTGTTCAGAAACCTGATGGTGAGGTATTAAGTTCAGGGGAGGCTGATAACAAATCTAGCTCCTTTCTTCACTAGTGTAGGCCAGTCCGATTTTGGGATCCGCGATCCGTCTTTACCTTTTAGTTGTCTCTCTGATAGGGAACTTCATATCTTACTCAGTGCAGATGATCACGTAACAAATCTCCTTTATGACAACACTTTCCGGTCCCGTGTTGAGCTCATCGCCAATGAAGATGTTGAATGCAGTAACCTTAGCTGTAACTATTACGATGATGACTCATTTACGGCTGTAGTAAACAACTGTAATGCTAAAGACCTATCTGTGTTCCATTTAAACATAAGAAGTCTCCCAAAGCACTTTTCTGAACTTGTAGCTTATTTTGAATGCCTTTCTCATAAGTTTGATGTAATTATGCTCTCTGAAATTGGTCGCTGTCATCCGCAGTCCTTTTGTAATATTTTACCAAATTATGCCTTTGAACTTGTTTCACCACATATGAAATGTGGGGGTGTTGGTATTTTCTACAAGAGATCGTTTGTCCAAACCAATTTGACCACAAACCTCATTAAAGATCATTTACCTTGCCAATGTAGTAACTGTCAAGTTGAGGATCTCTGGGTTGATATCAAATGTAACAATTCACAGTTTAAGTTTGTTGTTTGCTACAGGCATCCCAGAGGTAATATCTCTCACTTCAATGAAGCACTAGAATCTGCCTTACTTTCAGTAAATCCTAGAGAGTTGTGCATATTTTGGGGGGACCTGAACATTGACCTCCTTAAAGTAGATACTACTGCTGCTGTTCACAGCTATTTTAACCTTATGAAGTGTAACCTTTTTTCACCTGTAATTACTCTACCTACCAGGCTTACTGCTACTTCCAGCAGTCTCATTGATCACCTTTTTATTCGTTTGCCTGCTGGGGTCTTATCAGACATCACTTCTGGTAACTTATTTTGCGATATAAGCGATCATTTGCCGAATTTTTGTCTTATCAGTAATTTTCATACCAATGGGCCTACAAACAGACCCATGATTAGAATCTACAATGGCCACAACTTTGCAGATTTTATTCAATCTATTGAATCTTCTGATTTTTCACATGTTTACGCTTCAGAGGATGTTAATGATGCGTACAATTCTTTTATTTCTATTGTCACTTTCAATCATGATACCTGCTTTCCACATGTAAAAATGTCTCGAAAGAAGTCCAAAAATAAGCCTTGGATTACTGCCGGTATTAAAAAGTCAATACGTCATAAAAATATCATGTTTCGTAGATATATCAGTAAACCTACCCTTGACAGGAAAACAAAGCTGTCTAAGTACAGATGCATCCTTAATAAAGTCATCAGTCACTCTAAGTCATCCTACTATAAACGTATCTTGCAGACTAGACAGCACTCTGCCCAACACACTTGGGCTGTCCTGAATGAACTTTTAAACAAGAAAGGAAATTCTGTCACGAAGGTTCCTAAAATTATGTACAGAAATAAAACTATTACCAATGACATTGGAATTGCTAATGCTTTTAATGACTATTTTTCTACCATTGGCAATAAACTCAGTAATAATATTTCTTGTGATACAGATCCCACGGAGTTTATGCAGCCTGGTATTACAAATACCATTTTTCTTTCCCCTATTACTTATGACGAAGTCTTGAAAGAAATCAATTCTCTTAATGATGGGAAATCGCCTGGCATCGATGGTATTCCTCCAAAAGTTTGGAAGTCTGTCTCCCATGTTATCGCCCCTGTATTGTGTCACCTTTTTAATCTCGTACTTACTACTGGTATCTATCCCGACGCTTTGAAAGTGGCTAAAGTCATTCCGATCTTTAAAAAAGGGGATTCAACGTTGCCTGAAAATTACCGCCCAATAAGCTTGCTCCCTTGTATCAACAAACTGTTAGAGAGGTCTATTGAAAAGCGTCTTAGATCCTTCTTAAATAGCAATAATATACTCTTTGACTTTCAGTTCGGTTTTAGGAAACATCACGACACAAGTCATGCTCTTTTGGAGACCGTTAATTGTATTCGTAATTACCTCGATAACGGTGAGAATGCTTTGGGCCTTTACCTTGATCTTAAGAAGGCTTTCGACACGGTCAACCACACAATACTCCTTGATAAGTTAAAAAATTATGGCATTCGAGGCAAAGCCTTTGAGATCATGCATAGTTATCTGAGTCATAGAAAACAATTCTTGTATGTTAATGGTATTTATTCTACCTGCTCTTATGTTAATGTCGGCGTACCTCAGGGTTCTGTGCTAGGACCACTGCTATTTTTAATCTACGTTAATGATATCAAAAATGTTGTACCTAACGAGTCTCTAAGACTCTTTGCCGATGACACAAATGTATTTGTTCATGACAGTAACTGTACTATCCTTGTTCACAAAGCTCATTCCGTTCTGAAGCAACTTAAGACTTGGTTTGATGCTAATAGACTTACCTTACATCTTGGAAAAACCAATTTTTCTATTTTCCATGCCAATTGCCATATTCCCCATGCTTGTCCAGACAACTTTGTTATGAATGATGTTAGTATCCTTAAAACTAACTGCGTCAAATACCTAGGCCTATTGATCGATGATCAGTTATGCTTTAAGCAACATATCGACGATCTCTGTAACTACCTTGTAAAGTCTAATGGAATTTTTTATCGCCTTAGGGCCTCGCTTACTCCTGCTGTAGCAACCCAGTTATATTACTCACTTGTTTTCTCCAAATTATCGTATGGTGTGGAAATATATGGTATGACTAAACCCTTATTGCTCAAGCCCCTGCAAGTTCTTCAGAACAGAATTTTAAAAACTTTTACTTTCAAAGACCGGCGTTATCCTACGAATACCCTGCATAGAGACCTAAGCATCCTTAAGATCAGCGATATTCATGTATTCAAAATGTGTTGTTTTATTTATAAGTATGCCAATAATTGTCTTCCATATGTATTTGGTAATATTGTTAACCCTAACTTTTCTACCAATGCTCGTCCAAGTACTAGAAGTAATGCCCTCTTTACGGTAAGCAGGCACCATACTAGACACGGTAAATTATTGTTAAACAACTACTGTTATAAAATTTGGAATTCTCTCCCCAACGAAATTAAAAAGATTAGAACATTTGCTACTTTTAAGCGTAAGGTAAAAAATTACCTGATCGCTCAGTGCACTGACTAAGTTTCCCTTTCTTTGTAGTTTTCTTAGTTGCGTCGTTGTTTGTTTGTTCTCTTTTTCTTCTCATTTTCTTTTCTTGTTATACTCTTTTTTGTATAGTCTCTTTCTGGGCACTAGCTCGTTAAACATTGTTTTTCTAGTGTCCTGTCCGTTTTTGTATTTCTGAATATATTTGTACGGACGAAATAAATAAATGAATGAAAATGAATGAATGAAAAACACTTAATCTGTGTAAGAAGCGAGCCTTGAATAGCTCATATTACTTTTTTAGCTACTCAACTTATACAAAGCAGCTTTCGTGTCTTTTTGTCGTTCTTTCCATTATATTTGTTTTTTTAGTCTTGATAACAAGTCCTTCACTATGATTTTGTCGAAGAGAGACAGTACAAATGACAGAAGACTATATGACGGTAACACTTATTCCAGGAAAGCCCGATGTATCTAATGTAATGTCGTTGTGAATTCACGTCAGCTTTCTCTAGATATTTCCTGTAAGAACCAAACAAGAACGGGAAATATCTGCCAACAACCAAACCATTCTGTGGAATAGATACCAACTACTAAATCATATACAGGCGATGTAAAATTTGACAAGGTGACACTCTACTTGAGTGTTTGTAACACTTAACTTGTCAGGAGAGGTTATGAGGAATAGAGAGGAAAAATCGAACGATTTAGCAAATTTACTGTTACAAAAGAAAACCAAACGGGTAAAATATTTACTACAAGTAATCACTCTTATCCATTATAACCCTCTTAAAGTAGGCCAAGATGTAAGTACACGTGTGTTTGTCTACGGTTTTGAAGGGTGCAAATTACCCATTTAGCTGTGGCAAGCGAAAAAAGCTTTTTCTGTTCGGTTTAAAAATTCATTATATCGACAACGGCACAGGAATAGTGTAAACACTTCACCCAAACATTATTTGTTTCACGATAAGTGGAATGAACTTTGGAATACAACCTTTTTACGTTGGATACTCATCGAGGCCAAGTCCGTAAGTCAAGTGTCGAATCGATGCTTAATAGTTGATGCAATGTTGGAGTGTGTATATACTTCGTAGATAAACCATAGTTAATCCTTGCATTCCACATGGTAAGACCTTTAAAGCAGTGGCGTAGCTAGAGGGGGGAGAGAGGGGGACGGTGGTCCCCCACAAAGCCTCCGAAGGCCTCTGTCGGAAATTTCTAGTCTCTGTCGGAAATTTTTACCACCTTAATCAAAAATTCTTACAACGGAAATTAGTAGCTAAAATTATATTCTTAGGGATTTACTTACAACACTTCTTTGTTTTTAAGCAGATTTACACATCGAAATGGTTACTGACAATGCCTGAAAGTGTCATTAAGGCAATCTCGGAGATATTTTAATTTTTTCATCGCGCTACACGCCAGAAGATGGTGGCGCTACGCTTAGATAGTACATCATCACTTCATCTTCAAGATAAGGTCTAACTACGCCACTGCTTTTAAGAAGAATGTATGAGTTGCACGGGAGAGATCTGCAGTTTATTTCCCTTTATCAGGCGCGGATCCAGACATTTCGAAAAGGGGGGGGGGGGCTGAAATCCCCCTTGAATATTCTCCTAGATTAACGTTATGCTAAATTTTGCGTATATGTTATTGTTGATGTGGTGAAAAGGGGGGGGGGGGAGCGGGCTGAGCCCGAGGAAGCCCCCCGCCTTGATCTGTTTATATAGGCAGAGAGTTGTTTCGGGAAATGGTATTTCTGTAGTAAGTAATCGGATAAACTAAAGCTGTGAAATCTTTAATGTAGGTTGCTTAGTTGAGAAAGTCCTGTATCTATAGTTCTGTAGCAAGAAGGTGAGAACTAGTGCAGCGGCGTACAGGTTCATGCTGAATGTATGCTGGTCATTAATTAAGTTATTCGTACAATCCCTCACAAAGATTTCATTACTACATAACGTCAGTATATAACAGGATCATGGCACTGTTTACTCCAACAATTGATTCACGCTGATATGCTAATACCGTTTTCTACCAAGTGCAGTAGAGGCGAATCACGAAATATATTTAATCTGTGAACCTCTGTAGAAATGAAATGACGTAAAATGCCCAATATCATTTTACAAATATTTTTTCCGCCCTGTTCAGTTCCTGTCATGGCTATACTAAACAACAAGAGGCTGTTATGGAGACGGCCGATGATTGAACTGCTAACACGGTGGTAGGCTTACCGCACTTTCTGTCGAGTGGTTATCAACAGAAGGCGGCAGGTTTCAAGTAATGCTGTCACCTGCTGAAAGTAGGACGTCTTCTACTTAATTTTATATGAAGAATTTGTGAAGTTTCTATTGTAGCAATACAGTGTGCCCGATTGAAAGAGCATAACTAATTGCCATACATCACAATACCCATCTTTGTCATAACTACATTTCATATTTGATGAATGAAAGTAATAAAAAATAGACACTTTATGAGTTCTGTGTTCCTAAGTTAGCTATTGAGTGTGTGCCATGAATCCGTACTGATATCTTTATTTCATTAACTTCTGTCAGAACGTTTCCTAAATTACTATCGTGCTTGTAAAAAAGAGGTTGCAAAGGCTGTCTTGGTGGCTTTACTTCATGGATTCGACAATAGATCCTGCAAGTTCCTATAGTGAGAATCGGAAAGTCCTTAACATCATTTTCAACTTAATAACCATAGCATTAGTGTAACAACCCTGGTATAGCGGATACTTTTGACGTCGAAAGAAAGACGAGTGACTACTTGGTGCACCCGTCACTAGGAATTTAAGTAACATAGTATGCTGATTTGGGCCACTTTATAGCCTTATCATGAAACAATCGATAATTAATGAAATAATAAATGAAATAAAATAAAATAAAATAAAATAAAATAAAACAAAATAAAATAAAATAAAATAAAATAAAATAAAATAAAATAAAATAAAATAAAATAATATAAAATAAAATAAAATAAAATTAAAATAAATAATATAAAATAAAATAAAATAAAATAAAATAAAATGAAATAGAATAAAATAAAATAAAATAAGATAAGATAAAATAAAATAAAATAAAATAAAATAAAATAAAATAAAATAAAATAAAAATTAACCAAAATAATTAGAGGTCTATTTTCCGCATTCCATTTATTTTCAAATTTGTTAGACAAACTTTCCATACAATTATGTGAGCAAATTTATTGGAAGTAGAAAGACTTTGGCTCTATTATCCTGTCATTAACTGGTAGAGTGTTCTCATTGGAATATTGTATACTTAGATATTGAGAACGTAAAAACACTGACATATGGTTAACTGAATTAGAGTTTGCTAGGAAGATGCTATGAGAAGGGATAGGAAAGCATTGCCCCGTCAGCCATATAATCCACGTTATGTAGTGGTAGTGACAAAAACATTTTGTCTGTTCTCTAAGAGTCATCTTACACAGTCCGGGAGATTCTCCCGTTTGGGGTAAAACCAAAATTCTCCCGAATGGGGGAATACTTATGCAATACATTGGATAGGCTTGCCAGCCTAACAAACACAAGGATAAGAAAGAATGAATACCACTCAAAAAATCAAAACTCAAAAATTTCATAACAATAGACCGACAACTTTTGCAAGGGGGTTCCAAAACCCATTCGCCACTGACACTTTACACAAAGAACGCCTGGGATTTTGGGTAAAACAGACAAAATGGTGGCGGCGCCCATGACCAAGTTTTCTCCCATCGGGAGAAAAGTAGATTCTCCAAAATGGG
Source organism: Holothuria leucospilota (assembly GCA_029531755.1). Classification (NCBI taxonomy): domain Eukaryota; kingdom Metazoa; phylum Echinodermata; class Holothuroidea; order Aspidochirotida; family Holothuriidae; genus Holothuria; species Holothuria leucospilota. The sequence continues at coordinate 18,721,805 of CM055975.1, read as the reverse complement.
GGAATCTCCCGAACTGTTATAGATCATCCAACAGTATATTTTCTGCCTGCATCATGGCAATGTAGATTCAAAATAAAGACAAGCATGGTAGCCTATAAATAACCTCTTCTCGCTTCCTCATGACTGAATCTTAGCAACTAAACCAATTACGATACTGAGGTCAACTTTCCATAAGTGAGCGATGAATTTAAAACAATTTGAATTTTTTACCAATTAAGGCCGTGAAATCTGATACACTTAACCTATTGTTATTCCTTTCATGTTCAATGTGTGCCGATATCAGTCAGCCTACATTTCAAGACTTTAAACGCCGCCGGGTCGTCATTTGTTGTCATGGGTCACACATTCATAACTTGAAAGAGTAATTTAGTACGTTCCTACGAAGATGAATTCTTATTTGGTTTACTCTTTTAAGAGTTGGCCATTTTTAAAACACTGAATCTGACTGGGAGATATATACGGTAGCATATTTTCTAATTTGTTAAATTGCCCAAACTAGCAAACGTGCTGTTTAGGAAACAAATACGATGATAAATAACAATCTGTCATTTCATTATTTCATGAAATAAAGTCAAGGTCTGCGTTAATGTCTTGAGTTTGAAAAGTACCGTGGTGTACATGGGATTGTTAGCACCTGGCGGTTAGCATCCTTGGAAAGGGTTCTGAAAGGTGGAGGGTCCTCCTGTTTCAGAAAGTTTTCATCATTTCATCAGGTGACTTGGATGAAAAATGGTGCTATTGTTGGCAAAATTTTTTATCTGCTCATGTCAGTGGCGCCTCCAAGTGTTCGTGATGGGTACCACATAAGATGATGTCGTAATTCCACTACATAAACTTAGATTGTCGACGTAAATCGTGTATATGCGAACCTACGACAGTTTGCATCTAAGGGATCCTTCCTTTGTTACCTTTTAAAGAGCGATACCGTCCAGAAAAAGGGTTTCTCCCAACTCTTGGAGATTTTTTGTTCGTTTAAGGTGACTTAGATTCAAAATAGTGCTATCTTTGGCAAAGTTTCAAACTTCTTATAAATAAGTGAAGTGTTCTTATTTTTGGTTGGGTGTAAGGGTAGGATTTGTTGTCCAAGAAGAGGGGTGAGAAATTGAAAAATTTGTTTGCATGTACAACGGTTTAAATGCAAAATGGTGTTGTCATTACCAAATTCTGAACTGATAACATTTTTTTGCAATTCTCATTTTTGTGCTATTTTGGCTGCGGCATGGTACCCATGCAAGGCTGGTTTCTCAGAAAAGTATTCTGCTTCCAGAAAGCTCCGGGGTAATTACAAAATTGGGACTTTAGCATGATGCTTTCAACTGAAAATCAAACGACACTACCGGGAGCACAGCAAGCACTTCACAAAAATCGAACTTTTGCTAAATTTAAAAGAGAATCGAGACGATGGGGAATGAGCAGTAGGGAAGTATATGATTAAAAGGGGGTAGAGGACTAGTAAGAATGCTTCATAATGTTCATTCTCTGTAAACGTATATGACTTTTGAATAAGCTTGTGTAATGGTTATTATACTTCATATTATCTATATCAGGCTAGAACTGTTGCTCAAAGTGCACTTCTACCTCATTTTACCCTCTTAAAGCAAGCCTAAGGTTGGAGTAATACGTCTAGCTTTTGAAAAATAGTTTTTACCACAATAATCCTTGCATTATCTCTCTAATCATGGTGTTCAGGCATATTTTAACTAGTAACGTAGCAATTACAAGAGAATCGTGACAAAATTCTGCCAGGCGCTGTTCTAGAGGTGGGCTTTCCCGGCTCTATCCCCCCTTTAGGAACCACTTTTTTCTTCTTTTTTGATAAGATTACGAAGCTGCTGTACAATACAATATGTATATTTTGATTGCCAGATGCCAGGAAATACCTTTTTGGTGTCTAAATTTCACGTTTGCCTACACTCTTTCTCACTGAGGCTTGGTAAATTCGTAAGTGCGAACTTTACCCTCATGGAGCTACCCCGCCCCCTTTTGTTAAATCATGGATCGGCCTTTGTGTGCATTATATCTGTTGTTAAGTGTAACACCCTTAAACAATGCGAATACGTTTGAGAAGGTATTAAAGAAGAACAGTTGAACTAAGGATAAAGCGCACGAAAGCGGAAAAATTTTGGTAGTTTGCGCGAAAGAGGTTTGATAGAAAACAATTAAAGCACATCCACTATTCGTTCGAAACACACTTCACCCTATCCCCTGAAGACAGGGGGCAGGAGCTGGAGATTGGGGTCATATTGAAAGAATGTCGTAACCCTACCCTTGATAGCCCCATCGGCTTAAAGTGTGCAGGTGCGAGTTAAGGGCATGACTGTTTTGGTCTGTCTAGTGTCAAATCTCCTCGTTCTGAACAGAGGCATGAGAAGCAGGGTCTTGGCCGAATCTGCAAAAAGGAGCATCAATACACCTAAGAGTATTTATTGACTAAAGACCAAGGTCAAAATGGCGGAACGTCCGACCATGGAGGCCAAAGAAGGTACGAATTTGCAGTGTCTCGACCAACCAGTCGTTTCTTCCTTGCGTGTACTTTCTCTAACCCTTTGCTATTTACAGGGCTTGCCTGCGTATGTGGTGCACGCCGTATCGCGTCTCATAATCATAAAGAAATAAAGCGCACATTTTAAATACAGCACAAGTACTTTAGTGCGCGCAAAACGTTATCAGGTCATCTGCAGCGCGTCGACGCGCTGAACATAGTAGGATAACGTTTGTGCGTGCACACGTGCGCGTCCTTAACAAAACAAAAATACGCGTGTCTATGAAAGCCAAAGTACGTACTCACGCACGCGCTCTGTTTTGCCACTCATAGCCTACATACAGGTTATAGCAATAGTTGCGTTCGCGTTCAAATATGCTCTGCGTATAGTTTGATCTTACAAGCAGTTTTACTTGTCTACAGTCAGTGTGTGAACTTCTGTACTGTACGTTTGGCGTTTTAGATATTTAGCCTAGGATTTGTAGTTCAAGGAGACACGCAAAGGTAAGTGCTTTTTATCTATTCCAGCCTGTATATTATCTACGTTACACGACTAAAGCTTTCATTCGTTATCGTAGTGAATCCTGTTGCTAAGGTAACGATTTGTTACCTTAGCGTTACATTAGCGCTGTATGCGTTAGTAATGTGTCAAACGTAGACAGAAGTTGGCGTAAAGATGGCACAGTCTATACGTAAGCGAGGCGGCTCAGTAGGCAACTTAGTATCTCTTACCTTCGCTTTGCGGCTCTGAAAGTTGAAAATAAATCTCAGATACAGGCGACATGCCACTAATTTGTAGCGCCAACTCTTACATAATCGAACTAAAGTTAAAACAGTGATCCAACAACAACAAAAGTGCTGCTGTTCCTTTACTCCTCGGGCATTGCGAGGGAGAATATACCTCTTCTTAAGTTACGAAAAGCACCAAAATGTTGTCCAGCGCAACGACTAACTGTCGGAGACTAAACCATTTTGGACCTAACTCTTGCTTTCAAATTGGCCGAAATTTTGTACAGGGCATGTATTAGACCTTGGTCTCTAGTCAATAAATACTCTTAGCAACACACTAAGCTCAGCGCCACCACCAGTTGGCGCATAACATGCGGAAAAAAATTCTTCCAGATTGCACAAAATAGCACTTCCAAGAACTTAATTTGTAGGCCTATGTAAAGATTTCTTATTTTTGCGATCTTGTGTTGTAGAAATTTACACTTTAGAGTAATAAGACCATGCGTGGTATAAAGTTCCCGCAAATGAACGGAAGGAGGCCCATAATGATGTTTTTGGCTTGTCTAAGTGCGCTTTTTGGAGGGTGCGTGGTCCAGGGGCCAGTGTAGGGCTCTTAACGAGTAATATGCCGGCTGAGTCCAGGGGGAGAACAACCGGAAGCTCTGTGGTAATTATTAAGCAATAATGAGCAAGGAAATGGGAAGTGAGCAAGAGGGGAGTAGGAATTATGAAAGTGTCGTGGGACTAACAAATATGTTTCAGAATAATTTGTCTTTGTAAAGATATTAAAATTCACCTTCTATTTACAATGTGTGAGCGCGAAGGCTTGCCGTAAAGTGTTTTGAAAAAATGTGTAACGATGTACACATACTTTCAATATTTCACACCATGCTACAAACGTCACCGCGGGCTTATCATCATATTACATTGCTCTGTGCTTGTGCGTTCCTTACAGAGGTTGGAGATGTACCTTAGGTGTTTAGGTATTAGTTCCTTATACTTTCAGTAACAATAGTCATAAGATACAGGGGTGCGAACCATGAGACTTCACACTAAGCGCGCCGACATTTTGCCTACAAAGCCTACAGATCACTTTTATAACAAATGTTGAATGTACATTCTTCGCCGAGACATTTTCAGTCTTCAGTACTTGCCAGTAACAAGGCCAGTATGCTGCGTGGCCATCGGTTAAAGCTTGGATTTTCATAAAAGCAGTCTTCCCCAAAAGAAGGAAAAGGAGTCTAGAAAAGAATCCAACAAGTTCTAAGTTCCATATGGATTTCTAAATTTCCATGTTCATTCATCGTTTTTATGAAATATGTCTGTTTCCTTTGGGATAGAAGCCGAGAATGCCCGAAAGAATGCCATTTTTGCCAATAATCCCCGACTACTTGTCGCACGTGTGACAAGGAGGCAGTCTGCCCTTCTCTTGTGGAATAGAAGCTAAGAATGCCGTATTTGGTTACAATTTCTGACTACTTGTCAATGGTTTGCAAGAAATTATGCAAAAAGAGCTGTCCAGATAGAGGTAGAAATTCCATTTTGAAGACATAATTCCATGATTCGCATTGCCGCAATGCTGTGCTCCTTCGTAATCAGGCCTATGCACACGAACAATAAGCCTTTGAACAATATGAATATATTTGAGATGGCACTGATAATATTGATAACTGGCTAAGGATTTATGAAATTTTAAAAGTTTGCGAAGGATTTGTGATACAAATTATTGAAATAGATTCATAAAACAGTCGAGAGCGCATCTTACTCTGTACCCCAATACAGAAAAATATCGCTTAAAAGCCTTTTCGGGTTTATTTTGGAAATTTTTAGAAATCGATTGGGGAGGGGGGCACGCGTCTTCCATCCCCATCCATGCCGGAGACATTGAATTATATAGATTAGAAGTTCTCATTATTTAGAGAATTTTTAGCTGCGTTATCGCACTCCTCAAGGTTGGTCCCCAGTAAGCGCTGCTCCCCTCAGTACGCTACTGGGTACAAAAGCAGTTTAATTTAATGAAATATCCCAAGGTTCCGTCTCCAAATATTTTGTATGTCCCTGGGCGATAAAAGATATCTAAGTTTAAAGGCTTTTGATCATTTTGCACCGATCACACCACAAATATCACAATTTGATATTTTTTATCATAGCTTGACCCAGACAAAGGTCAGTCGGTTTGATGATGCATAAGGATTGTGAAGAGGGACTAGATTAATGATGTTAAGGGTTGCATGAGCCTTTGGAACAATTATATCATATAAGGTGTCCAAAAGTAATAATGGGGCACGTACTAAGTTCCTACGGGTTTATGCAAAGGGCACTAAAAGAATGCCTTCTAGGGGTAGTCTAGTAGTTATCCAAAGTATGATGCACTTGTTACCTCTCTCCCTAATACAACAAGGAGCCAGTATATTTTGCATGAGTGCTATATTTATTTGGGGAAAAGCAGGTGCAAGGAAAAATCTGAGGTGATCCATTACCCCTCACGATGCGGTTGTGCCACCACTATTTACTTCATAGTTAATTGTAGGAGTTATATTGGCGCTGAAAGTACGCCAAGGGTTTAGTACTTATTTACACTTTGTGTTGAAAATGGTTCAAATTTGCCATTAAGAGATAAACAAAGAAAAAATAAAAATATTAGGACCAATATTAATTTCCAATACCTTTCGAGTTATTTGTTAATATACTGAGGAACTTACCCTAAAATCATTGGGAGCTGAAAGGCACCCTAAGTCAAATTATTGGGGGATTCCCACTTGCCCCCTGTCCCCCCCCCCCGCGGCTCTTCCTAAGCCTTTGACTTCTCTGACCTTAAAATGAACATAAGTACAACAGAAATTGTGGCATCTTTTGGTATGACCAATGGCATATCTCGTGGTCTAATGAAGCTTTCTATAAAACTTACTGAAGTGTAGATACCCTATTACAGGCCTTTCATCAGCTATGTATGTATAACGTCACACACCCAGCTCGTGGTACACTTTCACTTCAAACTTGGCGGTGCGGTTTGCTATAAGCCAAGTTCAATATCATTTCTACCTAAATGTCAATACAGGGATATCAAAGAAACATTCTGGTTTAGTTAAATGGGTATAATTTTGAAAGTTTGATGCCTTCAAATTAACTTAGATCATGCTCTGCATAAGTTAATGTTGATTCTTTCTAACCACATCCTTTCATTTTTTGCATTAGCTTAGATCAAATCTCGATACATGATAAGACGACAAATAAACAAGGCAACGTTTTAGAATTTGCTTCATTCTAATTTGATTCTTCCAGCAACGATCATTCCATACAACGGAGAACTTTGATTCATATCACGTTTGGTTTTAGTCAAAGGTAGTAAAAATTGAACCAACTTGGTAACCGTTTCAGATTGATTAGTGTATCAGTATTATGTCATATTAGGTTTGTGTGCAGTGAGAGTTAATGGGGATCATATAATCATGTTTTCCTCGATGAAGCAATGCTGCCGACATCCTCATGAATGTTTCATGTCACGACAGTCAGCCATTTACTGATAAATTATCTGCCCGGATTCGAAAGTCATGACACTGGTGAACACACCGTACAGGTAGTATCGAATGGCGTAAGTGGTTGGGCAGATTGTTCACTCTTACATGCAAGGCAATACAAACCACATTTTTGAGTTAAGACTTTGCCCCATTTTTGTCCGTTATATAAGTGATTTGCCCTTAAGACAAGAGATGTTTTTTTTTTCAAAAAGAAATAGAAAAAAAAATGGCCTTAAAGGTCAAGAATAAGAAAATGTTTCACATAGTCTTAAAAACGTACCGAGGAAGAAATCGAAATTCCTATAGGTGGTTGCCTGCAAGTTCAAAATCAATGGAAACTTTATTTTCTCATCGGTGACAAATGCCCAGTATACTCTCTAGCCGTTCTCGCGCTCTAAAAATAGCAAATAACCTTTTGCAACCTCTCAATTAAACTATGGGGCAATTTGTTTAAGCCGAGCAGTTTCTCCCTGTCCATCGATCGACGGTGACACCGATAATGCATTCATTTACGTTTATGCAGCTGCTGGATTTTTTTTCTTTTGGGTTATCTGCATAAATCGTCCCTACAGTAAGTCGGTAATTCTGTACAATATCCTTGATTTAGAATAGGTTTCGGCAATTTGAACGAGATACGTGTTCCGTTTAAGCCATTCTTTTCCGTTCTCGTTTTTTCTTATTCCATTAAGTAAATCATAGCTGAGCAAATAATCGGTTGGATAAGCTTAAAAGCCTGTTCTCATCATGACAGAGATAGGTAGGTTTTAAAGGTTTTATTTTATCCGAAAGACGTCATCGAAACTCATTAATGTGCAAGATAAGATAAATTGTAACAATACACCAATTGGAGATGAATACCGCTGAAAGCTCAAGCTACCATGGTTTAGTTTACATAATATGACAATCTCGGAGTCGATTCGTAATCTAAAAAACATGAACAAACTTATCCCATTCAAATTGGGTTTGGGAAGTCAAGAAATAACTTTACAGTAGGTCCACTATTCTCTTCGATTTCTTATCATCATAGAAACTGTAAGATGTGACTTTTTCTTCCTTTGGTTATCGAAATGATTTGGCTGATATCATGATTTGCTACCAATTTCTCAATTCAAGTGAGAACAATCTCTGCCTTGCCCGAATTTAGACAGAAATGTCGTCCAGCTTGAGGTGGTTGGGACTGACGAGGGAGCAAGAGGAACGTTTCCTGCAATGTTATCCCTCCCTGTTTATATGTAAATGCTGCCCACAAACTTCTTGTCATACATTTTTGAATGAAAAACAGCTCAGAAGGCAGTTAGAAGGCAGCTAAAATGTAACTGAGAGACCTTTGAGCTTTAGAATTTTACGAAAATTTTTTAAGTTATAAATTTAACAAACAACATGCAAGTAGTAAATTTCAAAGTTTCATTCTTTGAATTTTAAATTTATAATTTACAATTTTATTTTATGCAGTTCTTAGAGAAGTCCCACAGAAAATACAGTCTGGAGAGACCAATCACCAGCGGTAAGTATTGAAGAAGAAAAATTAAAGAATAACTGCAGAAGAATGTTTTTAACAATTTGCGTGACGCCTTTACTTGATCTGTCCACTTAGGGGGTCCAACCACTACTTAATCATTCATAATCTGTCTTTGTTATTTAAGCTCTTGAGTCACATGCCCAAGCCAGTGGTCAAGGGGGTGGGGTACCGGGGGCAGGGGAGGAATCTCTGGAAAACTTTTCCCTCTCCCCCGAAAGTAAAAAACTACCATTGCCTTAAGTAATGCATTGTTGTATTTCTCACTACTTAATACAACGTTATGCCCCCTGGAAACTATTTCGCCCCTTTAGTACCTTGTCTGGCTACGAGCCTACACGTGCTGACAAATATCTACTATGGAAGCCATATTTAGTGGCAGTTATACATATTTGTTATCTATGCAGTATGCACATGTTCTACAAGAAAGCAGTATTTATTTCGTCATCTTTATTCCTTGATAATCCATTGCGTGCCACAACACTTATACTAAAGCGAGAGAGTCAAGAGAGTCACTCTTTGATGTCGTCCGCAAATTGACATGTTATAACAGCCGCATATGCAAAAACTTCACTTTGATCCGTCTGCAATTAAATCGTTGCTGATCTCTTGAAAACTCAAATAGCTGCAAATTCACAGTGTTCATTGAGCGGTATGAAATATTAAATGAACCATGAAAAACATCTACAGAGAAGTCGCCTTTAGAAATGAAGCACTCTAACAGATAAAGTTTCTGGCTCTGGAATCACAGCAGGTATGGAACAAGTTATCCGTACAGGAAAATTCAATTAAAGGGCATAAGCAGTCGACTTAAACATGTTTTGAAATTATATACATCTAAATCTAACAAATATCCCCCTATTTCACTTCATGTATCTTGCATGATATGTTACAACATGAATCTTGCATATCAAATGTAAATCAAGGAGTTACCCTGCGTGAATTTCACAATTCAGAGAGAAAAATATTGTCACATGATGTTCAAGAGCCATTCATATAATAATATATCATAATAATAATAATATATATTGATATATAATAATATATCAATCAATACTGGGATGACTGCATTTTTCCTTTCAAGAGAAGAGGATGTTTCATCGAAGCCTACAGACTCGTTTATGGGATTTGCTGAGTTTGTCACGTGAATTTGTGCCTTCTTTTGTGGGTCGGGAGTATGAAGTTTTTCAGTGTGATACTTCTCTACTTCTCCATTTGAAGACGAACATACCGTGCATTCTTCAGCTGCTACGCAGATATTTTGCCTATTTCATGAAGTAGTCATTTTGACCATTTCCTCGATCTCACCATTTTAACCGTGTTTCAACATGAATAATCAGCCATTTAAGGCAAAGAGATCCAGAAGGATTTATCCAGAAGGATGGTAAGCCGTTATGCAGTTCTTTTGACTTTCTCTTTAAGCCTGCCATCCATTCATACGTGATCCGGGATCCGAGTCCAGGTCCGCGTGCGTGTCCGTGTCGTTGCAAATTCGTTCACATAGAATAAACATTACGAGCCATCCATTATGCGTTCTAAATCCGTATCCGTGTCCGTGTGCGCATCCGGGAGGAATCGCTCAAGGAGCGATTTTTCACGGACACGGATGTGTGATATGCATGACTCTCACACTGGGTCTTGCTTACCACAGACCAGCACGATGTCGAAACGCAAGGCAGTGAGGTTGACAGAGGAAATTACATGTGAAAAGCTAATAGAAATGGTGAGAAACATTCCGGCTATATATAACGCCGCTACATTCCCCCAGCACATGAACGCTGTATTCATGGGCAACTCTTGGAAGTCTATCGCTAAGGAGTTGAACATACCCAGTGCACAAGATACATAATTTTGTAGGCCTACCTACATACAAATTGGCGGATGCGCGTGGTGTCGCACGTGTCCCTAAACGGTTTGTTCCCAAAAGAAATTTGAGTGTGAAGATCATTGTCACGGACAAGTTTTTTTAAGTATGAATGGATGTTCACTTCCGGCATACACGGACGCGGACGCGGACACGGACGCGGACGCGGACACGGGTCACAGATCACGTATGAATGAATAGCAGACTAGCAGGCTTTAGTTGTCAAATACTGAGCGTGAACCGTCTCAAAGGCCCAGACCTAAACGCCGCTATGCAGGCTAAGTCTGTCTTTGAAGCCACGACAACACCTTTGAGAATCTCCGCTTGTTTAACACACAGATCCCTCACACAAACGCGTTCAAACGTCTTATCTTCGACTGTGCATGCCCGAATCTAGAGTAGAAACATCTTATGTCTGTCTGTTGCCTGTTAGGAAGATACGTTTCTAACACTGTATTTAAAGTTGTGTGTGAAAATTTTGCAGCAGAACATGTTTTGCCCTAAGAAGTAAGCATGCAAGGCCGTTTGCCCCTTTTTGTACCTCACTCAACATTCATTCGATAAAAACATCAGGTGGTGCAAATATTTGGGCTTTTCAATTTTGTTTCATAACATATTCGACTTCGATCTGTACTTGCCTACAAGTACAAACCGTCTGGTTAAATTAGTTCTTGCTGTCCAGACCTTGGCTGGAATCAAAGTTGATAAGACGAAGTTGACTGTCAAGCTAACCGACCTCCAAAGATCGATCCATCCAAGATAGCCTGTTTATTTGCCTGTAGGTTCTCAACCTTTGCAAGGTACTTTACCGCTAACCAACACATTTGGTAAAAAGGATTTATATGTGTCTTTTTTTTCGCATTCAGCTCACCCCCTATTAAAGCCCGCGGCGTTAGCATTGCGTGGGGGAAGTCAGACTATCAGAGAAGGCTGGATTCGTATTGCCTGCTTAGCAGTAATCGATCTTGAGAGTCGGCTTCACAATGATCGTTGCGACATGCCGCTAGTATGATGTCTGGTGAAACTGTATTACTCTTCTGTAAATTAAGGAGTTAACACCCTTTCTTTTTTTCTGTGCCTCACGTTTATAAGGTATAGGCCACGCGCGTACAATTAGTCTTCAATATGAACAAATATAGATCAACTACTAGTAGCCTATCTGCATTACGATCTAACGTTCTTATGTTGACAGATTGCCTGAGTTCTCCATTCATTGACATTTACACATGGTTTTTAGGGATTTCAAGTTCAAAACGAAGTCTCCGTTAATATCGATCCAATTTCAGTCAAAAAGCAAGGCCTTTCCAATATTTTTGACAGCAGACAACCAAGCTTGACAAAACCAATATTAAGTCATGTTCCGGTAATGCCAGTTGAAAAATGATTGCACCAAGAGATGAAACTTTCCTGAATTAAATGAATGACTACTATTTAATACTTCGAGGGAGATTATGTAAGGCAAGCCAGTCTAATCTTCAGAATACCACCTGCTGGATTTCATGTAATATACTATTTAATCTACTACTTAAAAAGAAGTATTCTATTGTTTCAGTCAATTTCAATCGTGCCATAAAAATATGTAGACTTAATAAGAATTCGTGAATGAGACATTACTTCGAATATCATGCAGCTTCAAGCCCACATTAATGAAAAAAAAAAATGAATTAAATAAAATAAATTTCTAGTCTAACGCTGAGAGAGATATGAAGCTATTTGAAGTAAACTTCAAAATGCGGTACAATAACCTTAGTTGACTTTTAGAAAAAGAAAAAAAAACCTCAGACGCGGGTCTTATGTGAACCGTTTTGTTTGCTTGACAGTTTGAGGAGTAAATTACACCGTGAACGCTAATTCCGCAGAATATTGGTCACAAGCCAATTATGGGTTGTGGAGGATATTTCCTGAGTTACGAGAATTTTTCCAAAAACAAACCTAATAAATACGTATGAATATAGTTTTCACGTTAGAATCAGAAGTAAGAATGAAAGCAAGGCAAAGTATTATCTTGTTAATGTTATCTTTTTATTAAATTACAAAAAGTTTATTTCCTACTCTTTACAGAAAACGAAGGACATTCTCACCTAAAAGCTTTACACACAATCATTATGGTTTTCCACGAGTCGTTTTTCTAACCGAGGGCTACCTGCTTACCTTTGAAGTAGCCGAAAAAGGACGAAGAAACAAACACAGTCAATGCATTCATTTTAGAGTTTTCAATGGGGTATGGGGTAGTGGAAGGGGGCGGGGAAGGAGTGGCAAATGGGGCTGTAGCTACATTGGGGCAGAATAGTTGTTATTAAAAAATAATAAAAATAAAACAATAAAAAAAATTGCCATCTTCAGGCAAACGCACTTTAGAATTTAAAGTAAAAATGTTCAGTTCCTAACTGAAATAGTCGCATACGCTAATGATGGTTTAAATAAAAACACTTCAGCTAATACTACTTCACAGGAAAATAACAATTGTGAATATGAAGAATATCCCTTGTTATCTGTAAAAATACAACAATTTCCCTTGTTTTAAAATAATTGCATCAGAGTCACAACTGAAGGGTGACTTCTACCTGGTTTGAAGAATACGCTAACTACAGCTATCTCTGCAGAAGAAGAATTTCGCACGTGTTCAAATGATCAAACCCTCTTAAAGGGCAAAACTCGTCATCCCAGACAGTTCTTTTCCTTCCAACCATGCAACTTGTAGCTCCTTTCATAACTGTATATATAAAGCATTAAAGCCTCCTTGTTGCAGACACAAACCTTTTTTATTGTCTAAGGCCATGACCTGGTAGGCATAATGTGTAGTCCAAGCACTCTCTCTAATTTGTGTGGAATCTGAGTTACTCTGTATCTTTTGAATTTTCAAACTGTGATGTCAATCAAAGAGCAGTCACCAACTCAGAATTTTGATACCCACACACTAGAAATATGGGTGACGAGTGTCTGTCTTTAATGAACAGTTCACGCTATATTTCTGGACATCAATATTACCTCCTGCTCAACAAACACTGGTATTTTGAACAACTTTCAAATGTTATTGGTGTTTGTATCGGGAATAAATGATCCCTCCATGGACCCTTTACGCTATACTTGTGTACATCTCACATGATCTTCTGCAGTGCTCAGCAACCATTGGTATCGTGGCAAACTTTCAAATATTATTGTTGTCTATGGACAAAAAAGAAGAGGGAAAGCAATGAAAAAATATATGTTTTTTTGCGTTTTCAGCAATGAGATAATACAATAACTAAATGGGCTTCCCACCACTCATCCAGTTTTTTGTGGAACTTGTCAAAATCATTTACCAAAGAAAATGAGAACTTCAAGAACATTTCACAAGAGTTGACTATGGGGCTACAACGCATACAAATGAAGATACATAAAGACAAACACACAGACACACACAGACACAGAAACAAACAGAAAGGAAGTCAGACAGAGATGTAGACAACTGAACGCCGATGAAAAAGATATCTGTGCGAGATACGTTGATATGACTTTAAAGCCAGCAACATGAATACCAGGGACGTAGCCTGCAAGGGGAGGAGAGCAGTCGCCTTCTGTGATTTCCAACCGTAAATGAAAATTTGCCTCCTTGAAAAACCCATACTGAAATGCTGAAGATATTACTGTCAAAATTATGATTTCAAGGTAAAAAAAAACCAGAGAATCGTATGTAAGGGTTCTTTTCCCCCATATTTTCCCGGGGAGGTCCCTAGATCCCCGTCGTGGACTCGTTTTTACGTGGGTTTCTCCTCTTGACGAATGAACCGTGTTTCTCTTTCAAGTTACACCGCTTGAATACACCAGCATTACTCTGAATAAAGATAAAGTAGCCTATGATTACCTTTAATTATTAGCTAAACTAAATGAGCTTGTAAAGTAACTTTTTAAAGGGCATTGAGTAGTCGCCCAAATTTTGAAACAACAACTAAATCTTACAAATATCCTCTTCTTTCAGTTCAAGTATCTTCCATGATACGCTAGAACAGGGGTGGGGAACCACCTGCCCGTGGGTCGTATGCGGCCCTGGAGACCATTTCATCCTACCCGAGAGGTTATAAATTTAAATTCAGAATCATTTGATAGGTAATTGGTAATAATCCTTTAGTTAACGGTGGCCACCTCTTACCCTTGTTGTACAATACCACCGTGTATTTCACGTTAAGCTGCTGCAAAACATTATCCGTACATATTACTAAAACCTCTGTGGGCACAATGTAACATGCCAACCGTTTCGTTAGGCTTAAATCAGATGAAGAATGCTTTAATCTCTGGAAGTAAAGAAAACTTTACGTGGCAGATAGTCTACATAACATTGTACAGAACCACACTATCACATGTGTAGGTCCATCTATAAGAGTAAGAAACTCCGTGGGCATTGTATCTATTCCGGTAGATTCGGGAAGGGGAGGATGGTGGCTTTTAAAACTGTCCCCCCCCAACGGAGGGGTGAATTAAGAAAGTGGAATTAGAAAGTGGAAAATTTTGCAATGTAAAATAAGGAGAAAAACGAAGTTGGTTTAAAGTTCGCAGTTTTTTTCTGCGCGCATATGCGCTCATTCATTATTACTACATAAGTAAAAAGACAAACGGTCATATTGTGATGCTTCTAGTCTGTGTAGCTTTGCACATTCTATGCCATTTAAAGAGAGTGCAAATTAATACAAATTCTAGAGCTCTCGGGGTCTTCCCCCCAGCTCTTGCCTAGACTTACAAGTCTCCTAGATCCCATCAGGGCCTTTTTGGGGCCCATTGGCCTGTGTCTTATGAGGAAAGCTTATTGCACCCTCTCTGTGTGCGGCCCGCGAGTTGATTATGACCTTCAAAACGGCCCGTCAGAGAAAAAAGGTTCCCCACCCCTGCGTTTGAACAAAGATATTGCATATTGAAGGTTAACCAAGGAATTACTCTAATTGTGAATTTTAAAATTCAGTAAAACAAATATTGTGACACGACTCCCAAGAGCAATTCATGAAATAGGATACCCGGGTACAGTTATTCAAATCGGGCAACTGCACTTTCCCCTTTAAATCAAATATATCTTAAAATTTAATTTGTTTCTAAAGAATGAAAGCTAAAAGAAAAGAATTTTTAGATGCAACTTTAGGGGTCGCAAATGTGTCATAGCTTAACCAAAGATATCACAATTTTGCATTTAAGTCACCTCACATGAACAAAAATTTCTCAAAGAGTACAGGGCGTCCCTTTCTCTTTGACGGCACCTGTTACTTACGCCCAGCCAATAAATAGGAAAATATCACTAAATGATGACAATTTGTAAACATGTAATCAGTACAAAGCTTTGCCAACAATAGCACGACTATGCACCTACGCCAGGTCTTATACGTACCCCTCCCCGTCAGCAACCGCCCCCAGGATGACACCCATGCACAGGTACAAAAGGAAGGGTTGGTCCCGGTGTCAACTTACTGTAGGCCCACCACTTGCTGCTCCGCTTAGACAGTGCCATGAACTGCCCCGAGAGATTTCTCCCAGGCTACCGCCCTGAGTTAAACAAAACGCAAAGTAATATGGAACACAAAAAGTAAAGTGTAATTCTCTTTTTTGTAAAAATTTAACCAGAAAAAGGAGCGGAATTGACAGTTCTTTTCATACACTTGTTTAAAAATGTGTTTGACTTTTTGTAGTCAGAGAATGTGTCATCATTGAATGATCTTCTCTTTTAAAGTGAGTGAATAAATTTCAGATTTTAATATCCCAGCACAAAAATGTGCTGTGAATATGGTAGGATGCTGGCCAGTAGCCAGACAAGTTACTAAAGGGGGGGGGGGGGCAAAATATTTTTCAAAAGGGGGCGAGATGTGTATAAAGTTTTAAGGCAAAGGCAACATGGAAATTTCTAGGGAGGATTTTTCAAGGGAGAATTGGCCCTTCCTCCCCCTTGGCTACGTGCTTGGTAGGTCGACGTGTGTTTCTTTAACTTCTGCATATATGTTTTGTATAACGTTAGACTCTAGTTGCATTTTCAGAGTTTGTAAGACAACAATATGAAAGACCTTAAAAACATATGAAAGAAACAAAATGTTAAAGGGAGAATGCAGTCACTCCAAAAAAGAATTGTATAGTAGACTATCCTATTTCCTGAATGGCTCTTGAGAATCATGTGACAGTATTTTTCTCACTCAATTGTAAAATTTACAAGGAGCAACTGCTTGATTTACCTTGAATATGCAATATTTATGTTCTAAAATATCATGAAAGATACTTGGAAGCGAAATAAGAAGAAATTTGTGACATTTAGCTATTGTTTCAAAATAAGTTTGGGGCGACTGCTTCTGACCTTTAAAACAGGTTTCAGGTTTGATAATCAATACGTTAGTACGTGATAACTGTTCATTCAATGAAGCATAGTTTTAAAAAGGGAAAACATCACTCCTAGAAGAGGAACTTTAAGAAAAATAATTGAGAGTTTAAAAAAAATATTGAAACCTTTCTCGAACCACCTAAAGGGGACATAAAGTCTAAAATCACCAAAGTATATATCAGTCATTGCATTGTTTAACTATTTTGGCCTCGTTCCCTTCTTCTTAGCTTTTACCGTTGCTACGACAATAAAAATGCTGACATGTGTTAATTTAAGAGAAATTAGTCGATTGGTACAAACATTTGCGATGTACGGGTTTTCTTTCTACGTCTCGAGTGATTTTACGGTAACATTTTGGAACTAATTGCATTTCCTATTGACAATAACACGAAGAAAAGAGTAGAAAGGTAATGTGAACCGTACAAGAATGACATTACAAATAATTGCACAATTTAGCTTTTTTTAACTTCAGCATTGTACAAGTCACCACATAAATACCAAGTTAAGATGGGCAGTGCTTTTGAGGGTTTTTCACTGTTTTTAACATATTTTTTTCTTTACGGTCGTTTCTCGAATTTTCTTACATCGACTGTTCATACACTAACAAATGTGTTTTATATTGATTGCTTTTCCTATCTGCGTCAGCGTTAATATGTTGTAGTGTAGTTACTAATGCAATTCTGTACATAATTGTTTTAAATCACCTCCCCATATTTAATCATATTTTTAGCAACACCTTCTCTTAAACACATTAAGTAATCAACAGCCTTTTAAAAATAGTTAATGGTTAATAATACTCAAAAGCATTGTGGGTAAATTATTTTCTAAATGACATTAAACATTGACAGCATAACACTATATCTTTGAGGTGCTGTTCATTGTCTTAACGCGCAGATGCAAGTATAAATCCGTACAACTACAAGCTGCATAAACTAAGATTTATCAGGAGCATCTCCAGAATTTTTCTACCGAGGGACGACTTGGGGGGTTAAGGTTAAGATTTTGACACTAAGCGGAACGCCACCACCAATTAGAGCGCAGGGTAAACTTTTGCCTGACATTCATCCGAGATTGGCAGAAATGACACTTCCCACAGTCTCTGTGTCTCCTGTCCTTCCCTTTGAGAAATTTTGGTTCATTAAGGTAAAAATGCAATATAGCGCTATTTTTGCTAAAGCTTTGAACTAATCATTTATCTAGAAGTTCTATACATTTAATGAAATGTTTCCACTTTTAGCTGGAACGGGGTACAGGGTAGGGAAAGGGGTCGTCTAATGGAAGGGGCTCATTTTAGTTACATGCATGAGGTCAGTTGTTCAAATGACAAGAAACCAACTAAAAGATGGTGAATTATCTGGGCCCATATTACCAGTTACAGGGTATCCCTGAACATTTGAAGTCCCATACACTTCCATCACAGGTTTTATCAGGAGTAGAAATACCTGTAAAATTGGAATGATGAGGATGCATCGCAGACAGACAGAAGATGTGAGGAGCAGAGAAAATGTTGGAATTTTGATATTTACCTTTCAACACTATGGGGAATATGCATGGTATTCTAACTTTTAAAAGATATGTAATCACCTACCCCAAGCCTATTTCAACTTCTTGCCGCCTAAAGAGAGAGAGAGGATAGAGAGAGGATAGAGAAGAATGCCTGCATTCTCCCTTGGCCCTGTAAATGGAAGGGGTCAAGGGGACGAATTCACTGGAAGTTCTATGAGTTATTAAAACTGGGGACTCTTGCCAGAATCTTAAAGCTGACCAACGTTATACTATGACAGTGCACAAGAACTTTCCAAAATCGTCAGAATTTTGAACGAGAATTATAACGAACAGTTATTTAAAAAAGGAAATATTAGCTAGGATGTATTTTTAGTAGCATATTTTCTCTAAAAATGTATTGATAAAATACATCATATGATGGTTTTGGGAAAGCGGGATTTCACCGAAACAAATATCATATCGTAAAACCTATTCCTAACAAGAAATATGTGTACGGTAAATCATATATCAACAGGCTTTAAATGTAATGTTACTGCTTCATGATCCGCTCTCGATGCTCAGTTTCAAATTAAGGAAGTAAACTGTTTACCTCTGTTTATAGGAAAGAGAATTTTGCCAGAATAATTCTGTGTATTATTTTCTGAAACAGGATAGTGGGCATCAGACATGAAGCGTAAACTGTGCATAATGCGTGTAACAGTGTAAAGTGGGCTGAAATTGTCATTGTAGGAATCACTTTTCTTGTATGATAAAAATTTCATGTAGTCTTTGTACGAGGAAATTTTGAATTTTCAACTAAATTTGTCTCCTACGAGGGCAAATTTGTGGTAAAAGTGCCCTCCAATCCTCTGTATTTTCAATTTTTCTTCAAATATGTGTTTCCAAAAGTAGAGAGAAATGGGGAAAGAGTTCCCCTTCTTCGCAGTTTTGCAATAAAGCCTGTGTACCTCCGTAAACACGCCTGTGTACAAGAACAAATGAGCTATTAAACTGCAGATGAAAAGCATGAAGAACGCAAAAATTTCAGACTGGAAAAAAAATTCAGACTGGAACGTTGTCAAAGATTGTGATAAGAAAAAGATCTCACCCAACCCACGCAGAAACAAATACATTAAAAGCTTGTGGCCATTTTACATTTTCGGTTGAAAATCGAATTCGGGTACATGTCTCTTACCTGTACCTGTGCTTGGTGTCACCGCTTATGTACAACAATTCTATGATGAGTGTCAAAGGTTACTTAGTTTAGAAGCGGTCGTGTTAGAAATGTAATGGTCATGTAACTGCTTGTGATAACCTTTCACCACCATGCTGAACTCATTGAACTGTGAGAGTTTATTTACTAAGACAAAGGAGGTTCTACCTTGCTGTGTCCCCATGAGATTTAGGTAGCTCCCAAACATCCGCCGATTGCCTGCCTGGGCGGGTGTTTCCAGTTGACTAGCTCAGCAAACAGTTAACATCCTCTCACACCTCAGTCAGGCTGTTGAGCTGCTGTTCTGTTTGCCTATTGTGCATGTGTAACTATAGTTACACAATAATAATACAGTTGACACAGCATGGTAGAACCTCCTTTGTCTTAGTAAATAAACCCTCACAGTTCAATGAGCTTGGTGTATTTGCAGAAGAGGTAAGCCACTGAGCTCAGTGTGTTTGCACGGGAGGCAAGAGAGATTAAGTTACAGTGAGATGAGGACTAGGAGAGCTAAAATTTGCTACCTAAATGTAATGGGGGAAAGTTTCTCATGACTTTTTCGTCCTCCTTGTTTAACTTGTTCTGTTACGTTTGTATTCTATTCTTTCTTTTATCTCCCTTTTCTTTCCTTGTATTTTTTCATTTTTCTTATTTTTCCTTTTTATCTCTTACTTGTTCTCTTCATTTCTAAGCCAGAGGTACAACCCTCCCCGATACGGGCCTGTTTATAATGATTTTTGAACAGTTGTATACACTCATCTTCGTTTTCTGTTTCAAAAATTGTAGGAAAAGGTTAAAAATTTATCAAATGAGGCTTTGAGCGATACCCGGATGTTTCAAACGGCACATATGACGAATGTTAGGGAACTGCGCCAATAGTAGGCCTACGTAATGCGTCGAACTGCAGGACCTGGTGTCCATTCTCCCTACTGGAAATCCCTTTCGAATTAATTGGTATTATACCTGTATACGAACCAACTTAACGAAGTTGGGCTCAAATTGGTGCTTACGTCTCAGTTTGTCAATAATCTACCTTATAAACAAAACAGGCTATAAGTGAACCCAGCTTAGCCAGTTCCTATTCAGCATTGGCTCTCCTAACGAAGGTACGAAAGACAATTTAGACAACTATTTATATTTTATCTGTCTTTCCTGTGGAGATCAAAGCAGGACTAACTTCGCGCATAAAGAAAAACATTTCATTTCACAAGGGCAAGAAGTCTCTGCCGTGGCATTTTCAACAATTGGCAAACAATCGTGACATGAGTTTTACCCTGAAAATGACATTTTTAGCCCTAAAATCAACATTTTGCTCTGAGCATGCTGCCACGAATACTCCCGCCTCGTGCCCTTATGATATTGCTACATATAATTGACTAAATACTAGAATTGTGTTTTTGAATTTTTGCCACTTGCATGCCTTAATGTGCTATGAAAAGTATCCTTTATTGTCTTTGGACAAAACTCGTATGTATGTATTGAATTCTCCTACGTCACCGATTATCTGACAAACATGAAAAAGGATGTTCAAAACACTCAAGCTGGCGGAGACACTGTTGACTTCAAAGTACATTTCCTTGTTTCCTATGATAAGTCACCCTATGAGTTCACTGATGTCTTCCTAAATTAGGGCTTTAAAGAGATTGGTATCAGACAAGCCTAAAAATTTTTTAAGTGAGAAACCAGACTGTTAATAAAAAGCCAGTCAGCGTGATTGCCTGTAAATATATAAACCCTCCCTTTCAAATAAATCTGACAGAATTAGATGCGAAGCGTGCAAAAGTCATATAAAATTCATTTCTCTGATTGCACTATTTTGTAGTGTAAAATTTTAATACTTTTCATTGATGGTTCAAAGAATTATATCTTACTGACGTCACATCAAACCTTATCACTGTTTTAAAGGTCACCTTCATCTAGGATAACTTCATCTGATAAGCAATATATAAGCTCAAGCGCATTAAAGATACTTAATATTAACTTAGCAAGATGAATTACGTCTTCAAATGATATTCATTCTTATGCTCCGATCTTCTTACATGTACAAAATGCTACTCATCATGGTCATGCTTCGATTAATATTTTTGCAATTTGGCAAAAGAACGTCTCGGATGATCAATGAAGCAAGAATGCTAAAAGTGAGAACACAATAGTACAACAGAGTAGATCATTACTCGTTAAATGTTACCGGTGCTTTAAAGAATAAGAAAAATGATTTTTGATTTATTGTTTATTTAATAAATTTAACATTCGCTTGCATTCTACAGAGATCTGTCGAAGTGTCTGGAAAGTTACTTATAGGCCTATTTATATTCCACCATTATTAGGCATTTGCTTGCAATTTTTAATAGTTCAATGTGATATAGGTAAAGAATTTCTTGGCATTTCTTCGGACTGAGAGCCTGCAGCTCTGTTTCAAACAAATAAGAAATATCTTGGGGAAACTAGATATTTTCGTCATGAAATTCCTCAGGCAGTCCTCAAGTTCACAGAATGTAATGAAAAGGGGACATATTGGTGTAATAATCTTTTGTTTTTCGTTGAAATTGACCAACTTGTTTTTATTTGAAACTTAATTTTTTTTAAATATTTTTGTGTAGATCTATCACAAAAGTCATGAAATGTTCTTTTTCTAAAGTCCCAGAGCTTAAGGCGAAAGCCAAACGTTACTACAACAGTTTTGATCCCCGAAGGAGCTACGTCCCAAAGGGTCACCGTGAATTGACATGACCAAGCTCCTGACTTTCAGACCTCTACATTATGGGTCTGTCATGAGTGTCCCCATTCTATACTTCCTAAAAGGCACAGTTATTAAATGTTTTATACAGCCGAGCCGACATTACAAAACAATATGAAAGCTACTTTTCATCAGATTGCCCTCATGCTTTGTACTTGTGAAGATAAAATGTCTCTGTTAAAATTACTATCATCCAAATTTTAATGGCATCGAGGTGCCACCTACTGAATGTTTTATCTTTTGTTGAGAAATCAGATTTAGTCACGAGAATACGCTGTTAAATTCCACAGAGATGCGGCCAGATTAACATAAAGAGAAAGTTTCTAGGAATACATTAACAAGACTCTAGCATCTTCTAAATCTTACCTTCTCCATAGGCCTATACTTATGAAGAAATAGTCATACTTTTATGTCCTTTATCCCTTCAGAAAATGAATTGTGATATCTTGTCCATTCTGTGTTGTAAACGAGAATAATTGAAACGGTTGGCTTGTCACCGCCTGATATTATTTTTCGTAGGTGCTAGGCGGGGAGCAGGAGGGACTAATCCCTCTCTGTCCCGTAAGGGAATCTTATCAATTTTGTCGGGAGCTAGTAGGCATAATACGGTATTTTACCTCCGACGGTGACAATTGTTTTTGCTCTCAAGGAGGGCAGCTTTTTCCATGAAAATTCCAAATTTATTATTTTTTCAACAAAACCATTGGTTCTTAGCGGTGGCGTTATCGCAACTCAAGGGGGCTAACGCTAAGGGGACGGAAGGGGGCGTTTTGAAAAAAAAATAGATACTCAATTAAAACCGGGACGTTACAAGGTTCCAAAAACTTTTCTCTAGCTGAGCTCTAAAATTGTTCACATAAAAAGGAGAGATATGAAGTCAAAAAGTCGAGTAGGTCTAATATTCACTCCCCAGATGCCATTAAACCGCATCTAACAGTGTTTAATTTCATTTGTTTCCTGGCAAGGAACCTCATATTCTCATCAGTGACAGTAAAGCTGTGACCAAAGGGGCCATGGCTAAAACTGTCCTGCCACTTTTACCTCGAATGCAGTTTTTTCCTCGCAGTCCATTAACATGACATACTGACAGAAGTGCAATTGTAGGTAACTGTAACATAATATATACTTCTGAGTGTACTATGCAGTAAAACGTTAAAATGTTTTCACAAAATGCAATTTTTCGGTACGCCAATCCGGCTTTCTCATTAATTTATACCTGTAGGGCAGTTTGAGTGGCATAAGGCTTCAAAGCCCCATGTCACCACGACCTCTACCATCCTTCTTGCTCCTACCTACAGGAAAAGTCCCTTGCAGCATCAAAGGAATCTGCGTTATTTATTACTGGAATACAAACTGCTTAAGAATGACTTTTGTCATCTCTTTGTGGGCATTTAAGGTTATCGGATGAAAGCAAAAATTCTGACTGCAAGTGTCTGATCCTTGTGTCGATAATATCGTTATCACCCAAAAGCTTCCGTGAGCTTCGCCCCGGTTCCCCAATGGGACGTTGCCCCTGGGCCCAATTTATATACAGGCTCTCGAGGGAACGGTCCCCAACTCGGTGGGACCCTTAGCAACTGTTAAATTCCAAAAACATTTCACCACTCCTGATCGCGATCAAGTCTTTAAGCTTTCGTAAATCGTGGGTTAAAGATTCGCCATCTCAAACTTGAAGTATCAAATCGTCTTTGTTTGTCTTGTTCTTAAAACCACGCTAGCATCTCCCCAGAATCAAAAATGAAACTTACCAAACCCACTATCAAAATCAGTATTGGCGCCAATAACTACCCTACGGGTATCAAGCTTCCTGGCGAGGGGGGTCCTGGCGAGGGCGGGGGGGGGGGTAAGGAGAGGGGAACAAAATCCGAAATCCCCACAAAGGCGACAAGTTGCCCGAAAGATGACGAAGTCAAATTTTCGGGGCGCTAAGGATCCTATTATGTTGGGTTTCAACTGAAGGAAATTGATATTTTTTGATTTTCAGTGAAGAAAATTTGATAGTTAAGGTCAGTTTTTCCCAACTTTTTTCAGTTCACCGCCCCCTTTTACCGAATGGGAACGGTCACACGAACCCCCTCCCAGTCTATAGCATACAGTAGGCCTAGTATGGTACGAATGAAACAATAATAAAAACACATGTTGAAATAAAGGGTAGACCTACACATACATCATTTTTATGTCTGTGACCGATCCAGGGTGGCAAAACAGCGGCGAGGGACTTAGAAAAACTGACGTATCACTTGGCACCAATATAAGTTTATGAAATATATTGTATAATTTAAAACATTGAAAACCCTCCTGAGTAGGAACTTGAAATCTGGATAATGAAATTGCCCGTCGGTAGCTCTAATCTGATTTCCTGTAACGACAGCAACTGTCTTATGTGACAGATAAGCGATATATTCCATTTCCTGGAAATAATTCCCAACAAATTACAACAAAACAGCTTGTCTGACCAATCACAATATTGTTATGATGGGTGTATCCATTGAATCGTTTACTCGGTGTATTTCCATACACGTTTGTGACCGACCAATAAGACATGCAAATATTTTTGAAACACTTTCACTTCCTCTTCTCCTCCTCGTTTACCCGACCTATAAAGTATATACCCTTCCATTTCATACAGAAGACTTTATTTTCAGACGACCAGACATTCGCCACAAGGTACATGGTACAGGCTACAGAGTACCCAATAGTCTCATTTCGTGTCTATTTCCTTTGACGTTTTAATATTTTGGTAGCCTGTATTATAACTATCGAGTAAAAACAAGAAAACAAATGCTCTTCATAAAGTTATAAAGAGCTATTCAGCGGTGTCGGCAATGTGAAATGACGGCTGGAAGGTTTCCTCTATTACAAATATCTTCTCCCATGACAGAGATTAAAGCGAGATTACCCAATTCGCTTTTAACTTTTTTCAACCGCCGGGTAAATTAAATGTGATCTTTGAAGTGGATAGCGCTCTTGTCCTAAGGGCTTCAAAATATCAAGTTGCGATGTATATGCTCCAGATTAAAAAGTGTTCATGATATTGATTTTTGAGCGTGGAAAACAAATACTGGCTCACTCCCAGGCTTTCAGTAGACGTGTTATATCCAACTGCGATAACGACGATGATAATAGCTAACGTATGATGATGAAGGATGCTAGCACATGGAAAAATTAAAAAAAAAATCAAAAAAAAAAAGAAAAAAAAACCGAAAGAAAACAAAAACCGAAAGATAAAAATGAAATGAAATGAAGTGAAGTGAAATCAATTGAAATGAAATGAAATAAAATAAAATAAAAGAAAAAGTAGAAAGGATCTAAGACATCAAAGCAATTCTGGTACATATGATGGTGGATACCATTGTTACATACAATCATATACTTTAGCTGTCTGCATTAAATGTGTTAATAATTTGACTTTATGTACCCATGTATTGTCCTCTGTTGGCCTCTGCATACATATTATTGAATAACAAAAGTTTTTGAGGATTCTGCAACGTCTTGCTATTTTTTCTTTGTTTTTTTTTTTTTTTTTGTTTCAATGAATAAGAAGGGTTTATGTATAACAATATCATTATTTAATTAGAACTTAGATGTGTGTCTTTGCAGTTTACTGTCACGAATTTTAAAGTCAATAATTTAATCAATGGCCGCCTAATTCAGTATTCGAAGTAATAATGAAGTTTTTGGCAGAAAAGTTTCATGTAGGGTTTAACATTTGTAGGCCGGAGAACCGATTCATTACTTTTTTTCCAAAGTCCTCTCGACTCTCTGAGTAAGGGCCGAAGGACGAAAACAAACTTTAATACCCAAGTGGTTCTGCTCTCAAAAGAAGCTACGTCCCCCGAGAAGAAAGCAAGACAATATGAACAACATCCTGACTTTCCGACCTCTACATCATAATGCGTGGCCCCGTTCTAGACTGGCTGAAAAGAAGCGATACACATGATTTTAGTCAAAAAGCCGAGAAGGGACGTCATTTGTGGGCTCCTTTTCTTAAAACATTGTAAATGTATAGGTTGTAAGAAGCAAGCCTGATGTATGCATCC
Organism: Holothuria leucospilota; assembly: GCA_029531755.1. Lineage (NCBI taxonomy): Eukaryota > Metazoa > Echinodermata > Holothuroidea > Aspidochirotida > Holothuriidae > Holothuria > Holothuria leucospilota. Next base: position 18,695,896 of record CM055975.1, on the reverse strand, counting down.
ATAAATATTTTCCAACTAGGTTTGAATAACAAGTACAAGCGATGGTATTATGCGAACGGTACGTACCAAGTGGATTTGCTTGACTTCCATCGGTGTAGAAATGCTTCCAAACCAGGAAAAGGGGATAAAATTTTCGCAGTAAATAGTGACTGTCACACTGTATAAGCGGAAGGTCGCCATCACTTGGTGGCATGTATACTAAAAAAGCCTTTGCCACACATGCTTCCCAGATTGCCATTTATATCACTTCCTATACTTAACAAACCTCTGAACATTATTTTGAGATCTCATTTTTTTTTTAAATTTACTCCAATAGTAAAGAAAAAATAAATTGGACAAAACATTTTCATTCGTAAAAATGGGTTCTAAAATTAAATTAAAAGTTCTGCTTTTTTCATTTTTAATAAATTGTCTTCACAATCACGCACTAGAGTATGGGTGTAGGTATTTATGTGCGTTTACAAATGTGTGTATGTGTGTGTTTGTGACGCTTAGCTTGTAAACACTATTTCTCAAGATAGGAATATTGGATACTTTTCAAAAGCAGTATATAAATTGATCGTATTAAGAGGAAGGTTTGGTTTGTTTTTGATAGGGTCAAAGGTCATTTGAGATCACCGGAAGTCATGAACCAAACCTTGTAAAAACGATATTTTGCAAGTAAGAAGCATGGACACTTAAAGATGGAGTGACTAGGGTGACTAATATTTTTACATTAATATGAGCTTAAATAATAATAAAAAACATACTTGGGTAAGTGTACACATAATATGTACAACCCCTCATGGACAGATGTTGATCGAATGCAAAGAGAATACTCAGAATAGGAATGTTTAGCGGTCTATTCACTTACCTGCAATGACTGCGGTTGCGAGTTCTTCCGTGAAACCTAAATAGCATTCAGGGTAAGAATGAATGAACACTCCCTTCCCAGTAACTGAACACATGTAAGAGAACTAATGAAAGTTCTGTGTTGAAAATCGGGAGGGTAAAGATATAGAGGGCGTTTCATCTGCAAGACATATTCAGGCGAGTAACAAGGAGGTTGCGGAGGTTCGTTCAACTCCCTTTCCAGCGAAACAACCGTTTGTCTTGAGCGAAACCTACCCCCATCCCCATCACGTAGAACCTAGCGCCTAACTGTGATAGAATTGAAAGCTGTCTTAGTAGGGATGTGTGTAGGGGCTATCATCTAAAAGCACATGAGTTGTTGACAAGGAGAAGAAAACAATGAGGTAAACAACTTGTACAATAGGCCTACCTGCGGGAAATGGGCAATTAAATGCCACACTTAACAAAAGTAAACGCAATAGAACGTTACAGTGTCGTCGTGTTATTTTTCATAACTTGGTTTTGTGTAGGGAAATAATACGATCTCTGTCTTCATGGCAGCCGAAACGACAAGAAGGGTCTACAAATAATCTGAGGCCGTGGTAATTAGTGGTCCTGAAAATCAGTTTAAGTAAAACATGTATTGTTCCTACAATTTATAGGAAAATATGGAGAAAATTGAAAGTCATGAGATCACAAAATTATCATTACTTCTATTTGACAGGTATCCATCGTTAATTTACTGAATCGATAACTCTTTTCCTACACAATGTCTATTGTGTGGTTGTGTTGACTGTAGTTTATCTGCGGAGGTAAAGGGAGGAATGATGCCGCTCCCGGAATTTTGCTGGGAATGGCCAGCTCAAACTGTGAGGCTGATTAACACAAATTATATAACACCTTATTAATTTCTCTACATCTGATTGGAAGATTGGTGGTCACATGCCATGCTTGATTCGGCACTATCATCAAGATTGCGGTGCTCGACCGTTGGTTAGTATATACTAACCCACGGTCGTTGGTTAGTATATATTATATAACACCTTATTAATTTCTCTACATTTGATTGGAGGACTGGTGGTCACATGCCATTGGTGATTCGGCACTATCATCAAGATTGTGGTGCTCGACCGTTGGTTAGTATATACTAACCCACGGTCGTTGGTTAGTATATACTAACCAACGGCAATGACGTCACCGATCATTGCAGTACGTACAAGCTATGCCGCGACTCAAATTGGGGACCGTACATTGCATATCGTACGTAACAGGCACGTAATTTACGCGTATCGAGCAAACACAAACCATGGAGCTGCGCTACACGGCAAACACGAACCATCGTGGCCTCAAAACACAACTTTAACCAACGACTAGATCAAGGTAGATTAGTTATAGGGTGTTATATAAAACAAATAATGAATGTTTTTCATTCGTGCGATAGTATGAATTATATTTCATTCGTTGAAAGATTTAACATTCTATTCAACTCGGCTTCGCCTCGTTGAATAGAACGTTCAATCTTTCAACTCATGAAATATAATTCATACTATCGCACTCATAAACATTCATTATTTGTATACTAACCCACGGCAATGAGTCAGCGATGCATTGAGCGCGCTACGTACAAGCTATGCCGCGTCTCAATAAATCACTGAAGCACCGGGGATCGTACATTGTTTCACCGACGTCAAATGATCGCGCGTCTCTTTGGCGTCCATTGTGTCACAGAAGTATCTATGGTAATGCCGTGCGCGTGTGCTGTAAATACGCTTACTGCGTATGTGTGTGATTTTTTACCTTCAGTGCCTGAGAATCGAACGCACTTGACGTCACAAAGAATCCCTCTGTATCAGGCAGGCCCACATAAACGCGCAGTTAGAAGACGACAAACCATGGAGCTACTACACGGACAAACACGACTCCATAGTGACCGCCAAAACACAAATTTAACCAACTACTAGCAAAATTGTAAGGTGTTATATAAAACAAATAATGAATGTTTTTCATTCGTGCGATAGTATGAATAATTTCATTCGTTGAAAGCTTTAACGTTCTATTCAACTCGGCTTCGCCTCGTTGAATAGAACGTTCAATCTTTCAACTCATGAAATTATTCATACTATCGCACTCAAAAACATTCATTATTTGTATAATAGTGAATGGAGGAAGAGGGAAACGTAGAAGGAAATGTTAAGCTGGATAACCCGTCCGTTGCCAACAAAGTAAAACAATGAAACTGTATTGATACCTTCATTTTCTGTAGCTCTTCTCGCGAACATATCGTTAGTATTTGTAGCTGCTATGTTCCCTAATTAAGTGAAACTATTCCACATCCCCATCATGGGTCTGCGCCTTGAGAAGGCTAAGGGCCATATGTCCAGCCCCAACACCCAGTCCTGGTCTTCCGTCCGGATCATTTGTTTCCAGTTTTGTCAGAGGTGAAGTGAAAAAGATAAAGTGTTTGAGTTTCGAACGACGGTCAGTCATCGCAACGATTTGATTAATTTATGTTTTGCTCTTTAAAGAATACAGCGCTCTTAATGCCCTTACAAAAAATCTGTGGCAGAGATTCCAATACCACACATGAATATATATAGATATTATATAGAATACTGTAGATGGGATGTAATCTCAACATAAAAAGTGTTCAAGTGCGGCAGAGCAAAATTTACAACGTAGACTCTCTGTGGAAAAGTTCATTCATACACAGCCGTCTGAAGAATGCGGTAGCACGAAACCTGTCACTGGTAGTTGCATGAAATCCAGTATCGTTGTATGTATGCATGTATGTAAGTATGTATGTATGTATGTATGTATGTATGTATGTATGTATGTATGTATGTATGTATGTATGTATGTATGTATGTATGTATGTATGCACCCGCGGTGTGTGAGCGATCCTGTGGCTATGGGTGCACTCAGCAACATGTCCTTAACAGGACACGGTACAGCCGGCGAGAGCTCCGTTCTCGCACGTCTTTCCCAGCTCACGCGGAGCTCGAAACTGGCGTAGCTGCCCGAAAATTCCGTCGCTGCAATGAGAAGTCTCGCGCGGCTGCACGTGCCTGCCTTGGCAAGCAGCCCGCCCTCCACCACGTACGTCTGCTGGGTTAGTTGGAGGTCAGCCAGGCTAATGGGGAAATCCCTCGAATTCCTTACCGGTACATTTCCCGCGTACCACTAAGGAAGCGAGGGTGAGTATGGGTGCATTTTTCCAGCTCACGCGGAGCTCGAAACTGGCGTAGCTGCCCGAAAATTCCGTCGCTGCAATGAGAAGTCTCGCGCGGCTGCACGTGCCTGCCTTGGCCAGCAGCCCGCCCTCCAGACACGTACGTCTCTGGGGTATGTATGTGGAGGTCAGCCAGGCTAATGGGGAAATCCCGCGAATTCCTTACCGGTACATTTCCCGCGTACCACTAAGGAAGCGAGGGTGAGTATGGGTGTATGTATGTATGTATGTATGTATGTATGTATGTATGTATGTATGTATGTATGTATGTATGTATGTATGTATGTATGTATGTATGTATGTGGTGGTGGTTTATACAATCACCAACTGGGTGGATGACCGATTTATAAAAGTTCAAGTCTCACGTTCAGACCATGTGGGGAAATGAGACGCGGCTAAGCTGCCACGGTCAGAACCCCGGCACAAAATGGCCTCCCTAACCATCAAGTCACGAATCGATCAGGCTGACGGGGGATTTGAGTATGTGGCCACGGGGTTCTTTGGGAGGTTCTGTTTGATCGACCTCAGGTGCTCGGTGACTCGGTCAGCAAGACGGCGTTTGGTTTCTCCCACACACAGTGTATTGCAGAGTTTACATACGATGACGTAAACCATATTTTCAGGAGTACATTTTAAGTGCTGATTGATGTAAAACCGGTTGTTGTTAGGACCCACAGTGTAGAGGATTTTGCCCTTGCTGACCACTACGGAAGTATTGCATTTCCCACGGTTGCAAGGAAAATCTCTACGATGTACGAAAATCTCGTAAACTGAATAGACAGTGGCCGTTCCTCCAAATCGTGACCACCGAAAAGACGGGGATGAATTCTTGTACCTTTCCCAAGATGAAAATATAGAAAACAACATGTATTTTTCACAAGCCTTAGCATATTACTGGTACATTAATAAGTAATTCTCATTTAAAGAACCTAATTATGAATAAGTGTGAAAACACTGTAACTCTATCATGATTAGAAATACCCCATGATCAACCTGGATGTTGATGGTCTTGGGAAAGGTGGCCGGTTTCTAATTCTGACGTCCCGTTGGTATCCGATTCCCCTGTATACCCAGCGAGTTGTTTGGAAATAACAACTATAATCCAAATAATAACTCCCTGGTATACCGGTGTACGCTAGCGTTCTTTACCATACTATGTTGCATGCCGTCCTTCCAAATTGAGTCGTTTCGTGACCACCAAAAAGTAAGGGCTGTACATTTTTACTATCTCAAAGTTTTAAAAACTACATTAACCTCTTCACTGGCATGAACATTAACTTATATCATTCAAAAATATGCATGCTGTGAAGGCCTCATGTATATCATGTATATTATTAACACCTCAATCATGACACAAAAGTTGTGACGGAGTGAAAAATGCTTTGGACGTCCACACGTATGGTCCTGAGTTCACACTGCTGAGAAGGTGGATTTTCAGATGTTTTCCCTTCAGATTTTGTCAATCAATTTTGTTCTGTTTTCCTTCATATTTTGTCAATCAATATTGTTTTGTCTCCTGTTACTTGATTTATCTGTACACGGTAATTCTCATGGGCGTGGGTTTATTGAGGGCACATCTGGTCGGTCCCAACATGGAATTTGATTATGCAAACAGTAGGAATGCTGCGTGACACATCTCCGTTCCTTTAATTCACCAGTTTGCAATCTGAATTCGCGAGTGTGAATGTCCCGCTCTAGCTTGGCAATCATAGAACGGACACTCTGGTTTGTGCAGTCTTTCTGTTGGAAACTGTTCTATAAATGCAATATAAGGTTAAACCAACAACCTCAAGCATATTTACTTTTTTCACATCTTACAGACCTACAAAATCCTTTAGAGACCCCCTTGTACCTGAGGGACATTCAGACTGACTTAACAATCATTAGAAGACTGCTAATGATAACATACGTACAAGGGGCTTTTGAGAGGGCTTAAGAGAGACGACAGTCTAGCTACAGTGTTGCAGGATTATAGAACGACAGATTCTAGCCCCAAATATTGTCTCTGAAAACAGAGGGCCACATAATCCTTCTCTCGTCTTTGCTTTAATTAAAGAAGGTAGTTCAACTGTTCAAAGAAAGCTTTGTGTCGAAGAAAAAGACATTATCATTAACGTCTTCGAATATCATGTTTACAGAATGAAACGTTCAGAATAAAAAGATGACAACAACATCTTTAAAAAATAAAGGATTGTATTTAGATGTACAACTTTGAGCGAGCTCTATCAGACAGTGGTATGCTATTTTGGACGTTATCGCTTTTAATAAATGTTTGTAGAATCGATTCTTCTTGATGCGAAGGTAGGTGGACATCTTGACGAGTTTGCATCTACTCCACATTTGCTAGGAAAATCTCAGCTAAAACAAGTTATTTCTACAGCTTATCTTCCATTAAACATACAGAACAACGACATGATATTACAAAGACGCGTGTGCATCATGTATTAAATAGTACACGGAGACATCTCCTACTACCAAGGCTGTTATTCTCTCTGTTTGACTTACCACATGCCATGCAAAGACGGTGTTATTAGAAAATCTGACAAGTCGTCTCCACCTAAACATAACTCTCTGATCTCAACGCTTGCGTGATAAACTTGGAGCAGTAACTATCTGCACTGCTGGATTGTTTAGACCATCAATTTACCTCAAACTATCACGTTGTCTTGTTTCAAGCAGAATGTCATCCGTGCACGAATAAATATCTTATTTTAGTTTGTCGCTACTCTACTTGGAATCAGTAACTACCACGAATGGCAATTCCTTGGAAGCTTCTTTAGGAAAAGTCTGAACATTGGACTGCAACATTCATGTGGAATTTACAGAGAATAGACAATGTCATATGTATCGGTTACACACAGCATGATCTCCACTTTGACTTGCGATAAATATTTATAATTTGCCAAGGATTTTTTCCCTAGTCTGAATATAGAGTAGCTTTGCATTAGAATCAAAGCCAGCTGTGAGGGTAAATGAGACTGTGGAGGTAGCAAAACGATTCTTGTGGCAATACGTGAGGAGGAAGAAGGTTTTAGAAGATAAAAAGCCTAGAACAAAACTATAAAATTCAAATGTACGAAAAATGAATTGCCAAAATCATCTGCCAGAAGCAGCATTTTACAGTTGAAGTGAGTTTAATTGAGATCCTTGAAACGCGAAACATCAGCCGGTAAATTTCTTTACACCAAACGTGTCTTCAAAACGGGCAGAGATTTCATACCCAAAGGTTCTGCAGCAAACACTTGTGTTCGCGTGAGCAATTACCCTTGCACCTTGATGTGAATGAATTCATCAGAAAAGTGCTGGAAGAAAGAACTGAAGCATCTCAGCTCAAGCAGACGTGTTTGATGAGCTTATTTTAGAAAAACAGAGGTAATCTTTTAAGCCAGTGTTGTGTCTTTCAATGAATGTATCAAGAAACAGAAGAGGAACCAACTGTTATATTTAAAAAGGTGAGTACATTTTGAAGATAGTCTTTGGATGAAATATGCGCTTGTCTAAAAAGAAGGAAATAATCAGGTACTGTGATTATGAATATTGTCGAGAGAGAAAACAAACGGGCATCTTAATTCAGGTAACTGTTGTCAAGTACATAAAACTTGAAATTTTCATTATATGTCTAAGTTTTCTAGTATTGTGAATACTATTGGAATGTTGACCTCCGTATTGTTGTATATACTCTGTATTTATGGCAGTATTTGTGATAGTAGCTACGAAAGTAACATCCTTGTCAATTTGTCTGCATCCCTGACAATGAAATATCCTGTCAATTTCTTGTACCGGTACTCTTGATTACGATGTTGTCTACGTACAGAGCCAAGCACATGGCCTTTACTTTGGCGTAGGACTTTGTTAAAGCGAGATTAATGAAATTTGAAATCACCGTAGAGTTTACTGAAATGAAAATGGTTCATTGAACATTCTTAATTAAACAAAAATAATACACCCACAGGAATGGGTGAAGGTTTACGCGGGTGTCCTTACCGTTTATCCAGAGCAACATATTAGTTTACGTAGCTGTGGTATAAGTATATTAGATTTGTAAGTATAAGTATATTAGATTTAATAATGAGGGTTACACGCACATTCACAGTGTAATGAATTGACAAATAGTTCTAGTTCTATGTATAGACCTAACCTTCACAGACATTCTCTTGTTCTTCATTCTCTAATATTCTGATTTTGTTCAGAAAGAACGATCTCTAGCTACTGGCTTTTGGAATGAATGTAGCAGTGCATAACAAAATGTTTCTGTACTAACTTCGGATTCGATTTCCGGCTTGGTCAAAGTAAGGTGGGTTTGCATCCAAGAGCAATTAACAGTTTCCGATCTGAACTGGCCTTTTAAAAGAAACCAAATTTGATCAAAATTGTTGACATGAAGTTGTAATTCATACACCATAGGCTTCTCCCACTTCCGTGGTCGCTCAGCGTCCAAAAACATCTGTCTTTTACAGCCTGAATAATAAGGGAACTGCTAAAGAGAAACGGGCAGTTCAAAGAGTATTATTCACCTGGGACAAAACCTGTTTCACTATAATAAAAGAAAATATTGTCTTGCCTAACGCAATATTGAATAAAGGTTTTGTCTGACATTCGTTTGCCTTCAAAAATTTGTTTTAATCTAAAAAATTGTAGTTTCTGTAAATGTCGAAACTTGATTGTGAGTCAAGCTTTCTTTTCTAAAAAAGAAGAATCAAAGAACAAATGTTTCTCTATGTTGTTTGAAGCATACACAATCCACAGCCAGCCTACTTCATATCCTCAACAGAAATGAAGTTCTTCAGTTACCTGGCAATCGCAATAGTGTGAAACACTTGTGTAGTATTCAACTTTTTATAGTTTTCGGAATATATATATATATATATATATATATATATATATATATGTCGAAAGATGTGTAAACTGTTTACACAACTTTCGACCTACTTATTCACAGTTCGATCTACCATATTTCGACCTACTATATATCTATTTATATATATATATATATATATATATATATATATATGTGTGTGTGTGTGTGTGTGTATAAGAGTACAACGATAAAAAGAGTCAACTGCAGGTTTTTTAAGTTGTAAAATGCATATCACCAAGGAGTTTTGTTTCTCTATTCAGACTTCTCCAGCGTTATCCAATCATTAAAAAAATTGTTCAGCTTTGAGCATCGCCCCCTCTAGCGTGACTTTACAGAGAAAGTTAACGCAAATTTACTACCGTTTATATGTACATATATATATGTGTGTGTGTGTATGTACTCTTGCACCTATGGGTCTCAACCTAGGTGATGGTAGCTTTTTTAGCTTTTTCCAAAATTGTAAAGTTCGCTTAAAGAGAAATTGGTTGCTTTTATCTTCACACCATGATTCCCCCCCCCCCCCATCTTGTTATTTTCGCTTTGGTCTGTCTCTTTGGCTTTTAGATAGGAGCTAGCTTGTGCTTTCTCCTTATGTCATTTTGTTGTTTTGCTTTATCTTGTATTGTTGCTTCAATCTATGTTGTGAGTTCTGTTGTGATCAAGGCACCCGTTGGCTGCCAAAATATAGTTCTTCTAAATGGAACTTCGGTCTATTTTCCTATTGTACTCTATAAATTGTGTGTCGGAATGATGCTTTCACTTGCGTTCTTTATATATATATATATATATATATATATATATATATATATATATATATATATATATATATATATATGTATATAAAACACTGAGATATGTATGTTGATATGTTTATGTGATGTAATGTTATTACATATTTACATACTGAGTTTTGCATCTCATTAATTGAAGTCTTCTATCCTAGCACTGGACGATTGTACATCCCTAGTACAAAGCCTTGCAACAGGCCATTTTATCTGTAATCATTACAATATCTTGTCCGCTCTGTGATAAGAGTCTTTGAGCCGTCCTAAATCTTTATGCGCGTCATCTGCCAACTCATTCCGTGGGAGGCATTATTTCGTTATGCCAGACGGGGTTATAGCCAAATGATTATAGAACAAGTACTGGAGCAATATTTGCACCACAAAACTGTACTCGACAGTTAAAGTAAACCTTAACATTAAACATGGCCTTTTGAACATCCCACGCGCCGTAAAAGTGCTTCCATTTAGTATGTTTGTCTACAGGGAACGAGTGTTTATTAAAATAATTTCATATTGCGACTTTATTATGTTAAAGTGCAGTCGTAGAATAATGTCTTGTCCAACAGTTTCTATCGTGTATAACCACCGTTTGAACATACCCGTTAGGATTAATCATGATAAACGTATCATAGTTGTAAGAAGGGAAGGGGGATCGAAGCTAAACCCCCAGATAGAAATGTGGGGTGGAGTGTTCAAAGACAAAAAAACCTTATTTGTTCACTCTGTAAATATGTCAAAAGGGTTTGTATTTTCCCCTGAAATTTTGCACAATATATAGCACCAAATTGTATCTAACGGCTTTTGATATGAATTTTACAAAGGGGAGGGGAACACCCTTACCCCTCCCGGAGGACCGCTGCCCGAAACGACGTTCATCCTACGCCTATGAATAAGTTTCCATCAATTTTCATTTTTTCTGTTCTATCTAGTGTTCTCCTAACAGACAAACGACTGTAATATAGTTAAAATAGATGTAGGAGGACTGAAAACAACAGTCATAGACCTTATGTATATAGTTACAGAACAAAAAGACGCCCTCCAATGGAGGCAAGCGTGTATCATTGCAGCTTACACCAACAAATGCAGATAGCTGATTTGTGTACCGGGAGTTAGAAGCGTAAGTCACCTACAAGCGCGTGCGAAATCGACGTCCTGCGTGCACGTGCGCTTCATTTTTTGCCTACAAACAGACGTCGCGTGAGGTCAATGCATAAGGTTTATTGGTAGTGCTGTAACTTAAATCTGCAGGGAAAATTAACCACAGCAAATGAAGCCAAAGGCATTACAACAAGTCACCTATTCAAGGTTTATGTTGTTTTGTGACATCAGACATCCTTTGGAGATATGGTTAGGTAAATCGGCACATCAGTTCAAAACTGAACTGTTACTGACGGAAAAACATGAGATTGTCCTTCAGATAGCTGTTCATTTATTTTAGTAGGGTCGTGTAAATAGCTGCCTTCATAATAATTTATAGGTGTGGACAAGTTGAACTTTACATGATTTAAATTTCTGTCCGTGGTGCAGCCAGTCTAATAAGCACCAACCTCTGTTGCAATAAGACTCAGTCGTGTTTACCGATGGATAGTTTGATGGTTAGGTCTCGTCCGGTGGGGAGACCAAATGCAAGCATATCTGACAGACGAATACATACATCAAGCTTACACTTACAAAGTTATCAGCTTTCGTTTGCTAAGGGACCACCAAACTCTCTTCCATGTTATTTATATCTCCATAATCTAAATGTATGACAGGGCATTTTTGTGTTCTTGATATTGCATGCGAATTTTTACTATATTTCGCCGTTTTAGGAGAGATTCGTAAAGAAACACTTTGACTTGTTTCTAGGAAGTCTTCTCCCAAGCGTACTGGAATTTTGTAATGAAGTCTGGGCAGTTTTTACCCGACAAAACCTTCACTACCTGAGAAAATTGCGCGATTTTTAATCAAAATCTGCTCGAAGAATAGGTTTCCCCCTAACCGTAACAACAGAACACCCCACCCACACCGATTCGCTCGTACCCCTGTTTCTCCCTATTGAATGTCTCTGAAAACTGCACTTTGTAAAGTGGAATAAGTTTCTAAGATTCTTAAACGAATTCAACTTTAGATGCCATTGCTGAAGAAATTTTCCTTGGTTTGAAGAACAATTGCATATGTTTGGAAGCTCTCATCTTTAAGCTCGAATGCAGGAATAAATATATTACACAGCTTGATCCAGCTCTCCCACTCCTGGTAAGCAATGCAACCAGGAAAGGCAATTTGTTGGTATTTTTGTGTTCTTAGTATAGTAATTTATTTGCCTACCTCTTGATGCCAGTGCATGCGTGCAGTTGCTGTTCGGTGTAATGAAAACGTAGAATAGACTTTGCTCTGAGTTTTGGCACTGCACAATTTTTTTGATTGAGGGCCATACTTCAATCTTTAATTACAGAGTCGATCGAACTACATTGAGCATTAGGATTTTTAAGTCCATCGTATCAAAACGATTATGGCGTTCACGTTCCGAGATTCTGTTCAATCAATTTACGTTCCATAACACCAATACATACATGTACTCAAATTTATGCCCACGAAAGAGATTTAATGGTATACTTTTGATTTAGGATAACTTACGGGTCGGTGATGTGATAGCGTTTTTGATTTTTTAAATCTGCAATGAATATCTATGTGTCCAGCATTGAAAGGTAAAAAAGTTGCAACTCACAATTTCGGAAATAGATTGAAATCTTCATCTGATTTTTACATCCATTTACCAGCCTCGTTCTTACCCTTTTTTGTCCCATAGTTACACCACTCCAATAATTCACACTAGGCATTTCCCTCTGTTATATTATACTACCTCAAAAATGAGCCAAAAGTAAATTTTACTAACTTCACATTCCAAGTGAAGAAAGTCCCTGGAATCAATTAAATAAAAGATGTATAACTTGCAAAAATGATTAATTCAATTACCAAGCGAAATATCGGTTGCTACCGCATGTTTAACTAACTTAAAATATCCAGAAAGCCCAAAGGCTCCCTGATTCCACCACGAAAGGATTTTTTTAGAATTTAGGTTTAACCTTCAAAGTTTCCTTCGTGAGCTATGTTAGTTGATGTTGCCACAATCTGACCTCTTGTGACCTCATTGTACTTTGACCTCTTTCAAAAACAATGGGGTTCTTGTAAACAAAACGGGTCGTCCTGCGTATAAGAACCCTCACAGTTACAAACCAAGTTTGCACAGTTTGACTTATTTGACCTCAAATGACCTTTGACCTTCACCAAAAGCAATCGAATTATTTGATACAATGTGAGGGAATCCGCATGTCAACTTTGAGCTCTGTCAAAAGTACCCTTTATGATACGAGGTTTCATCATACGACCATTAGTGTCCTCAAATGAACTTTCACCTAAACCAAAAACAAAAGAGTACCACAGATGACTTTTGAACTCTACCGAAAACAACAGGGGTATTTTTAATAGTGAAATGCCTCCACGTTCCAAGTATTAAAAGCAAAAGGGTACCTCAGATGACTTTTGAACTCTACCGAAAACAACAGGGGTATTTTTAATAGTGAAATGCCTCCACGTTCCAAGTATTAAAAGTATTTATGATTCCTAACTTTAGCTGTGGTGTTTAAGAGGTTTTCAGTCTTTTACCTTTGGTCACCTCAAATGACCTCCTCCAAGAAGATTGGGCGCTTCTGTCAATATCAAAGTCTATATCCCTAGCATGATAAGTTACAGAAGACAAAAACTGAATAAAAAAACTGAAAATAGGTGCTTTAATGGGATGCGAACCAGGGCAGTGGGATGGGAAACCGAGCACTTTCCGTTACACCATCAATAAACACGCTAGTTGTTAACCGTTTTTAAATTTAGTTGGCTCACAGCTCCTTCTCACAAGTCCATGGTTAGGTGGTAATTAAAATTAGAATTACTTTTAAATTTACCAGGGTTATGCTTGTAAAATTCTCCTTGAAATGGACCTTCCTTTTCGTTGGCCACGAAACGACTTAATTTGGAGATACAGCCCACTGTCTTTTTCTGGAGATACCTTGTTTACGACCAGTTTACAAGGCTTTCGTTGTTTTGTGTCTGGTGACCTCAGATGACCTTGGATCTCAACAAAACCAATAGGGATCTGTCTCTAAATATGACAAATCTATAAACCAAATCTGAAAAGTATCCATCCTTCCTATCTTGAAATATCGTGTTTACAAGCTTTTTCGGTTATTGACCTATGGTGATCTCAAATGATCTCTGACCTCCATCAAACACAATATAATCCTTCCTCGCAGTATTTAAAATCTATACACCCAGTATGAAAAGAATTCGTCATTGTTACCTTGAGAAAACGTGTTTTCAAGCGGTTTACAAGTTTTTCGCAGTTTCACTTCTGGTGACCTCACATCCTCCTCCTCCATTGATCTCCACCAAAGAACCAAAGGTTCGTTCTCGTAACATGGCAAATGTATATACCAAGTATGAAAAGTGTTCATCCTTCCCATCAGGAAATATCGTGTCAACAAGGTTTTGTTTTTTTACCTTTGGTTACCTCAAGTGATCTCTGACCTTCCATAAAAACAAAACGGTCCTTTTCCTTAATATGATAAATGTATATTCCAAGTGTCAAAAGTATCTGTCGTTTCTATCTGTAGATAACGTGTCTACCAGCAATTTTCCCAGTTGTCGTAGTTTCGCCTCCGGTAATCTCTGATAACCTTTGCCTCTACCAAAAACGATAGGGTTCATTTACTGACCATCACTTATCCACATTGTAAGTATGCAAATTATCCGTGCTTTGTACCGTGAAATATCATGTTTGCAAGGTTTTAGCTTTTATATCTCTAGTGACCTCAACTTACTTCTGGCTCCCACTTAAACAACGTTGTTCTTCCTCTAAACATGATACATCTAGATTCTAAGGATGAAAAGTATCCATCACTGTTATCTTGCATGAGATATGGTGTTTGCAAGCTAAGCGTCACAAACACACATACACACATCACGCACACACTGACACTCACGTACTCACACACAGTTTCATATTTCTGATGTTAGGTGAAGCACGGTATCTCATCTCTATATGCATTACAGGTAGGGAGATGGATGAAAAGGGCTGATCCAGGATTTGCAGAAAAGGGGATGCGTCCTGACGGCAAAGTCCTGACATAAAAGCAGGAGGGTGCGTCTTCAGTGGGGTTTCGGGAACCTCCTTACGACAGAGGGAAGAGCTTAAAGGAGACTTCCAGGTTGTTATTGCCATAAAATTATACCATGGCAATAAAACTGTCACCTTTATCTCACCAATAAACGTAAAAGTGATTAAAAACACAAAGAATTACCTGCTAGGATAAGACCAAAAGGATTCCCACTGAATGACAAAATTTCTCATGATGAGGGACTTTCTCATTTATGCACCCTGAAAATAGGAGAATTTCCGTTCATTCAGTTAAAATACGTTCATCGCCTATCTTTAACAGGGCATGTTTTTCAACTTTCATGTTCCTCTAGCTTTCACTTAGAGCACTTAATTTTAAGTAAGGTTACGAGGAGCTTCTTCAACTATAGGTAAAGATTTTAAATTCTTGCCCACTTTCTAAAAATTCCAACTGATATTGGTCATGTGTAAACTTACTCGAAGGAGTGTTATTTTCGAAACACTTAAAGGGAGAATGCAGTCACCCCAATAAAGAATTGTATGGTAGACTATTCTATTTCCTGAATGGCTCTTGAGAATCATGTGACAGTATTTTTCTCACTCAATTGTAAAATTTACAAGGAGCAACTGCTTGGTTTACCTTGAATACGCATTATTTATGTCCTAAAATATTATGAAAGATACTTGGAAGAGAAATAAGAAATCTGTGACATTTAGCTATTGTTTCTAAATAACTTTGGGGTGACAGCTTTTGACCTTTAAGTATCTTGCTGTTGTGTGTATATACCGTAATCTTTGAGAAACTATAAACATTAGATTAAAAAATATTTTAAGAAGTCAGTGCTCATATCTTCCAACAAATTGCAATTTTTGTAAATAATTTTGATGTTGAATTATTTACATAACAAGCTCTAACTGTGAATTACAATTGATGACTACAGTGTCACATGTAGCATTGAAAGTATTTCCCTATGGACAACAAAAAGACTTGTGTTATGTAACTATATGTCGTTATAGTTTGATACTCAAAAAATTAAGTTCAGTGATATAGAAGTCGTACTATATACAAGACCTGATTAGTAGTCCATTAAATCTAAGTCTTGTAGAGATAGGGCAATTAAGACAATCCCAAGAGATTAAAACACATAAATGTATCCCTTTGTGAAACCAGTGTGGCATTTTTTTGTGCAATGCCGTCCCATAACATTAAGGAGCCCGTGCCCCAACGAATTCCTGGATAAATCCTTGATAAGATTGCGTGTGAAAAATAATCGTCAATGAGGAATCATCCGCAAACATTCGGAAAGATTTTTAAGATAAGGTCTTTTAGAATAAGAACCATAAAAGTAACTATATACATAATTATTCTTAACAAACTTTGAAGCTTAAAACGTTAAAATAGATTGTTGAAGACAGCCAATACATATTCCAGCCTGCAGAAAAGGTCTGTTCACCCATACTGCAGTACTCATTTGAATTCGGCAATAGCAGAAACGTCCTCGTGAGACACGTGCAATATAAATCGAAAAAATTTTTTAACACAATTCACCATTTAAAGCAAATATCAATTACTCAGCCATTAGCAAAATTAAGATTGAAATACATAGCAATAGCAAACGTAATAATTTCCCCAGACCAACATGCTTTACGTCTTACTTAGCTCAAATTCAGCTAGAAATTGTTGAAAAAGTATCGTCATTTACATATTTTACAAATACATTCGAAGGATGCAGGTCATAAAAAGGAGACAGGTCATGAAAAGTTTCAAATATATGGTTCTAATACAAATATACAGCTGAACACAGAAACTATGGACCAGATGTTAACTCTTTGGGTAGACAGAATTTGAAAATGTTAAAAAATGTCTCCCCTGTCTGCACATAGTATTTTTATCAAGTTATTTAATGCAAAGACGAAAACATCTACTAGAAATACTTTCACATATTATAAGGGACTATAAAAAGAGGGTTAGGGAACTAGTAACACAAAAACGTGAGATGATAAATCTGCCTAATCCGAGCAACCTCTGTATCACTTACTCCGTGTGCTGCTGTCTGCTGGCTAGTTCATAACTAGTGTGAATACTGGTCCCTCAGTATAATAGGAAATAGATTTGCTAATATTTTATAGGTATGTGTAACACAGACCCTGCCTCCACCGTCATCTGCACACCTTATGTTTCATGTAGAGGTCTGAGGATCGAGAGGTTGGTCAGTTCAGTTTGTTGTCCTTTAGGGGACGTAGCTCCTTTGGGGGAGTAGAACTCCTTCTGGAATAACGTTTGGCTTCGACCATGGGCTCTTCGCCAGAGAGTTGAAGGCTTTTTGGAAAAAGTAGACGTAATGCGTTGACGTCATACTGATGTCATCTCAGAGGGCAAACAATAAAGCTAGCTAGTGTGCCCATCTGTAGAAACAAGATTCCCATGAACGGGTAATGTTTAAGAATAAGTTAAATGTTCATGACGCTGTCAGGAAAACCAGTTATAAAATGAAAAGAAAAAAGGTTGGTGGCGCAGCGCACAGTTTTAAAACAACGCGCGTCACACAACTAGAAGTATAGAGGTCATGGAATAAAGTTTTTCACGGAGGAGGAGAACAACGTGAGAGGAAGAAAAAGATATTAAACAGGAACTGTCGCACGTTGGGAGGAGATGAGGGGGGGGGGGATAATTATTCGTAGACTTCACCACATTTCTAATGTCTGAAAAGAACACGCAGTGGTACTGGTTTTGAGAGACCCAAACTGCTTGCTTAAAAGTAATCCAGGTGCCACATGCACACGGTTATTTGTAGCACAGTTGTAGTGTTACCCTATTTTGGATAATATATGTCATGTTGTATAATGTTTTGCTCCTTTTTGATAAATGTTGTTTCTTTACTCGGATTAACTCGTTACCCGTCAGTTTAGTTTCACACGTTCCGGGGAAAGTTAAGTGTCTGTATCCGATAACACAAGCTGAAGGGGGGGGGGGGTTAAAGTCAAAGGCGAGGGTAGGGGTTAAGAATTGCACATTTTGGTTCAGTGAATTTTGACAGCCCTCCAATTTGCAATTATTTTACCTTTTGCTTTACCTTTTTTCACTCCCTTTTTTCGAAAAATTTACAGTTATAGGACTTTTGAATGTACACAATAATTCTTAAACGTACAAATTATTGTGTATAAGCATGTGATGGTCAATGAAAGGATGATTCAACTGTGGGCAGTGCGTAAAGGTAAACTAAAAACTGTTGTAAAAGATTTCAAGTAACAGATACTTCTTTCTCTACCTAACGGTAAAGCAAAACCATTCATATAACCCATGCTATATGCACGGTAAAGACCGTAAAGTAAAAGGTAAAAGCAAAGAAACGCATGCGAAGAATTTCCTAAGCAATGCATTCGTCTGTGGTTATTGAATGGACGTGATTCAAGGCACTGATTTGGAATACTGTTACATTTTGCTTTCCATACCTGAATGTTTTGAAGATGACAATGCAAACTAATGACTGAAAAGGTGTATGCACTGTTAATCTGACACCGGAATATACGGCTTTGCGAAATTAATTTAATTTGATCATTTCACAACCATTACTTCTGTTTCAACGTCATGAAAATAGTTTCCTAGTCCGAAAGACACTCCTTCATATTCTTTTTCACAGAAATGTAAAATTCATTTTAAATACATGTAAGTCCATATATTAGCAACGTAATCAAACTTCCTATTTGGCCTCAGCGCCCAAGTCGTCCAAGCATTTCCCTGCCCACCAAAGCCGTTTCTAGTTGCACGTAAAATGTGAACTTCAACATGCCTATATACGTTTGCGTCTACCTTGTGCAGTACTGGTACATGCGATAAGACAATCCCCGGCAACGCAAATGAAACAAATCGCCAAAACTGACATGATAAATGTCACTCGCTAAGGAATCTCCCCGAACCCCCACTCCCACTTTCAATGTTGTGCCCAAATTCAAGCTTTCAATCATTTTGAACCAATATTGAACGGGGGAGCGGGAGTGTAGCCTATCTGTTTGGTACGCATACTGTACGCCCAACGTAACCATCCCAAGCGCCTATCTAGCACGTACAAATCTCAGCTGTTTGCATTTGTGTTGGTGTATGTTATAACACTATAGGCGCTTACACCTCTACCCGGGGCGCACTTTCTATAGGGCTTATGCACATGACGTCACTCACTCCTTAAAACGAACATTCCGCCATGTTGGATGGAATGCTGTGTGTAAAACGTAGCTAGACTTGTGTCAACAAGGCAACGCCGCTGTATAAAGTATATTGCAAGTTCAGAGAGCTACGATCACTACCAAACATTTCTGACAAACGAGTTTTATGCATTCAGTATCTACCACAAGTGTACATTTCAGAAGACAGAAAAACCTAAACAAAGAGAAGGCAAGAAGAAAATTCATAATGGTTTGTGAACACCTTTTATCATGAACAGCATCGTCAAACTATTTGGACAGGAATGGTTGTGGTTTCAATTTGCAACGCGAGAGGAACGCCACGCCTGAACCTTAACTCCTCTTTGCTGATTTTGCATTGCCCCTTTTTGGTGGAAATGAAACAATTTCTCCAATCCTTCACCAGCCACCTTCCTGTGAGTGTCAAGTTTTCTTCGCCAGTTTCTCCTTTTGAAAAATAATAATTTCATAGCCCTTTTGCCACGTTGTTTTACAGAATGTTGGCTTATATCATTAAAAAGTACTTCCTCAATACGCTCATAATTGAAAACAAGAAAAATTAAGCGTTTAGAAGCTTTTCGTTAACGTGGTCCATATTAAGCTAAGCACGTTCCGGTGGTGCCATTGTTGACTCGTTGACTTTCGAAGCACGATAAGAGATATTATTAACAAAATACATAAGATTGTGTAGGATTTTATTTTTAGATTTAATGTGACGTCGAATCAATCATGCCAAAGCAGATATTAATACCGTAATTCATTTTCATGTAGTTTATGACTAGAAATTTTAAATTAAAATCTTTAGGGAAGTAATTTCTCCCTCGTTTTTATTAAGAAACAGTCGAACATTTCAGGTATCATTAAGTACAGCGAAGAACCTTCTATATTACTCTAGTTTCAGCTACGCTAGTTGCACAGCTGCGATATTACTCTACAATTAAGTAGAGACCATTGAGTTACAGTTTAAGTTCAAATGAAACTAGCAAAATCAGAATATAACCACATGTGGTTTTTTCCTTACGTACAAAAGGATGCTTGATGACACTTTTACAAGGATGAGGAGAGAAACCAGATAGATATTTTGACGGAGTTTCTTTTTGTTAAGTATGAGCTTGCAGAAACTGTGTCAGGTCGCTAACTATAAACACGTACGAAATTAGTATGAAGATCACGAAGCTTATCTGTCTATACGCACTCAGCAATCGGATGT
The DNA here is from genome assembly GCA_029531755.1 of Holothuria leucospilota. Classification (NCBI taxonomy): domain Eukaryota; kingdom Metazoa; phylum Echinodermata; class Holothuroidea; order Aspidochirotida; family Holothuriidae; genus Holothuria; species Holothuria leucospilota. The sequence goes on along the minus strand of CM055975.1, from coordinate 18,675,655 downwards.
AGGCGACAGCGTAGCTTTCGATTCATTTGATGGCTAAGAAAAATCTATTTTGTTAAAGTAAGAAACATGTAAACACCATAACCGTATACGGGAATACATTTTACAGAGACCGGGAGGTGTTTCGCCTGGAGGGTTTCCTAATTGGCAACACTCATGAAATCTGTTTACACTATAAAACGGCATTTATTGCCATGAAATTAAAAATTTTCACCGGGCCAAGGGGGAATGCCGCCTCAAAATTCCACCGATTACAACTTTCAGACTATGCTAAATATGCTTAGTATGGGATAGTATGAATGAATGATGTCCGAAATCAGGAAATTATCTCTCGTAAATTTTCAAAGAGGGGGGCATACAGTAAACTATTATCATTACCTTTCAAATAATCAATACTGAGACTCATTACCTTAAGTACCTATGAATGTTTCATTGATACTTATAATTATAATAATTGCATATATATATATATATATATATATATATATATATATATATATGTGTGTGTGGGAGTGTGTGTGTGTATCATTCAATACTATCAGTTATTTCGTTTGAATTCTACACGGGTACTTTTTGAATTGAAACAGCAACCTTTCACTTAATTAAGTGATTGCGTGTCGACTGTAATCCATCGGGAAATCTAAACAAACTCCTTTTATATGCACATAGAAATGACACCGATGATAACAAACTCCATGAGCAGAATTTGAAGTAGAACAATTTTTCTTTTGCTCCATCCAAACCAAAAAGAAAGTACGATTTTCCTGACCTTTAAAGCCTACATTTAACTGCTACATCACCGGCCTCACTTTTCTTGGATGTTTTGCTTAAATAAATTCTTTTAAAAAGTTCTCAATTGCAACTTGCTTTTAAAATTAACGAGCATCATTACCAGAGACAATGAGTTCTAAGGCTACGACAGCCAAAGAAATTACAGACGTTGATGCGGGTTACTGATTATAGCCGTGGCAAAGAGTATTATGTATCCCTTGCTTTATCTGCATATATTTGCCAACCCGCAAAGTCCGGATAAATGTCTCTTATAACCTTAATTCACCTAGATAAGATGCATTTGACTCAGCGGTAACGCTGACCAAACTGAGTTTGACTTTGGTACTTATTTTAATCAAAATGCTAACGATGAGATTTCGGGCGGATTAAGAGCTGGGTGAAACGAATTTGTAGGCAACCTTTAAAAGGGGAGACCTCCTTGACGATAAAAGACAAAATGAAAATGCATAGCGCTTATGAGGTCAAACCTATTTGGAAAGTAGAAAGACACAATTCTGGAATCCGGGAGGTAATCAGTGGTTTTCGTAACTCGCCCCGAAGAGGTACTAGATACCAAGCTCCCTCATGATTTTGATGGGGATTCTGCAAAATTCATTAAGAATCCCAACTGATTACTTGCTGTAAGCAACCTTTTAAATGTAAAAACACAGGAATTAAGGAGCCAAATTACTAGAAACATCCCCAAGAATTATTTATATCCAGGTGGAACACTGCTTCGATAGAATCAAACTATTATTTAAAGTTAGTAACACTGGAACTGTATCTCTAAAGTTACATTTTTATAAACACTTCGAACCCAAAACCAAGATAAACGTGAAGAAACGACAAAATAAATCGCAAGAAAAGACAAAATGCTTCTTTATCATAATCGGTTACAGCAAAACATGAGGAGTAAGTCGTGAAATTTTCCTCATATATATATATATGAGTCATTCCTACTCAATCTATATATATATATGTATATGTATATATATATATATATATATATATATATATATATATATATATATATATATATATATAAGTGGAGTGAAAAAGCTGTATACCAACAATATTTCTCACAACAGCAAGTAGGATCCAAAGAGGATTCACAGACATCACCAGAGAATGAATATAATAAGAGTAAAGTAAATGGTGAAAGTCAACTACATGCTAAAAAGATGGACAAAAAGCACCGGGCTTGGAAGCTTTCGGTTTTTAATCAACCTTCTTCAGCCAAACTGATAAAAAGCCTAGATCTAGAGTTATATATATATAAATATATATATATATATATATATATATATATATATATATATAAATATAACGCTAGATCGACCTGTTAGGCGAAAGGTCAAATCCACTAATACAAAAGGCGAAAACAAAAACAATTAAATACTTAAGATTTTATTTTCCCTTTTGGTTTTGAGATGTATATCCACGTTATTTCAATGGCCCTTAAGTCATTAGTGTTAACGGATACATGAACGTAAGTTGGTGTGCAGAGAAGTAATTGCATAAACATTATGTAGTAAATCGGACTTGCGTATAGAGTTACGCATTCCCATATAAAACGGTGTGTAAAACGTTAAGGCGAAACGGTTGTTTCGCCTAAAGTCAAGTTCTCCCAACAGTCGCGTTTTTTCATACCATATTTCGCCTAAATCCCAATTTATAGAAATATATGTATATATATTATAAACATATATACATACATATATATTCTTAAAAATTAAACTAGTCAATGTTAGAGTGCTCAACCTATGAAGGGAGCTTAAATATTGAAAGGTTGTGACTTTAGGGTACTACAAGGCAGCTTTACAGCACTGTTTCGTAAGGGCCCAGTGTGGCGCATCAGGCTTCTGAAGAGTGAGGACCTACCACACTGGACCCTTACCAAACGGTGCTGTAAAGCTGCCTTGTAGTACCCTATAGTTACAACCTTTCAATACACACACACACACACACACACACACACACATATATATATATATATATATATATATATATATATATATATATATGTGTGTAAATAGTAATACATTTGATCTTGAATTTTATACCAATCCTAAGATAGAGCATAGCCCTTTTTACAGAAGGAAAGGTTCACAGAAAATACCAGAAAGAAAAAATTAGCCGCACCGAGGGTATGGACCCGCCATCCTCCGCTTTCCGGGCAGAGTCTGTGACCACTACATCAGTTATGGCTCGTGATTCACAGAAGGGACAACAAAGCTACAAATACCTCGCGTGATTCAGTTTTTTCTCCTTGTTACCATGGTAGTCCCGAAGCGGGAATGAATAATCACTAGGTCGAGGTTGGTAGATCGAAGTTAGCATATAGGTCGAAAGAGTAAACAGTAATACATTCGAACTTAAATCATATATATACATATATATATATATATTTATATAAATATATATATATATATATCATCTAAAGGTAATGCAGACAAAGGAGGTTATTTTTCAGTTTGTGTTGAACACGGGGGGAGGGTGAGTCGGAAACGTCAAAGTTATCTATTTTTATAGGTGTACATATAAGTAAATTGTATATGTCAACGTACCTGTACACGTTGGTGTATACGTAAACTATATGGACATATAAGCATGTATTTTGTGATACTAGCTATAAACTACTTGAACGAAGAAGGACAACCCTCAACGAGAACAAAGTTGGAATGTGAACATTAGCAGCGTCGAGGAACAAATATCGTCCCTTTTCAGAGTTGCAGCGTGGACTGTTGAATCAGAGGTCAATAGCAGCCCAAACTTTTACCATGCGGTTTTAAATCCAGAAACCTATTACGTGGAGTGGTTAACAGGGATGATAAAATACCGAGAATGACAAGAATATTCCTTACAATGACAGGAGGTTTTAGAATGTTCAAAATTATTCTATGTAAGATTTTAGCAAATATCACTTCTGTTGATCAACTTCACCGGAGGATTCAACAAAATGTAGTCCGTTCCCAACCAGATTAAAGAGGGAATGTCTTTGTGTTTCTCTGTAATCGTAGACCATGCACTGATAAGTGCACCAAGCACGCCAAAAAAAAATCGTTTTTCATGACCTTTGTGTCATCGGAAAGTTTTATATCTTCATAAATGTCACCAAATATTACTGTTTTGCCAAAATATTAAAGGTATTCTGTCCCATGCAATCATATTTTTTGAAGGGACTATGTCTCACATTCACAAATATCAGCAATTATTTTGGTCGGTGACCAAATGTGGAGGGGGACGAAACTGTTCGTCCCCCATCCAAATTATTGAGAGGACCGTGTCCCCCGTCTCAACATGATCACCGCCTTTAAATGCAGAAATGCCACATCACATTGCGCTTGAGAAGTAATATATTTGAAACTGACGGTCATGTTAAAGTCAAATTTTGACCACAATTAATCAGCGTGGCTACAGCTCTTATTCAGTGTCACATAGATTATGCATGTTGCTTTTGGTATAGCAATCTCTATAACTGAAATTTAAATTGAGATTGCAAACTTTTCTGAATAACTTAATAGGTTTACTTAAGGTTTAAAAGTATACGCTACATTCTTCCCAGCAATTTAAAATTCTGAAGTGGCTTTCCATTGTTAACAAAGTTTATTTCTTAAAATTGACTCACATATTAAAAAAAATAATAACTCAGCTCTAAACTACCTTTCCAATCTGATTATTTCTGTTTCGAGTTACCAGCAACATCATAAAAAATCATTAAAAAATACAGAAAACATGCAGCTGCCCCTTTCCCTTCTCCTTGGTTACGCGCCAGCCTGTGCCTTACTTACAAAGCAATACTGGACCCAAACCAATAGTGTGGCGTCTGCTGTTGTCTTCAAAATTGGATGAGTTGTTAGAGTCTACGTTATTTGAGCCTTTAGCCTCAAAGGAAAAAGCGGTATTCTTTGAGCACATCTTAAAATATAAGGATTCAGCGCTACAACTTGAACTTCTTCAGTTAAGAGGGCATTTCCATAAAAGTTCCAAACAAACGTGCATCTGGGAGTATCTAGGGAAGGCATTCTCTTAAAGGGAATTACTCATTATCGATTGTGCCTTTCCCTCCACACTTACGAAAAAACTGGTCAATAAAAAGACGCAGTTTAAGTCATACAGAGTGAGCCGGGCTCCATTGTGAAATGTATATTACAGAATGGGGGATCCATTCGTAAAATCACTACAATGTTACGTACTCATTTTTGTATCACATAAAATGAGTAGCATTTTAAATTTTGAAGCCTATAGATAATTTTACAGCCAAGTGCATCACTGTGAGACTTCTTAGGCAAGAACTTGAGTTTTACCATCTCGGATACGGATGATAAATGGAAAGACAAAATGATGCAAACTGAGAACTTCTGGTAGCGTTTGCCTCCCTCACTTCACACTCCCTACTTCATTTGCAGTTTACACCATCGATGATGAATCGTTGTAAAATGTAATTATAAGCATTCCATCATGCTACATTTCGTCACCAAGAAAGAGAGTAAACCATTAATCGTAAAATCCTCTTTAGCAACTTTCACTTCCATACATCTGTTTAAATGATGCAAAAAATTACTAACATTCAGAGCTGGTAGCGTAGGGATGGAAATATATCTTTTAACATAATTTTCATAAAGCACTACCATAATACGCTCAGTTGGGCCTAAAAAACTGAAGCAACAGGCCCGTACCCAGACAAGGTACTGAAGGGAGGGGGCAAAATAGCTTCCAGGGAAAAGAATTATTTTCTTGGGGGTGTGATATACTAAATGGTATTAAGGTAATGGTAATTTTGTTGTCTGAGGACGACCCCTCCTCTTGGCTACCGGGATTGTGAAGGAAAAGCCAATATCAAAAATAGGTCATTCTACATTAACTTGAAATATGCAAAAGAACCCAACTCTCTAACTGTGAAAGGAAAGGAATTTCATAAAAAGGGACAGCAATAAACAAACGTCCTTCCTCAAATAGGTGAGTTTTAACAAACGGAATAACAAAGCTATTCTCGCTATAAGTGGACCTCCTAAAATTATGCAAGCACTCTAATGTATGCAACCATTCTTACTGAATTTGCGGAAGACACTGAAAACACCGTATACAGAAACAACCTTAACTGTTGTTATGCTGAATGTTCAAAGGGCCAAATTAATTTTATAACCTCATATACGAGCGGAAGATCTCAACAAAACATCTAGGTAGGAGTTGAAAATGCGTTAGAATCATGATTTTGGAGCATTCTATCCTTAAAGGGAAAATTCAGTCCCCCAATTTGAATTAGAGTACCCCGTCATCCTAACTTAGGAATGGCTCCTATCCATCATGTGAGAATATGACGATATTTTTGTTACTTATTTGTTTAAATCATGCAGAAAACCCCCTTGATTTACCTTCAGTATTCAATGTTTTTATACAGAAACGTAATGAAAGATACTTCTGAGCGACATAAGAGATTTGTAAAATTTAGCAGATTTTTGAAAATAAACTTGGAGGGACTGCTTTCTCCCTTTAAATGCTGTTTCTTTTTGGCACTTTTCTTAACAGATTATAGTAAAACAGTAAAGTATCGTGGTAGTTCATTTGAATAACTAATTGCTTGGGATGTACCTTTCCCGCAAATTTGATCATTCTGTATTGCCTGGGCTATAAAAGCTGTTTATCACAATCTACTTTTCTCGTTTTCAAGTAGAGTTTATCATGTTACAGACCCCATAGCCTAATTAAAGGCCGGTTGCGATTGAAAGGAGCCTTGGAAGTCGTTTCTGTGGAAGATATTGCTTTCTACCAATTGCTTCTTCGAGATCACTACTTCAAGTGAACTGCAGCACCCTGAGGTGAAACTAAAAGAGTAACGGTCGGCTTTATTTAAGGGTAAAATCGTATGTGACAAATTGTTAACTGGAAGTGATCGTAAAATTCTCTGATAGCAGTTGAACACCAGTTACTCTGTTTCTATGCCCTACTTTTGCTACAGTTGTAAATAGCACATACTTGTCGTTCTGTTTGCCAGAAATCTTCGTGTTTCACCTTCGAATGGTTATGATAAACAATGTCACCGCAGTCCTAGAAACTGTTGGTTCCGTCTCCATTTCCCAGCAACGTAATACTAAAAACTGAACTACTAGCGCCAGTACCATTTTTCGGTCACTATTGCTCTAAATTTATTATTTTTAAATACTCTTGAAAACGAAGACCACGGTTTTGTGAAAGCAACTTTATGAAAAAGGGGCCACTCTTTTACTATTTTATAAACAAGCAAACTCAACGTGACAGTTTTCACAGAGAGATACAAGTTGTAACCTTTTACACTTGGAGTCGAACATTGTAAAATACTAAAAGTGTCCCCTAAACAATCAATTATGAACTCCATTTCAATTGACCCGATCATTTCTTTTTATCCAAAACTATCCGGCACTTCACTCTTAAAGCGAAGAAACAAAAAATCTAATTCATTGCTTGCCTTTACTTTGGATTATGTTCTTTGCCTCGAGCTTTTGCGTGGTCGAAGTACCGCGGCAGGAGATATCGTGTGCTGTGAGGGGCTGAAGGGGAACAGGCAATTTTAAAGGACGAATATCTTTAATATAAAGATATACCTTTCACCGTTAACATAGCGTTGCATGTTACAGGGAGAAAACATATATATGGAATTTCAAAAAAACACATTGCATGAGCTTATGTGAGTACAGTTGTAACCTGATACCCAAATGTGACAAAATTGGCAGCCCTCCAAATTGAGATAAAAGCATTACATTCAATTTATTGTAGAAAAAGATCAAAGAGACATAGAACTCATGAGTTATAGCTTGTAATTTAGACTTTTAAAAGATTAATATCTAAAAGGGCCTACTATTGGGCCCCCGCATAAACGTATATTTAGGGGGTCTACTGTTCAAAGACGTTTATTGACGAACACATGGGCTTTAAGGGAAAGTAGTGAAGGCATCTATAGGATCTCATCAAACAATTTTGCCCCCAAGCTCATTCAATTGATAGAGATATCCAGTAAGTTCATTATGCAATTTCAAAGTTCTTGAAGTAATTAGGAGATATATGTGGTAATAGGCACCATCACAAATATGATTTACGGCCGACGATAACTTCATAGCAGAGGCTTGGCGAAACGATACGACAACATGTCTAAACATTGCATTAAAGAGCTGCAATCGAGTAACTTTTGGGTAAAAATGTTAGTGACTCATTTTTTATGGTAAGAGTTATTATTTTGTTCTTTTATGTCTTTACAAGTGGGAACAAGCACAACAGCCCTGGAGTTATTACGTAATAGTTGGTGGTGGTCGTACCCATTTTGTCGATAAGATATTATTAAAGATAGCACTGCTGTGAAAACATGAAGCTTACAGGGTAATACTAGTGAAGAAGCATGACTACTAGAGGGTGATTCCAATTGGTTCAAGTAGCATCTCCTTTTTGGACATGGAATTCGAACGAAATGGCATGTTACACGGAGTGTTTATACGGCAAATGTACTAAAGGTATACTGGCAGTATTTTATGCATGTTATGAAGAGTTTAAAATGCAGGAAATAAGACTAAACTGGTGATGACAATGAATATATTAGCAAATTACAATATTGTGAAATATACTAACGGCAAATACGGTTACGGTTTAGATATACTCAACAATTTGTGATCTACTAAATTTGGTCACAGAGGGAACCCACCAGGACGGGCTGTTAAGAAGATATCCCGAGGTCATTTTATGCAGATGCATACACACGGCCCATCTGTCTTAAAGGCATGTGTTCGGAGAGTCCAGTGCATCTTAATTCCGGTATGGTGTCAAACGTTAAAGGAAACTTCAAATTAACCATCAGAACCCCGAGGATGTACCAGAGTATAAATAGTTTCGGTTGAGAACACCTTTGAGCAAAATCTGGATTGCACGAAGTCATTGAACTCTTATTGTTTATCGTTTAATCCGAGGTTATATACTTAGCTAGCAACATACCCAATCTTCATGGAGATGAAATTATTTAAATAATGCTTTAATGTTAAACTAGGCCTTATATAGGTCTTTCGGCCGTTTGGCTATGACCATGTGCTCCATGCATGCCAAATTTCGATGGATAGGCCCGAGAGATGAGAAGGATGACAGGGGATGAAGGATCTTCAAGTAAGTTATGTGTCTCTTCAACGTGGCACACTTCATAAGGGATCCTTCTCAGATTTTACCAGTAGTGGAAAATGGAAAGCAGGATTTTCACTTAAGTGGCATACGTCGCCGTTGAATTTAATGGAAAGAATTAAAACAAAATTTACTCGGATATGTTAAAGAGGTACTAAATCTACGAATTCTTTTGTAGAAAGAGTTTACATTTAAATTATTTCTGATGCTTTGAAGAGAAACTAAATTTAAGCATTCTGGCTAAATTTGCACTGGGTTCTGTGTTTCTCTTCATATTAGCAGAAGAAGTTACTACGTTTGTTACGAAAAGTGACCTTAAAGCAAAGAGGAGTGATCTGATCTCTTCATGCTCGAACACCGTTTTCTATGAGCTTTTTACCTATTTTTTGACCTTAATAAAACTAGAGTTCCCCAGAGGGAATGCGGGGATTGAAAATTTCCATTTCTTTCATAAAAATGGCATTTGCGGGAAGAAAACATGAGATTATGGAGGTGGACAAGACAAAAACAACCACAAACACACGCACGCACAAAAACAAAACGTCCATCATTGATTTGTAAAGTAATCCGTGGGAGGCATGCGCCTCCATACCACGTACAGGCGTCATTGGAGAAAAATAGTAAGATCTTATATTTCCGTAACGTTTTCAATTGGGGAGTAAGCTACAAGGAAAAACGGCCTTCCCAAACACCCTAAGAAGTAAGGTTGAAGGCAGCTCGTGTGGGGCCGGGGTATAGTCGTGAAAGCTTTGGAATATTAACAAAATTGTGGTTTTAAACTGAAGTATATAAATTACTTCAAATGGCCTGGTGTAGATAGTTCACCATGATTATAGTTAGTTGGTCTTTTAATAGCCTAATATAGACCTAAAACATCCGTTGATTACGCGATGTACGGGCTTGTTGATGGCAAGAGAGACGTATTTAAGTTTTTTCACAGGGTGCCAGGAAACGCTGTAGGGCTTTTTACGCCCTGCGCCACCTGTAGCATACCCAAAAAAAAAAAAAGTTTTGCCAAACATGTCTTTCAGATTGCAGGAAATGGCAACTCTCAGGGCTTGTGTAAATTGCACCTTAACATTCTTTATTTTGATGTTTCATGAGAACAGTTGCCCCTGGCGGCAATGACAGGGGTTCCTTCCCCCGAAGATTTCGAAACCTAAATGCTTTAAAGAAATGAGGTGCTATGTAGTGCTTGCCTTAGTTTGTGACTCACGGAGCCAGAATGAAGCATATAAAATTTGTTAATGGCTTTAGATGAGCACTCAATAGATCAAAAATGTTACAATTTGACCGTTTTGAGTAATAACTCGGACTAACGGTTCTTCGTTTTGATGGTGCGCACGGGGAGTTGGTTTCGGATATGCGTGCGTGTGTGTGTGTGTGTGGGGGGGGGGGGTAAATGATGGTGGAGGTTGCACTGGGTTTTGCAACTAGCCTATTATTCCACCCGAGGTTTAGTGCACAAAGGAATAATTAGACAACCATCTCAAATAGGCGCAAGTGAAGCGAGCCGAATATAGTTTGCTTAATGAAGATTATAGTCTGCTTATTGAAGAAACGTTTTTTTAATAATTAAAATTCCTTCTGAATAATCATGTTTGTTTTCCTTTACTAATGAATTACTTTATTTTTCTGCCAAAAGCAGAGGAACCGTAATTCAGAGCTTTTAAAGTGTCATGAAGATGTTGAGATATTATGTAACTATCTCTACTTTTTTCAGTAAGATATTGAAATACTAACATTCGAGATCTTATTGTCCCAATATTTTAGAGTAAAATCTTCAGATATTAAGTAACAGGATCTCAATATCTCAATAATTTTACTGAAAGATATTTAAATATTGACATCAGACATCTTTTTATCTCAATGTATGGGGAGGGGGCATATTTCCATATTAAATTACAGGATCTCAATGCTTCACTGAAAGATATTGAGATCCGACATCTGGTTATTTCAATTCTTTAGTGTAAAATATTATATAATTAACTTACAGGATCTCAATACATCTTCACCGAACGATATTGATATATTGACATCCGCGATATTTAGTAATTGAGATCTTAAAATCTAAACATCTTACGCTAACATATTAGGATAGCAAGATCTTGGATGCCAATATCTCAATATCCTACTGAGGAAACGTCCAGACAGTCACATAATATCTCAGCACCTCTATGACACCATAAAAGCTCCGTACGACGCTCGCACTTCCGCATCTTGGAGGATAGATATAGATAGGGTCGTAAGGGTCTTCATAACTAATTCCTGTACAAGTGATCAAACCGTTCTACAGGGAGGATAACGATACAACTATTTAAGGTTGATAAGAGCAGGGGGGCTTTAAATTACTCCTAAATTCTCCCTTTTTTCGCCTTTTCTCCACCCCGATATCCCGGGGGGGGGGGCAGTTTCCCCCTGTCCTTCTTTGGCTACGCCAATGCAACAAAGTGTCAAACGACCAAAGCTGCAGGGAAAGAAATTGTCTACTAAATGTTTACTGGCTTATGTTCTCATGTCAGGTGACTGCAAGCTTGGGTCCAAGTATTAGCTCCATGATGTTGCAAGCAGGTACCCTTTTAGGGCTTACCAGTTAAAAAACCTTTTACCAAAACGTCCCCGTACCAAAAAGTCCACGGATTGAATCGTTGTTAGTTTTATGATAATTTGGTCAACTATTTGAAAATGTTTTTATTAACGTTAGAAGGCTATTTTCTGTTTCTTCAAGGAAAATGAAATACTAAATGCAATTTACTTTGCAATTTACCGCCGCAATATTTTACGTGTTCTGCATAGCCTACATGCAGGTATTGCAGTGAGAATGTAAGTGTGTAGCTACGGTTAGCGTGGCGCTACCTAAGTAGTTTCTTCTTATCGTGATATTACTGTTCCGGACAAAAAAAAAACTATTAACGATTTCCCAAGTACCTGCAATAAATTAATTGCAATTAAAACTTCTCTTTATTAACGTTAAAAGTGGTTGTATCATACGTATCATTCGTAGGCGGAGGTGTTTTTGTACTACATATGTAATAACACCGGGACGTTTTGGTAAAAATCAGGGGCCTTTTGGTAAAGGGACTTTTTGACTGGATACCCTTTCAGGTACTACTACTAGCAAGGAGGGACAGGATTTCGTTCACCCTAACATTTAAGCAACCTCCAACCTTTGCAAATATTGAAATATTGTCAGAATTTTGTGCTAGATTTTGAAATTTGTTAAATTTCCCCGGAGTGATGAAAGTCTTGTTACCGACAGTCTTGCAGAAACAGGGTTCGAATTAAGTTGGCAGTTAAGCTCCAGTTACACTTTTGCAAGCAATCTGCAATTCGTTCACTGTGATTGCGATGTGGAAATGGAACACCGTTCCCTCGTAAAACCTCAAATGGATTTTAAAACAGCTTTCAACTTGTCTTTTCAAGCAAAAAAAGTATCAAGATTATTTTTGAGCTTTGACGGCCCGTGCAATAGGACAGGAGCCAGCTGGGATTAGGGGCATTCCCCCAACCCGTCGGGGAAATTTACAGGCGTTCGTCGAGGAGTCGTATTAGGGAGCTTTCGATTTGCACGTCCACATAGTCGACTGCTACGAGATAACGTCATGTTTAGCCTCTGCGCATGCGTCATGTCGTCTCCCTCGTCCACTATCCAAATCGAGAACGTTTCCACCGTGGTTTTGCCGTTCGTCTCAAACTGCAACGCTGTTCACACGTGTGATGTCACAGAATTTCTGAAAATGGATAAAGCGGCAACTCTGCAACATTTTAGTTTCTCTCACCATGATCTGTTTTGTACAGTTTTGCTCCCCTTTTACCTAAAATATCCAGGCAGTGATGGTTCCGTTGGGGAATTTTTGTTTTGGGCACATTTTGTTGCAGCTTCAATAGGCCGTGAAGTTAGCCTATATTGTTACTGTTGTATATTTCGCCATGAAAACATACCAACAACTTTAAAAAGCTGAAGTTCATGTTTTTGACCAGCGCTTTGCATGGTTGAGCGAATTCCGAAAAATTACGTAAGACTGTTAAGCCGCGGTCACACTACAACGAATTCGGATCGGATTCCGATCCGATTTTTGTGAGTTTTTATTAAAATCTTCTCCATTTCGGGTCGGAAAGAACACAAAATTTACCAGCCTTTGTAATTATATGATTTTTATTGCAGGACTACGAAAATTTTATTTATACGAACTATTTCGTGACGTTACATCGACAGACGGCTTTTATCGGACTACGCGTGTCCGATAAAAGCTGTTTGTCGGTGTGATGTCACGAAAAAATCAGTTAACATTTTATTTTCATAGACCTCTGATGCAGATCATATATTTACACTTGTTGGCAAATTTTGGGCTCTTTCTGACCAGAGATGGAGAAGATTTTAATAAAAACTCACAAAAATCAGATCGGAATCCGATCCGAATTCGTTGTAGTGTGACCGCGGCTTTACACTTCCATTTTTTGTACGACTCGTCTACGTCGACCCATGCACTGGAGGATCGAAACAGGCTATAATAGTTGACGTACTTAACCAATCGACGCTTTCACGTAGATACGCTGATCGATCTGAACGCAGCCCACGTTTACTAAATCGAAAGCTCTGTGTTGTGCAGACCCGACGACGGCCAGTCGCCTGGACGATTTACTTGAAGTTGCTTTAAATTTGTCCAAATTCTTTTTGAAAAATTTCTCAGTTTTTTCTTTTAAACCCTAAAAAGTCCTAATCTTCTTTGATAATAGCCCAATTTTTGGACTTTTGTTTTAAAGAAACCTAAAAATATCGGCGCTCCGCTACCCGAAACGTTGCTTTCCACATTTTTTCAGCCTTCTTGTCTGGGCTGCGGGTTTCTGCCCCCGTAGGGAGAGATTGGTCCCCCTGTCGGTCAAATCCTGGAGCCACCCCTACCGTGAGCAAGTGACTATCAAATTTGCTACCTGTAGTCTGAAGGCCTGCGAAGAAAAGGGGAAATTATCCTATGCCAGTCTAGTCGCGTACATAATGAACGTTCTCTGTTACATGTTTCGAATGTATTAGCTTGTCTCCATTCTGCATGCGCGAATCGAATGAGCCATTCCATACAATAATGAAAACAAATACTGCATTTTTCGGTGCCCTTGCTATACCGGATTTCATCTCTTGATTTGTCCATATTTGACCACGTGATCATAACCTAGTACACATATGCATGAATGTGATCATATGGTTGACCACATGGGTGAGTGATATGAGTTTTGGGCACACCCACAACCTCATCTTGCTATCATGATAAAGGGACCTGGGACTGTAGGTACAGAGACAGGAAATTGGCTCTCAGGTTCGTTACATTTATCAGTGGTAACTATAACATGATACGGTGATGTCACTTCTGTTCGCTTTCAGTTCACTTTGGGTTGAAAAAGTGGCAACTTCATATGGTTATATCTAGAGAACCATAAGTAAGATGCTTTTAAGTAAGTATGATAGCATATGTGTATTACTTTTTTGAAGTACCAACAGTATGTTAGAACATCAGTAATCTCGGCTTTTCTAAGTATTACTGGTTGAGAGATATGTAATAGATCAAACTGATTAATATTTGAGAACATTTACAAAAGCGTCAAAGGCGTTGGTATTATAAACGCAAGAAAACACTTGTTATCTCACACATGCTAGTATTATAATCTAAAAATACCACAAAGGTCATTTCACATATTTACTGGGCTATTCAGAACGAATTATGAAATGCTTTGGAAAGCACATGCCAATAGACCTATGCATGGACGTCACACGAAGGCAAAACATGAAGCACACTGCACGCACGACGTATAGAGGGATTTCAGTCACGTGACTTTGACCAGCTAGACGCAATTTTGAAGGGCGAGATCACGCGTCTTTTTGTTTTGACGGGCACGCGTCCATTGTGTCACAGTAGTATCTATGGTTTTGCCGTGCGCGTGTGCTGTAAATACGCTTACTGCCTGTGTGTTTTGCCCTTCAGTGCCTGGGAATCCATTGCGCGTGACGTCACATGAAATCCCTCTATACTTTGAACGCTCTCGTAAAAGACTAAGCGCGTATCCGACCGATAAACAAATCAGCTGTCTGCATTTGTTGCTGTAAATTGCAACAGGCAAGTAAAACTGAAATACAGTGAAATCACAGCAATTTGTCACTGGCGTTCATATCTTTCTTGAAACCCAGCCACTTCATTTCGACAAATTTTTTCTCCATTCTGGCATGAATCGCTTAATTACTTAGTGAGCTACATTAAGGAGAATGCATGAAGTAGAAACAACGATTGTTCAACGTGAGCCCTTTTCCCACTCCCTGATATTCTTCTCTTAATTTTTTATTCTTGTAAAGAAAATAAGTTAAAAATTACAAAAAGTGACCTCTTTCATCTTCATTAAAATTATTTCCAGAACTAATGAATCCTTAATAGATAGTCCTCAGTGACGTCACACCTAGGGGTTAGCAACCGCCATGTCTGAGGGCAAGCCTGTACACACATGCTGGGGTTGCCCTAAGACATGGCTGAAATAATACACGTGAAAAGCTCCTATGGCGTCACGTGAGAACTATCTATACTCTTCGTTAGAATATGATGATAACTTAAAGACTAACAAAGTCAAACATACATTTAAGTGTCCTACTACAGTTTCAAGCCCTATTTCAGTAATTACTGGTTTTTGACATGCTTTGATAACTATGCTGAATATTTAGTGACATTTAGAGTTACAAAGACTATTAATTAAGACAAAAATTAATGATTAATGTAATCTGACACATGCTCAGGTTGACTATTGTTGAACAGACGTTGTTCTGAAGAATTACGGAGGCTTGATTGCGTCGAAAGCACCAAGCAATTTCAGAAAGATAACTATAAATAGTAATTTGACATTGAATTGTGGCAAAACAAAAACAAAAACAAAACAAAACCCTTCTACTACACTAAATCAGGCCTTTTGTAATATAAGGGAATATTTTCCGGAGGAAAAATATAGTGGAATATTTTTCGGATTTTTGCTTAATACAAAGGGTAAGATTATGAGTAAGACATACTTTCTCTGTCTTTCATGTGGGAATATATTCTGATCATTGCAAATGGTCCTTCCATTTTAAGATACGTCAATAAAAAATAGATCAAAAGTCTATTCTTAGACAGAAAGAAATAACAACATAAGTATCTCGAGGAGAGTAACCAACAAAAGTGACTTCTTTGGACAGAGAAATTTCCAACTGATCCGATTTTATAACAGTGATATTTTCAAAAATAACATTTGTACGTAACCATTCCTTTGGTCAATTTGCCTCAAACCTTCTTCAAAGTGGCATGTGTAAAAGTCACTTTACGAAAATAATCGGCGTATATGTAGTGAGGTCAACCAGTGCCATACTTTTGGGTGACGTATGTAATAGTTCATGACTTTGCACTTAAATTTACATCAGTGAAAGGGCATTTTTCTTTCAAGGGGAAGCTTTTCTTCGCCTACTATATTTAAATCGAAAATCAACCCCCAGCTATTATTTTTAAGTTTTGTCCACTAACAACAAACACGATTAATTCCGTTCAATTTAAGTTTTCGGCTACCTTGAACAACACTCGATGTCTTATCGCCAGTAGCTACAGCATCGAACTTTGAATAACATATGTTGAGCATTCGTGGGTTCCTTATGGCCTCCTATGTGAACATACCCTGCCGACAGCTCATAAATAACGACCCAGATCTACGAATCCAACAAAGCTGTCTTTGAAATCTTCTTAGACAATATTAAATCCATCCAAATTTTCTATTACAGTGTTGGAAGGATCATGGGGGGTGAGGGATAAGGAGGATGGCAGAAGGAAAATCAAAGGGATGGGGTAAGAATTAATGCCGGCATCAGTAGAACCAGTTTATTAGACATGTTGTTCCAGAAAAGTGACCAACCGTTTCCTATTATAGATGCGTCATGCTTAAAATATATTTTGCTATGTATTCTTGCGCACCTATTTCAGTAAAAAATTTATACGATCTCGTGTGAGATCATTATTTCGAAAACTAGTTTGATATTTTCCTTAAAAGAGATCCTTGACATCCCTCTGGGGCACTCTAGATGATAATTACCATCTTTCAAATCATCGATTTCATACGTTGCTAGGGAAAATATGATAAATAGTAGCAGGGCCGTGGCCTGGGCAAAATCTCTAGGGGCAAGTTCATGACACCATCTAAGCGGAGCACCAAGTGGCGTGCCTATACAGATAGTAAAAACTCGGGCAGACCCTTCCTTTTTCACCTGTGCATGAGTGTCATCCTGGGGAGGATGCTGAGGGCTGGGGCATTTACGGCTTGGCATAGATGCAAATTGTGCTGTCGTTGGCAAAGCTTTGAACTAATTATATCCTTACAAAATTGTCTTTATTTGATTATTTAGTGCTATTTTTCCTATTCTTTTTGACAGGGCGTAAGTCAAGAGGTGCTGTATAGGAGAAGGGGATGGCAGTCTATACTCTTTAAGAAGTTTTTGTCTTTGTGAGGTTGCTTGGATGCAAAATGGTGCTTTGGTAAAGCTTCCTAAAGCGTTAAATTGATTATATGTTTAGGAATCCTCATTATTTAGTGATTTTTTCTATTTTGGTATTTCGTAAGTGAAGGGAATGCTGCCTCATGAGCCTGGATAACACCTCGACTCTTTGAGAAATTTTTCTTGTACTTAGTTTTCCTGGATCCAAAATGGTGTTATCTTTGGTAAAGGTTTGGACTGATAACATGATCTGAAATTTTAATTATTTACTGAATTTTTTGGCTGTGGCATGACACCTTTACAAGTCTGGTACCGGTGCGGGCGTCTCCCTAGCGCTCTTAGTATTCCAATGGGGGAGCCACCTTTGGGTGGCACGTAACCTTGCAAGAAAATGTTCGGTCGAAATGTCCCCCAGATGAGGGAAAACTGAGAACATGCATGTTACAGTATATTTCTCACTGAGTTATGAAATTCACGTCACGGACAGAGTAACCCCTTGGTTTACCTTGAATTTGCAATATTTATGTTCTAACATATGAAGCATACTTAGTAAAATGAGAGGATATTTGTGAGATTAAGCTGTTGTTTCAAAATAAGTTAATGGCAACTTCTTATGCCCTTTAGATTAGAAGATTCTTTACCAGCTTATTGAGTTTAGTTAATAGTAAAAGGTAATAATAGGCTATTTACCTTTAGCCAAACGCTGGTGTATTCAAGCCGCGTGTCTTGTAGGAGGAAGATGGTCCTTCCAGGAAGCGGAAACCAGCGTAAGAACGCATCTTATACGGCAATGCGGCAGGAGTCCGGGGATTGCCCAAGGAAAATTTTGGGGAAATGGGATCTCTTACATGCGATTTTCGCATGCTACGGTCCTGAGTAGCTCATAAACAAAACAAATTTTACTGAGCCTATTTATCATCACTAAGGTTTTTATGTCTTCTGTTATCACGTGATAAACACGCATAAGATTTTCACTTTGCTTAATCGAAATTATATCAGTTTCTGTTGTTTACTGAAGTTATTTTCTCACAATCAGAAAGTGATAGATTTGCCCTTTACGTTATCGGTATCTCCTTTTTAGGCACACTTTTTTATCTCTTGTATTATTAATACGGGATCTGGTTGAACTTTGACTTCTCTCCTACTCATGGCGGTACAGACAAGAACAGAAGCGCTCCATTAAATGTATAACGCATTCTAAGTTAGCACTACTATAAGTAGAGATTCGGATATGATTTTTGTTTCTCACTACTTTGAGACCATACTTATGAAGGGATATGTATTTCAGCCAATGACTTAATACAATTCTGCACCCCCTTGATATTTTAAGGGGATTCGCTCCCCTTTAGTGTGTATCAGGTGGAGAGCAACTGAGGAGACATGTTATGCCTTGGGAATATTCGGTAGGTCATTTATCTTTTCTATTCTTAGTACACTTCCAATTCTTCTGGAAACGGTCGTTCTCAAAACAACGACCTCTCCCTATTTGTTTACCATGATATTCAAAAGCCTAACAAGCGCTCTCCTTTTTGATGATTTAGCTTCCAAGTTTTTGTGAACTTCACTTTAATTTCTAAAAATTGAATTATGCTCCTTCCGATCATTTTAACAATGCCGACAGGAGCCTGGTAATTGTTTGATCAAGACACTCAAATTGAAAGGTCAACTGGGGTAAGCACGAACGTAGCAGGACAAATACTCTTCATTATTTGTTCTGGACTTGGGCACAGTCAACATTTCGAATATTTGCATGTTCTCAATCAGTCAAAGCTTGCACAAGGCATCAAGAGGGATACACGAGGGGGTATAAGCATATTTCTATAAGTAAGTCGTCCACTACCGGGTGTAATCTATTTTAAATACGCAAAGAACAAATGCCAAACGGAAGTGATACACGAGAGGGTAGGCATAGTTGTAAAAGTAAGTCGTCCACTACCGAGTTTTATTTATCTTTAAATACGCAAAGACTAAATATGCCAGACGGAAGTAAAATCAAAATGCGCCGTAAAGGAAATTTTATTGTGACATCTTAATATTATATATAAGCGGTTGACCACATCGAAAAGATCACTTTAAATGTTTCACTGAAAGTAACAGTGCGGAAATTATATTTATATAAATAATTACAGAACGGCGATTTCAAAGAGATAAGTGATGTTTGCAAATTATGAAGGCACCGGAACACATTCATCTCTTCAGCTTATGCTCTGTTCTGTGTCCAATATAAATGGGTGTTTCATTATCAACTAAAAGTTTAATAGCTTGAAATTTATAGCACTGAACACAAGGCATTTGTCAGAGCTCAAGGCAGCTATTTCAGCACTGACCACTTCTAATCAAACAGCAGATGTGATTTTATTAACCAAGGGTAATTTAATTCAAAGTACATTTTACCAGGTTTACTTTACACCGAAAGTTACCTATTTTTTTAGTATGATGAATTGAGTCAGTGTGTCTAATTATCAAAAAATCAAAGTTAATTTTCCAAGTGTTTTATCAGATCAATGCATCTACACACTGACACGAAACGTCCTTGTTCATAGGAAAACGTCACAGTTTTAGAACACAGATGAAAGAAAAAGAGAAAATAGCAGGAAAACATCAAAATATACATCTCTTGTAAAAAAAAAGACACTGGGGATACTGTCAGCAACTCTTCGCGAGAGCCTCTACACTAGGAAGGTGGTTGTGCAAAGTATAGAAGCAACACTTTCTAGATCATGGGTCTCCAAACTTTTTTGCTTGGTGGCCCAAACTTTCTACTCCGGAATATTGGTGGCCCTCAAACTGATGAGTCGATGAGAGGTTGGCAATTATTTTTTCGCTCCCGAATCCTTTTCGCGACCCTTCGAAATATTTTCGCGACCCTCAAAAGGGTCGCGACCCCTACTGTAGTTTGCCGAACCCTGTTCTAGATGATTGTGAATGTTACTGTGGGAGATTAGTAAAGTGTGATCAGAACAATCTTTGTAATCAGGAGGGTTTGAAGAAGGTCGACAATGTTGTGATTGAGAAACGTCTAACAAGATTTTTCCTAAACGTAATTGTTTTCCTAGGGACCTCAAGGTCACACAGACACGCAATGTCCCTCTCAGCCCTTTAAAACTTAAAGGAATTTCAAAAACAATATTTAAGCCGTTCAAATAAGACCCATTTCATACTGAATCTTTCAAGATAGGCTTTCTTTGCACCTTATCTTACATCTTCAAGTGTCTGTGCTTTCTCACCATGATCATAAAGTTCAAAAGATGTGACCTGTGACGGTGACTTTATACCTATCTCGCTAGGATGTCATTGTGAATCGTGTTCTATTGCAAAATCACACTGCCTACATTTACAA
Organism: Holothuria leucospilota; assembly: GCA_029531755.1. Classification (NCBI taxonomy): domain Eukaryota; kingdom Metazoa; phylum Echinodermata; class Holothuroidea; order Aspidochirotida; family Holothuriidae; genus Holothuria; species Holothuria leucospilota. Next base: position 18,654,929 of record CM055975.1, on the reverse strand, counting down.
AGTAATTTTATGCATGGTTCTTTGCAACTTTATCCGTTTCAGTAATTAGTAAAAGTAAATTAATATTGAAGGGTAGATGTAACAGTAAATTAAAGTGATGCGGTGCCAGTTTTTAAAGGTGGAGTTCCTGTGCAACAAAACACTTTTGGAGACGATTCTATGAAAATATCTAGACTGACTCCCGTTGAAAGTAGAGTTTGTATTCTCACGTTTCTTCATTTACGTGTGAGTAGTCTACGTGTTACACGTGTCTGTACTGGTAATGTAATACAGTCAATACAGAGGCGTAGAGCACGCGTAATTGTCTCTTACTGTAGATAAATCTTTAAAGTTTAAAGCAAACCACCCTTTTCTCTTATCTAGATGGATTCTTAAATACTTTTTCTTGTCTCAACTTGTTTTGAAACATTTCAAGTCAAAGAAACCTTACGTGCCATTCGATACCTAGCTGACATGTTAACAACTGGTAGAAAGTTCCCTAGTTTCTTCAATATTTACAATTCATCACGCACTATCATAATTAAGTTACCTTCAACTGAAAAGTTCAAACAAATGAATCACTTCTTCTTTCGAATTTTAGTCACAGAATTCAGATTGACCATGCAGAGAATAAGTAGAGAATACGTGGAATAATTGCTCATAACGGTCTGCCTTGGACGAAGCGCAATCCAGTAAGGCCCACGGATTTATTTAATGAATGAAACTTTGCAACGAATATTGCGGCCTTGTTTTGTGGCTTTTTTATTTCAGGGTAATGATTAATGAATGAACGGTATCAAATGACTAGGATAATCTTTGTGACCTTCAAATTGTCTCAACAAAATCATTTGAGAAATTCAGAGTATACATAAGCTATACGTGAAATATCAAGAACTTTGAGCTGAGGGTCAACACCGTTATCTAACCGTTAAATAAAGTTTCCCTTGAAAATTACTGTAAAGGCCAGTGGGGGGCAGTGATTTCACAGTTTGTTGTTAAGTGTTTAGGTATTCTGGAACTTTGCTGTTTTGCAAGCTTACATAATTTTAACATTTAAGGCTCAAATTTTGGCAAATTACGTCATCATCTAAAATACAGAAATTTGATATTGCATGGTACATAAAGGTTGAGAAAAATAAAAATGTCTAAATAAAGAGAGCACTTAAAATGTGTTAGAGCATTGGTTTAACTATTCCAAGCAAAGTTTGCTTATGGCCCTACATCCAATGCCAGCACTGCTTCAGCACCTCCGACTAAGCAGCTTCATTGTCACGGTCAATCAACTGCTGAAGACACTATACAATATATTTCCAAATGCCAACCCTCTTCAAATTAGCTAATTACACCCTTACATAAACTAAGAATCCCTTCATGCTGCCCCTCTGCTGTGCAAAATTAGATTTTTCACATTTCACTGATCATCTGCTTTTAACTTCTGATTATTCAGAGGGGTAACGTACATTCGGAAGGAAAGTTTTAGTTTGCCCTTTAGAGGTCAAACTTCTTTCCACCAGAAGCCTAAAAACGATCCACTTTAGATTATTTCTACCTCCTCCAATATAAAATGTAGCAGTATTTAGACACCACTCATAGAAAGGCCCAGGACTACATGTATTTTTAGTTAACAATTTTTAGTTTTACAAGGCCACAATCTGCTGAGAACATTTCACTAGTCTACTGTACATCATCTCACATTTACTTATGAGCAAATGTCGACCCACGTGTCATCACCAGTAATGAATTCAAATACCTAGCTGTTACAAAATGTATTTAGAATGATACAAGGGCTACTTTTAATGGAGTAACCTTATGCATATGATATCACAGAGCGGAATGTCCTCCCTCGTTTGGAGGAAAAGCGCATATCATTGCAAGTTATATCAACAAATGCAGACAATTGATTTGTCAACCAATGGTATACGCGCGTAAGTCTACTACACGCGCGTGCGAAATCTACGCCGTTCGTGCACGTGTGCTTCATTGTTTCCCTCCAAAATAAGCCAGTGAGCCTCAACTGGAAAAAAGGCCTTAACCGGCCCGACTTAAACCAATTGGTTAGAAACTGAGCCGTAAAACCTCATCTCACTAACTGACTGACTGACTGACTGACTTGCTGACTGACTGAATAACTGACTGACTGACTGACTGACTGACTGACTGACTAACAAACCCTCCAAACTGACGTTGCGTGACGGCAATGTATAAGGTCTAAACCAAGTATAGGAAGGAAGACCCTTAAAAAGGTTTAGGAACCTAATGGGAAATGATTCTGGATTGATGAAAGTCTGCTTTCAAAGGTAGATTCCAATGAAGAAAGAAAAATTCAGGGGAATAATCTACGATTGCAATATTTTCGTTGTCAAGATTCCAGTCACCCCATTAAAGAATTCCACATAATTCCTGTGAGAACTTACCCTTCTTTAGAAATAGTTCTGACAGTACTCGCAGTAGTGGATATTCCTTCCTTTTGTAAACTATAGCTATCTCATCTGTACTGAAGGGATACATGTGGTATAAAAGAACACCGAAACTCAGTCTTACCAAGAATAGATGGGGGTTTTATGTAGAATATCTCGTTTTTGTTTAATCGGCTTAGTGCTTTTGACGTGAGCATGTGTTTATGCGCGTATGCCTTCTTGAGACTGCATAAAGGTGCAATCTTCAAAGTTCAAACACCACAAAAACAGGTTTCCACCTAGACTGTGCCTTTACACTGGGAAGAGGCAAAACCAAGGCTGAAATATTAGAAAATAAATGTATGAGCATTTTGCGTGCACATAGTATTATGTACGGAAACCTTCAAATTGTATTCATTCTAACACTTTTTGTCCAGTAACTTTCCAGTAACTATAATCCAGTTGGATTATAGAAGATTTCTATAACCATCTGGTGACGTCGTGAATGTGTCGATGCAAGGCGTCGTTAACAACTGAACAGAACAGTGGTAGAAACATCTAGGCCCTTCAAAAGGATGGAACTTATCGTTTTACATTGAGATATGCACAGGCAGTGATTTCATCTTCATGGCTAGGTTACCATTCTTGTGAAACGTAACCACAAAGTTCAAAACGATCGATAATTTTGTTCACATTGAACGTTTTGAAAACACTCGTCGGTATGACATTCAAGTAACAACGTTTCATTACATTTTACAACTCCCTCTGTGCCCAATGTTTCACTCTCGTTCAATTTCTGACATTAACTGCCCAAAAGACAAAGTTTATTAGAACAAGATGTGGTTTTTATTTGTCCAGATCTCCCGCTGACTTATTTTAGTAAATTACAAAATTATTGACGTATACTTGATTCGATTCTGCGAAGCAATCAGTTCGTCTTTAGTAGAGTTGATGCCCTAGCAAACCCCCTGCTTACACAACATTTTGATGAACTAGTGCAAACATTTTAATGCCTAGAATTTATTCAGCCTTCATGTCAAACGTTGTGCGACTTGTATCTCAGTTTCAGTTTCAGTCTGATGAGCTTTATCTCTAAGGGAATAAAATCCGACATACGAAAATAAAAATACGCATACAGACAATCATAATTTGAAACTTTCGTTAAATTAATAGTTTTCCATTGCATTGGGACTGTACATACACTTGTATAATCTCAACATAAAAATTGCAATCTTATAATAAACTCTGTTAGTATGTAATTCTTTACCACTACCTTAATGCATTTATCTCATTAATTACAAAAAACGATAACAGATTTGGAGGATGCCAGTTAAATAAAAATGGAACGGAACAATTGTTCTGATATGTATATATATATAGTTCTCAGTGACGTCACAGCTAGGGGTTAGCAACCGCCATGTCTGAGGGCAAGCCTGAACACACATGCCGGGGTTGCCCTCAGACATGGCTGAAATAATACACGTGAAAAGCTCCTATGATGTCACGTGAGAACTATATATATATATATATACACATATATACTTATATATGAAGGAATGATTTTGAGATTATTTTTGCCTCAGAATGAAGAGAGGTTTGTTTTGAAAAAAGAGATAGTAGTAACTCTGTGTGACTCAATTGCTTGATAACAATGGGGAAACGTGCTTAAGGGATTTTATCAGGGAGTTGTCATCTATATAGAAGGAGATAAAATGGCAGCTCTGTCCTTTTTACCTAGCCAGTTGCCGCCAAGATTACTTGCTTTGTCTAGCACTTGAGGATATGATGGGCTCAAATCTATTGTTAGTATTTAACAAAAGGTTCATGTTGTCTGCTACGTTGGAAAGAAATGTCAAAAAAAATTGTCCTGTATGCTATGGCATTGCCAGTCGCTTTCCTTGAAACTTAATTTGCAGCTCCCAACGATTGTCACAATAGGCTGCTTAAATTTTATGTAACATGTTGATCATGCACACACCTTTAAAAAATGCTTAAGTTTGCGGAAAATAATATGATGCCACAACAAATTTTAGTCTTACACCTCTCTTTAATTATTCAGGTATTGTGCCAGTCTTACAAGTTAGTCTTTCTCAAGTCCTTAGAGATTAGAAGTCGTTTTGATTAAAAGGCAGTGTTACGTACTTGACTGTCGGTAGCAAAGTTGGGATCAAAGCATTGTTCATCTTAATCTTATTCATACGCCATGTATAGGTGTATATAAGGTTTACTTGGGTATCATAGTATCAATTAAAAAGTATCAGACAAAAGAAGTGGGTACCCTTACCTCTAATAATCACTCATGAATTAAAACTCTCCAAACAATGAGGTGGATCTAATAAGATTATCATAAATTAAAGATTTCCGATAGATCTCCTTCTAAATAGCAACTCCCTGATTTTATGTTTTCGATGTGCGCTGCTATTGCAATTACATTGTCCTGTAAGTAAAAAGTTGGAAGCAGCCTTCAAGACTACTGTTCTTGTTGAACTGCTGATGGAGTTAAAAAAAGAACCTTGGGCTTGTCTGTTAAAAGATATAACACCTTTTTGATCAAAAATAAGATCTGCTCATGACGCTGGTGACAAAACTAATCTTCTCTTTAGTTGAGCGATATAAAGGCATGTCAACGTTTTGAAGTCACAAAGTGTATCTTAAAGTCAAGCAAGAATATATAAATCCCATTGGCCAAACTCTCACTTCATAGCTCACTCAGTTGCGAAGACGTAAACTGTTGAAATTAATTCACTCTGTTTGGAAGAGTCGATTGTACAGTAGTTTGTGGTGTACTTCTTTTACAACAACATTACCTGCCTTTATTTTCTCTTGATGTAAGAATGTTTACATTGCGTTAGAATAAATGTCCCTTTTCTTGCTCAGCATGTAATGAGGGAAGGGTTTTACAGTCAAGTCATTTTATAAGAGTAAGGAACAAAGAACAAGGTAAATTGGCTTTAGAAAACAATAAAAAAGAAAGAAAGAGAGGGATGGTACTTTGATTGATGCAATAGTGACATCACAAATTATTACGCAATAATAGACTTGGTATGAATGTGTCGTAATACAAAAATCTCCTCTGAAGATCGGATTTGGACCAATGAGATACATTTGTCAATATTCGCAAAATGTGCTTTTTACATGTTACACTTTAGTTATACTTCATTTCTTAAACCACGGGACAGTTATTCCCTTTCATATAGTCATTGTCTGTAATGATTTTTGCCCTGTAAGCTTTTATCTCTCAGCTAACATGCGGTTGAGTGGAGAGCATTCTGCCTAAGTGGAATTGAAAATTTCACTTAAGTTAAATTAAATTCCACGTAAGTGAAATGTATTCCACTTCAAGGAAAGCCAATTCTACCCTATTCAAATGAATTCTACATTATTGGAATTCAATTTCACTTAAGTGGAAGTGGAGTTGAATTCCGCTTACCCAGGGATGAATTCTACTCACGTGGAGATGAATTCCACTTGAGTGAAACGTAAATTCTAAGGTGCGTTAAAACGGCTTGCCATTCGCCGATAACACATTCTAAATCTTGCCTATTGCGTTAGCTAAAGAGCTAAAAGGCTAAAGAGATCCTCTCAGTTTGAGAGGGGGGAAGGTCATAAAAATTTCTATAGGCAAAGCCCGAATTGCACTGTCTGATGGGGGGGGGGGGGAGGACAAGAAAAACCGTGATGATCCCAAAACATGTGATTATTTTGATGATCAAGGAAAACCAATTTCGTGTTATATTTCGGGATTTAGAGACATCATTCCTACCTATCGTTTGCCCCACTTTAACTTTTGTGCCAGAATCTTTATTCCGGGAAATGGAGAATTTCCTCTTGCCCTAGGGCCAAGCTCAAATTTTCTTTCGTTAGAGTATTTCCTTGATATTGCATGCAAGATACACGATTACGATTGCAATAACGGACACGTTGGTTCGCATATTAGATCATATTTTACACTAGGTTGACCTGATACAGGTGTAACACGCCTGCTTAACTTCTGCAAGTCAGTGTGGTGCTACTAGTGCATTCGTAGGGTACGAGCCACAGCGACACTATATGTAGGCTACAGTGTTGGTTCTTTATTTTTTTCTTTGGTTTTTCATTATTACTCCTGCGGAAGTAATACCGGTTATGTCATTCAGTTGGAACCACCTTTCTAAAAATTTTGCTTGTTGTTAAAGGCTCTCTTATTTCACCTCAGATAGTAACACTTCTCCCTAATAAGTTCTAGCCCCTCCTCCAATTTAAAGCAAACCTCCTGTCTAGATCACCTCCAAGACAGAGCCCAAGTAGCCACTAGCCTGCACTGATTTTAAATTGCTCGAGGCAATATTGTCCTATGTACAGCTCTCTGAGAAGATATAGCTTTCAGTTCTTGTAGAGTTACGTGCAGTCCGATGTTCGGGGGGGGGGGGGCGAGAGAGGGGGATAGCTCAAGAGAAGGGGTTCTCTGGAAAGGGGCTCTATCGAACCCCTTAATTCCCCGTTACGCTTATGATCTTGGCAGGGCGGAACCATGAAGGTGTGCTTATTTTGAAATTTCCCATATAAACAGTGAAGTTGCAGCACCAAATTTTATGGTCTTTGGACACTAAGTACATTCTGTAAAACGTGAAAAATAACCACTATTGTTATGAAACCCCATCAAATAACAGCTTTAAATTTCTGTTTTAAACCTACTTGGAATATTTTACGAATCTGTAACGTAAGTCTCACTAGACATTGGTTATGTTATTATTGACTAGGTCAACTTTCATTTCAAAGGCAGTTATTATCTTAATATTTTTAACAGGCTGTTGAAGATGAAAGTTATCTATTTGAAAATGTCACCATCATTCACAAAACGCCATTGTAGTTGGCTAATTAGTAAGCAATCATTTATAAATTTAAAGTTTCAATTAAAGAAATATCAAAATTTTACCTCACTTCAATAATTTTTGCATAGCCAATGGGTTATCTCAACGAAATTTTAAAGTTAAGGAGATATATGCTTGAAAGAAAAAAATGTTTCAAACTAACTTCAACGGTCCTGTCATAACAGAATACTATGTACGTTATGTCCCACACTGTTGGGTTAAGTATCTATTTTAGTTGCACATCCACAGACCTTATGCTTTGGAAATACAAAGGGGAATCCTTGGGTCAAAATGGTAAAAAATGCTTTCTCAAAAATGCTTTGCTTTCTCACTTTGATTACATAAGAAATACGTCCCTGCATCCAGGCTTTTAGCTCTTGAATCTACGGAGGCGTTTAAGAATGATTGAAAGTATCATCATTGTGACCGACTGTCTTGAAACTTATTTGCAGAGCTAAAATCTTTACGGTCTGTCTTAGACCCACGCTGGGAGTGAATGCCCGTTGAGTGATGCTGGCTGTTGACAGTATCAAGCCTCATAACCTGTTTCCTAAGTTAAGTTAATAAATGTGGAACCTGGTTTATGGGTCACTTAACCACTTATGGGTGCCCCTATAGGTAGTTAACTGCAATTTCGTACACTTTTACATGGGTAAAATTTCTCGATTGACAAAGTTTACCTAAAGAATCTACCTCCCACGTTACATTACTTTTAAATTTCCAAACGTATAGAATACGTTCAAAATTTAATGGCTAGAAAGGTTATACGATACAATTTTCTTCCTGGACCAAATTTAAAAACATTCTAGGTTTCGTTTTCTGATAAAGAGGCCCCTAGTTGCGCTTAAAGTGGCTATCAAAGCAAATGGATAGTTAGTCATCCCCAGACGCAGTAAAATTAACACTTCGAAAGCAGGAATCTTGAAAGATGCAATAAAAAGTGACATGTTTACAATTTAGGGCTTTTGGCAATTTTAATTTTACACCTCATCTCATGAGTTTTGAAGAAAGGAATCACACGTATATTACATTTAATCCCTTGGGAGAAATCCAGTTTGGCTCTTCCTAGGAATGCATAAAGGCAAGTGTCTAGGAATATGGGTTATGACTTCTCAATTGAACTCCAATCTTCATGTCTTGGTCGTACCGTTATCGGCAATCCAGTTAACATTTCCCATCGATAGACGATTTACTTCCACTGTACCTTACGGCGCTCCTTCAATTGGATGACTGAATTAAGCAGCAAAGATTATGCGACGCATCCATGCTTGACGGAAACTTGAGGACAGAGTAAATTAATTTAAAAATACCAGGTTCTTTTTGGAAAGTTTATTCAATAAGTATTATAACTGCAGGCTATTTTTGGTTTCTTCGCTTCTATTCATCTTTCCTGCCTTAAAACTAAGAGAAAGAAGTAAACTGAAGGCCACGGGAACTTTCACGTTCAATAAACAGTTCTTCATATAAAACTTAAATTTTACTTTTGCATTTCGTTTGGTAAGCCTAGCATGTTTCCTTATTTGACTATTTGAAACAAAATTTGTGTTATTTTTGTCAGTTGATAGTCATCTTTTCTAATAAAAAAGTTTTCAACTTTGGAAGGTCATAATCATGTAAATTGCTGAAAGGGTATTTTTCTATCATTTTGTTAACGATGATAAAGCAGAAAGGTAAGAAGGAAGGACGAAAAGGAAGGACTATCAATGATCAAAATCAACTCTGATGTATCCATCAGTTTTATTCATTTTTATTATGCTCTTTGTATTATGGTTGTGTTTTAACCTAATCATTCTGTTGTCACTATTTAAACATTAATTACATTGGTACAATGGAATCGACCACGTAGAAAGGGAGTGCAATCACTTCATGTTTTACTTCTAGTAATTCGGCATTGACTCTTGCATTCTTTTGATGGATTCAAATATTTTTCATTTTGTTTAGTTAGTTAGGAGGTTGAAGAGTAGACAAACGTGTTGTGGTTAATAATATGCCTAGTTTGTCAACTACTTAGTGTTCGAAACTCTCCATTTATAAAAGTAAATGTTAGCAAATTTGTGATCCTTCGGTAAAGATGAAGATGATAGTTATAGTGAAGAAAACTACATCATTGCCTGGCATCCTTGATTCATCTTTGGAGTACCGTTCTTAGTTACCTGTATCCATATAGTTACACAAACATCCGGATTGCTTTGAGTCGGGTTTATTACAAAAAAAAAAAACTAATCACAGTAGTCAATCAAATGCCAAGGTTCTTCTGAAAATATTTATACGTCAAGGTTAAACCGAGGAGAAATTTCACTCATCTTTCGATACTTGACCATGTCATTGAAATTAAAAGGATAGAAACGACTCTTCTCTGAAAAAATGTAACAAATGTAAAAGATGTTTACCATTCAGCTTCTGAGCTTCTATAGGAGTAACAAAGGAAATAAACTAGAAGTAATTGAGATGTTATTGCTGTTTTGAAGTAATGAATCTTCTTCAGATGTAGCAATTAAAATTAAAATACACTTTGACGTCTACATGAGAAAGATTCAGAACTGATACTAAGGCAAGAAATATGCTTCTGAATACCAAGTTGACTACTGCATTCGTATATTGAGACGTTACACAATTGACACGATTTTCTTTACAAACAACCAAAAATAAAATACTTTTTGGGGAACTTTCATAGGTAGTTTGAATTCAGTTTTAAGGACAAACCACCCTTGAATATATTCAAACAAAAGTACCATTCCGAACCGAAGTGTTATCAGCCTCTTGGTTCATATAATTCTTAACGCTCTGCCTCGGTCACCCAGAGTGAAATCTCACAAGAATGTTCGTCCAAAAGGACTATTGCTTAGCTAAAAACGTCTTCAATTGGATTGACCATTTTATTTACAATTTAGATAACATCAGTTTTTGCAATCAATATTGTGCTATTTGCTAGTGTTAGTGCTAGTTCATCTTAGTACTCTAGTTCTTATGACTGAAACACGCAAGTACATTAAATAGTAATATCGGTTGTTTTTCATTGGTTTATTTCCCAACCTGTTGGCGTAAGTTGGGAATAGACTTTGTATTTCTACATTTTCCCACTGGTTTTGTTTTCTTTATCTTTGTAAAGGGGATGTACATCCCACAAGCTTTCAATAGCTTCCTTGTGTTATCCCCAAACGTCTATCAATGTTGTTTTTTATGTGTCTTGTGATTACTGTAAATTCTTTTTATTCTGTATTGGTTGAAATGAAGTTGACTTGAATTGATAATGTGGTTATGATACAGCTGCAATTTTAGTCACAGATTCTATAACCGAACGAAATTATACAAAAGTATAAAATACAAAAATAAGACTCACTCAAGTAACCTTTGTTTTAAAAGAGGTTTTTCATAGTAAAGAAAATAAGATGAAAACTTGAAAAACAAGTCAATCTTCAAAATACTCCAGAGAAACAGATTAGCCGCATCTTTAGACTTGCCCCTTACAAAGTCAATTATCTGGTAACATCTATATTTCAGGAATAAAACCAAAATCTATATCATAGGCTAGTTTATCTAACAGATAACAAAGAGTGATACACAACACTCATTCGTAGTAACTTTAAACGGAAATCAATATTAAATTGAGTTAACTTTTGAATCATTCAAAGCAAACATAGGCCGACTTTCAGCAGCTGCCATCGTCTTTAATACAATAGATTCTGTTTGAACCCTGATGGTAATCCGTTAAATCAATGTAATTTGATGACTGAATTACTAGTTCCTAAACTCTCAGAAAAATTCCTATGTCGGGATGTCTCTTGTCGTTATTAAACTTTAAATTTGTACTTTTCTACTCTTCTCATAAGCCGTAAACCTTAAGTGCAACAATTTTCCTTGTTTTGACTAATTTTTGTGTTTCTTGTAACTGCCGCATTTTAGTGGGAACCATTTCTTTCCAGTCTAATAGTAGCCGGTTTCTTTTGCATGCAGGAAGACCAACATCTGATAGGAAGGATCGGGCGGCGTCACAAAAGATTTTGATCTTTTTTAGATATGAAGAAATCTTCTGAAAATATCTTAAGGCAATAAAGCAAGTTTTGATATGCAAGATCAATACAATTTAGAAGTAATGAAATAAAGGTATGGTATTAAAAGAAGTCAACAAGTGTGACAGTCTTTAAAGAATAACATTAGCTCAACTTTTCTTGCTACCCTGAAGCCGTTCGGTTTGTATAGTGAAGAGAAGCGGCAATTGTAGTACGAAGTGGCTTTCTTTGTTAAGAGATCTCATTTGCTTGTGTTGAAAAAGATTTTAATGTAACAATTACGTACATTCTCTGGCGTCTGACATATCATTAAGCAATGTACAGTATATGACTGGCTCATTGGAGTAGTGGGGGAGGGGAGGAGGAGAAGAAGTCCGCCCAGAGTACTAGCGTTAAGAGAAAAGTTATGTTAACGTTTTACCAAAGACAGCATAATTTTACATCTTAGCTTCATTACATGAAAAAAAATAGGGGAGGGGACATTCCCTCACACTCCTTCCACTTAGACCGCTCCCCAAGACGGCGCGCTTCCCCCAAGACGGCACGCTTCCACATGGGATTCGAGGGAAAATTCCGGAGTGGCAACTATCTTTGGTACACTATTATCAAGATACAACATAATTTCTCAAAGGACAGCAGGCTGTTCCTCTTTCGGGCTTCTGCATATTTCCTCCATACTGGGGGGAGGATAGGATTACACAGTCTGGGTAATAATTTTCGTAAAGGGGGCTATTATGCGGTCCGAGAACTTTCCCCATTTGGAAAGAATCTAACACTGCCGAACGGGAGTAAACTAGTCCAACACAATATGTAGGCTTGCTAGCCTAATACAGACAAGTTGTAGCAAGGACGAGCATAATTCTCAAAGCGACATGGTGAACCACCAATGGGGACGTAGTTTTTCGGTAGTTATACACCTTATAGACCTATAAACCATTTGCCATTGAAAATGAAATGCACAGAACGTATGGAATTATGGATAAAGTAGGCATATTGGAGATCTGACCCATGTCCAATTTTCTCCCTATCGGGGAAACTAGATCCTTCTCAAAGTGGGTATCTCTCGAAATGGTGGACAAAGTGTGCAAAAATACAGTGCTACGCATGGTACAAACCTCATTTGGATAAAACCTTACCAATTGTAAGAAAAAGCCAAAAAAGTTACATGTGAGAGTGTTTGATAAAGATCATAACAGACTCACGAAAAGTATCAAAGAAATATGGGTAAAGGGGTTCAATCACTTTTTATCTTACCCGGTCAACGTGCCAATACTTCATGTTCGCCACAGCGGCATCATAGTTTTGAAAGTGAGAGACAAATAGTAGCGGAAGATATTAGTCGAGACGGTAAAATGAATGGTGTCCAGGGAGAACGCCTGGTGTGTTCCTGATCGTGTCCTGGGCCCTGGTATTCTTTAAGGGCAAATCTCCCAAACAGGACCAGGGATGAAGCCCTCGGAAGCTCTGGATTATGATTATAATGGAAAAATTAGAATGAAACATTGTACACGCAAATTGTGTTTCATCCACTTTAAATAAACCGCCAAAACCACAATTTGAATACTACTTGTATAGTGATGTAACTCTTGCAAACAACACGCAAATTTCATATCGCAGGGGATTGTAAATTGGAAGGCCGGATAATGATGGCACGTGTAGCAAAACAATTTCAAAAAGTAATATTATTCAAGCTTTCCGACATGAAGTAGCTTTAATTATTGTTTAAGCACCAATCATGGGTGTGTCCTAGCGGAGCTGAAGATATCGCATCTCTTAAAGACATTTTAGTAGTAATCCAGAGTCTAATGTTTTGTATTGGAGGCTGTTTCTATCAGAGCAGCTCTACATCTTTGAAAAAGTACTAAACGTAGTCCGGGCAAGGGCAAGGGCAGCATGTGGTTCAAGTAGAAATAGAATAGATCTGTATCTGAAGGTCTACTGCACAGCATGATAACACGGATGACATTTATGGGCAGTCATAGCATTGAAAGTATTTTAATGGGCCATCCAGCTTCCTTTGGACCGGTTTTTGAATACTTGATTCAGGTCTGAACGTCAATATATTGCTTTCAGAGTAGCAATAACATTTTACTTTAGAAAGAAAGATGTGACCTACAAAAAGCGTTTGAATGAGGGGTCATGGCATTATTTTAGTCCGCATTCAGAACTTTCGAACTTCCTTAAAACCGCCCAGCATGTCTCAGGGGGAATGCTTCAGGGGAATGGTGGGCCTGACGTTTTTATATTATTAGGTGATCTTAAGTTTACAGTCTACCCAAGTAATTGTAACCAATATAGCGTTCAAATGACACAACTTCATTAATCGCACGGTTGTTAAAAGGTTTGCAAACGTTCTGTACGCGTTTTGATCTTGTGTCAACCCTTAAATTTGATTTTGGTTACTTCAGTAGTTCTAAAATGTATGTGACGAATTGGCTAACTTAGAAGCACACTCGTCCTCTTAAAAAGGAAACCACCGGCTTTGTTTACAGTGACATAGCTCTATTACAGGGTATTTGTGACATCAAGGAGACCTATGTAAACATAGACAGGGTTATGAAGAAGATACGTGGTCCTCAGGGAGAGATTGACAATAAAGAGGAATGCCTGATTAATTCTTTTGTATTATGCCTGAGATTACTTTTGAAGAATTTAACGTACATGAGGATGAGGAAGTAAGACAAACTTTCTGTCTGATGTAACTTTTAGGAATTTGTGACTAATTGTTAAGTGAAGTAACTTCCTGTAGGATTAATTGGAATTAGGGTTTGATTCCAAAGATGACCAGGAAATACGTAGGGCGGGATGCTTAAACTAATTAATACCGAAGGCCTAATAAAAAGGGGATAATAAAAAAGGAAAAGAATCGAGAGAGAGACTTAGAAAAATGGGGAGAATTGAGAGATACTTATAGAGAAAGGGGAAGAACTGATTGATACTTAGAGAGGGAGAGACTAGAAGAGAAACAGTTTAGAAGTGGTAGTAAGAGAAAGACTGAGGAGAGATAGTGGTGTTAGAGAGAAGACTGCTGGAAGAACCGTCTATATTTTTACTTTGTTCATACTTTTCAATACTTGCAACATTTCAAAACAGTATTGCCAAGCTTTTTAGTCTTTCGGGTGCCTTAATCGTATCGGCTTCATGACACATACCTACAGTGAAATTTTAGATCATTAGAGGGCTTGATTATTAATCATCCAATCGACAACAAGGGAATTATAACTGCATTTAAAGAAAAATTAAGGTAGGTTTGCCAGCTAGGGGACATATTGTTGGTTTTCATTGACCATTTCGAGAAAATTAACCTAAAAATCTTGTGCTTCTGCTTAGAAAAGACAAGTCAGTAAGCGTTCACATTTTTTTCTGCCCAACCATTTGTCAAAAGATGAGATTGTTTGGCACGTAAAGCTTTCAACCATTGCAATATAATGCCAATTTTATTTATCAAAATAGATTTGGATCTTGTAGATGCACAACCATTGTTATTGTGCGTGATATGAAAAATACGAGAGTACAACTAGAATAAATGATATATTAACGGAGAATTGCTCGGGTTAGTTATACCCTGCACTCAACATCGTTTGCTGCTTCAATAGTTTAGTACGTCATTGCACGTTCATGTAGAGAATGACAACTTTACAAGTTATACAGTTACGGTATACGTGGTACAGTTTATGATGTTATATCTAGCTACCTTTCTAAGAGAAAACAACCTATGTATGTTAATAGTTTCTTATCTAATTATGCAGCTATCAACATCTGTGTCCCCAGGGCTCTGTTCTAGGAACCTTATTTTTCTTGCTCTATGTAAATGATGCTCATAATGTAGTCCCTAAAGAGTCTTTGAGACTGTTTGCTGTTGCTGATGACACTAATGTTTTTTTCTAAACGATAATCATTGCATTAAGCTTGTTTTTAAGACACAAGCTTAAGTCAACTGAACATTTGATTTACCTCCAAAAAACTCGCTCAGCAACCAGGTAAAGCTACGTTTTAGATTTTTCATGTTAATGAGTGTGCTGTTCATTCATGTCCAAATCATTTTATTTTAGATGACAGCAAAATTTATAAGACAACCTGTGCTTAATGTTTAGAACTACTGAAACTAAAAAAAGCAAAATCACCTTTCCGATCGTCTTAGAAGGTCAACCCACCCCTCGCTGTTGCTATTCAGTTGTATGATCCTGTCATCTACTCCAAAATATCTTATGGGATTGAAATATTTGGAGCAGCTTGTGCCTCCAGTCTAAAATCTTTCCTAGGCTTAAAAAATAGAATTAAAAAATCGTAACCTTTTCACAACGGCGTTAATCTACCGACAAGCTGCAAAGTAATCTTGCTGTTTTGAAGACAGTAAATATTTACATTCTTATGATGTGTACCTTTGTATAAAAATATGAAGCCAATTAACTGCGTCATTTAGTTTGTAATATTGCTAACACGGGACAATCCTAATAACAGGGAGTTGCTAGGGTAGGAGATAGAGCACTTGCCCCTCCTTTTGTCTATCAGACTTTCCGACAATAGGCTAATGATTGTGTAACTCTTGAAAATTTAAATTTTGAACTTCTTAAAAGAAATTAGGAAGTGACAATAGTTCTAGTCGTCTGCTAGATCTCAAACACTTCTTGGCATTATTTCACACTTTGCTAAATATAGCCAGTCGTGCAAAAATATTCTATTGTTGCACGCCAGTGTTTACTTTTTAAAGGACCAGTACAGCTTCAATTAACTTATCGAACATTGACACGTTTCACTATTTGAGACTCAATCCGGAATCTTTACAAAGTTCATACGCAAAGTAAGACTTACATTAATTGCTGAAAAGGAATGGTACTAACTAATGGAAGAAATTACAATAATAAAGGAATTTGATCATTCAAACATGCATTTACAGTCATTTAGACCAGAAGACTGACTAAGGTTTCAAACTTGTCGGCATCGCAGATCACTTCGAAGCATTGTCACTATCGAGTCTTTGTCTGAGGATTACGTTAGTGATAAAATTCTTATTAAGAAGTTTAAGCCAAAGAAACTTAGAAGAGGAACTAAAGGATCTTTCAATCAAAGTCTCCTACACACAAAAAGAATTAAAGTATTCTCAGTATGTATGTTCTGTTACATGAAATTGGATTAGTAGGTACTTTATCTCCTTCCGTAACAGCTTCTTCTTAATACATACCTAACCCAACAAGAAATAATGCACATCTTCTGCTACCATGCACAATTCTAAATATGGGAAGGTAATGTTGAACTGTCCTGTTATTGTTGCAAAATTTAAAGCGGTTTTGAATGAATGAATGTATGAATGAATGTATGAATGAATGTATGAATGAATGAATGAATGGATGAATGAATGAATGAATGAATGGATGAATGAGTGAATGAATGAGTGATTGAATAAATGAATTCAGTTCATCGTCAATGTTTTATAGCTCCCTCACTTTTGCAGGGATCGCTAGGTACATGTTGATACAGAATAATTATTTGAGATTACTTTCAGTCGTGAAGCCTGCATAAAAAACAGTTTCATGTTTAAATATTTTCCAGCCAGAAATACAAGCATGTAGTGAAAAAAATTAACATTTAAAATGACCAAACGAAGAAGCAATGTCCTAATCATTCTACATTTTTATTTAAATATGTGTGGAACATTCTGCAAAATGGTAAAGTTTCAGTTTTGTGCCGCTGCGTATTTATCAGGATGCCTGATGAATGAAGTAAGTTGAAAACCCTTTTTGGTTTTTCTTGTATTTCTGACTGCATGAAACATACGTAAAAACTACCTTTTACACAACTGGTATGTTTTCAACTGTATGGGTAGTCCATGACAAATGTTTCGCTGCACAAGCGATTACCAAATGCCCTTTAATAAATTATTCAAATAGGTTTTAGATTCTTAACTCCGCCTGAGAAATCCCTAAAAGCACAGTTCAATTACAGCTCTAATGGAACAGATGTTGATCAAGTACAACAACTTAATTATGAAAGGACTGGTTGATTGAAATTCGGATTTTGCAATTTTCAAATCAATGCACAATATGTACCCTCATTACTCTTCCGTCTGCTGACTTGAATATTTTTAAAACATCTCGAAATTTCTACAACGAGACTAGAACTTCTCCAGAGAATGAAGAGAGTACATGGAACAAGGACTGTACAAAGCACATAGATTTAGAAAGAAGAAATGATACGCTGATGGGACGATTAAATGTCTCTAGTATCAATGACATATTCTCAGGTCCTCACTCTTGATTTTAAATCTTGCCAGCAAGAACTACCTTGATTTACTTTAACGTAATAGACTGTGTTGTGGGTGATAGATGGTGTTTATCATTAGATTTTGAGCGTCGTATATACTTTAATAGCAAGCGGCTGTAAGGGGACATACAAGTTGATATCAGTCCATATGGTGCTATGCTATTAAGACAACGGTAAAACTGTCTTTGCCTTTAAACTAATTGATTATACGGTTGCGAGATTCATTGAAGAAACACTAGCTGAAGAATTACAATGTCAACGTCGAAAATAACTTCCCTCAAGAAAAGGTAACTTCATGTGTATCAGATGTTGTTTGAAGACATAATTGTGGTACCATAGAAAAGCCTTTTGTTACTTAAGTATAAACAACAAGTTGGGTGTTGAAAACAGTTATCTGAAGCCTAACCAGGGTTTGGTTGAGGAGGGGGTACGGGTTTCTGGGTGCGTTCAAACCACGCCATCCTAAAAACGTTCTTGATGAGTAGCTTCTATGATATCAAACCTGTGACTACGACAAGCAATGAACTTGCACCCCTATCAAAACGTTTGACACCCATTTTTTAGATTACTCTTCCCAGGAAATAACCAATGCAACTGCCTTATTTGTATGTACCTGCAATATGCGCCAAAACTTAAAGTTTATTTTAGAAGATATCATAATAACAAACAACATTTAGAACGTTTTTTATAAAAATATTAAGTTACCATTGTGCGGACAAGAGATCAATAATACATGTACTCAAACAAAACATATATATATATATATATATAGCCTACATTTAGAACTCAAAACAAGTAGGTCATGAGTGCTTTCTCACAACTGGAGACGAAGAGAAAGTTACGTATGTGTACAGGCAAGGAAGAGAGGCGGCAATTCTCTAACGGTGGTCACTGGCAATACTTCATTCAAATACTTCCTTTTAAGATCGATCGGAAGTGTACTGACATTTCTTACATGTAGTTTTGTGTCTAAAACAACATATAAAACGTCGGTTTGATCTAAAATATTGCTTATAATCTGTCACTGTCATCTGTATTTTGGTTTCAATGATAAGAGAAACCTATGCATTCATGATGGCGTGTGTTTGGGTGAGTGTATGGGTGTGTGCGATTGTGTGTGTGTTTGTGACACTATGCTTGGGAACAAAGGAAAGGAAGGGAAAGGAAAATCCACCCCTTTCCATACTTGGTATAAAGATGCCTATATTAAGAAAAAGATCCTTATTGTTTTTTTGATGAAGACCTAAGGTCATCTAGGGTCAACGGAGATGTAACTGAAAACTTTGTTTACACGATATGTGCATGCCAATGTTGAGAGAAGGACCGTACTTTTTGGTGGAGGCCAAAGGTCGTCAGAGGTCACAGGAGGTCAAACTCTGGGAACCTTGTTAACATGATATCTGAAGACAGGGAGCTTTGTTAGATTTTAATTCTTAGTATGTGGATACCCCATAGTGATAGAAAGAGCCCTATTGTTTTGGGAGGTCGAAGGTCATCTGGTGTCACCGGAGATCAAACTCTGGAAACTTCATTGACATATTACCTTGAGGTATAGAAAGTTTAGACAGATAGGCTATCGTAATTGGCATGTGGATGTTCCATGTTGAGAGAAAGAACGCTATTGTTTTCGGTGGAGGTCAAAGGTCATCTGGTGTCACCAGAGGTCATACTCTGAAATCCTTGATAACACAATATCTCAAAGTAGGAAGCATGTATGCATTTCATACTTGGTATGTTGATGTTCCATGGTAAGAAAAATGACCCTATCGTTTCTGGTGGAGGTCAAAGGTCATCTAGGGTCACCGAAAGTCAGACTCTAAAATCCTTGTTAACATGATATCTGAAGACAGGGAGCTTTGTTAGATTTTAATTCTTAGTATGTGGATACCCCATAGTGATAGAAAGAGCCCTATTGTTTTGGGAGGTCGAAGGTCATCTGGTGTCACCGGAGATCAAACTCTGGAAACTTCATTGACATATTACCTTGAGGTATAGAAAGTTTAGACAGATAGGCTATCGTAATTGGCATGTGGATGCTCCATGTTGAGAGAAAGAACGCTATTGTTTTCGGTGGAGGTCAAAGGTCATCTGGAGTCACCAGAGGTCATACTCTGAAATCCTTGATAACACAATATCTCAAAGTAGGAAGCATGTATGCATTTCACACTTGGTATGTTGATGTTCCATGGTAAGAAAAATGACCCTATCGTTTCTGGTGGAGGTCAAAGGTCATCTGGGGTCACCGGAAGTCAGACTCAAAAATCCTTGATAACATGATATCTGAAGAAAGGGAGCTTTGTTAGATTTTAATTCTTAGCATGTGGATACCCCATAGTGATAGAAAGAGCCCTATTGTTTTGGGAGGTCGAAGGTCATCTGGTGTCACCGGAGATCAAACTCTGGAAACTTCATTGACATATTACCTTGAGGTGTAGAAAGTTTAGACAGATAGGCTATCGTAATTGGCATGTGGATGTTCCATGTTGAGAGAAAGAACGCTATTGTTTTCGGTGGAGGTCAAAGGTCATCTGGAGTCACCAGAGGTCATACTCTGAAATCCTTGATAACACAATATCTCAAAGTAGGAAGCATGTATGCATTTCATACTTGGTATGTTGATGTTCCATGGTAAGAAAAATGACCCTATCGTTTCTGGTGAAGGTCAAAGGTCATCTAGGGTCACCGGAAGTCAGACTCTAAAATCCTTGTTAACATGATATCTGAAGACAGGGAGCTTTGTTAGATTTTAATTCTTAGTATGTGGATACCCCATAGTGATAGAAAGAGCCCTATTGTTTTGGGAGGTCGAAGGTCATCTGGTGTCACCGGAGATCAAACTCTGGAAACTTCATTGACATATTACCTTAAGGTATAGAAAGTTTAGACAGATAGGCTATCGTACTTGGCATGTGGATGCTCCATGTTGAGAGAAAGAACGGTATTGTTTTCGGTGGAGGTCAAAGGTCATCTGGAGTCACCAGAGGTCATACTCTGAAATCCTTGATAACACAATATCGCAAAGTAGGAAGCATGTATGCATTTCATATTGCATATGTGGGTGCTCCATGTTAAGTGAAAGAACCCAATCATTTTTAGTGGAGAGTACAGTTCATCTGGGGTCACAAGGGTCAAAATCTGAAAACCTTCAACTTAACACAATATCTCAAGGTAGCAAACATAGATAATCTTTGTACTTAACGTGGTGATGCATTACATCCAGTAGAAAAACGTGGAGGCCAAAGGTTATGGGAAGTTACCAGAGGTTAAAACGCAAATTTCCCTAGAATCTCCAAGGTCAAATTTTTAACCACTTTAGTATATGTTTTCAACACATAGCATTTGAGCAGTGCCTGAAAGAAATGGGACATCTTGGCACTATATGGGATTGTGCATATTTCTATTTTTCATCGAAACCACGATGCATTTTTGCATTCTAGTGTTTTTTCACGGTTTGACGTTGTTAATTGGAAAGGCTCGACATTCTTGTCTTCTTAGATTAGTAGGCTCGTATGAGAAAGCCGTATAACTATCAGCCAATCACCACAGGAGAGTCAAAACTCAAACTCTTAGTAATACCCCACCGTGTAACCGTTGACAGAAATCTCCAGAGCGGACGTTGCTTCTTTCTATCCAATTGTTGTAAAAAAGCGTCCACCAAGAGGAAGAGTTAAAGCAACCTGAATCATTGACGCCAGAAGCACTGCCAAACCGAAAAAGCTCTACCTGTGGAAGTTGGCCCAAGGCCCACCTCTTGGCGAAAGTAACTTTCAGGGGCAACCCCAAGGTGGAGGGGGACAGTGAAAAGGCTCTAGAAGGCTCTAGATTTTAGGCGTAGTTTTTTTGTGCACATGAGTCATAAGGCTAAGTGCCTTGTGTCTGCCAAATGGAGTGTGAACCACTTTTAAATTACATTTAACTTTAACACGGACTGGTGTGTTTCGGCTCTGTGCGCAATACCTTAAGGACGCCAATATTTCAACAGATAAATCCAGTAGCAACCTAAATCAAAGTTTGTGAGCTCTTAAGTATACTACCGCATGCAAGCTAAACTTCCGTACGGCATATCCTAATCTAAGATTCAAAGGCTTGAGATCCACCAAGGCGAACAACTTCCAAAGAACAGGAATACATGACACCAGTGGTAAAGAAGGTAACCAAGCGCCAGGAAGATGATCACTATGAACAAAAAGGCTAAAATATAAAAGAAAGTCAAGCAAAAGATGAAACAAGTTTTGCTTGACAAGTACCATCTGTACGTGCCTCATACTTCCGGACGGGTACTATATCATTATGAAAATAAAACAACTTTTCAACAATAGAATATATCAACTTCAATTGTTTTTCTTTTGTCTTTTTTATACATATAATAGTCTCTTATGACCGAAGCCGGTCGAAAATTCATTACCCACAAGAAACAGTACTAAATGCCCGGATAAGCACTGGGTGTATTTGTGATTCATCATATTAAGCAAACAAATGCTTCGATGCAGGTTCAACACGACCCTACGATAATGATAAGTGGAAGTTCTCCCTTTCCTCAGTGTGCAGTATAGTACCTGGTAGTAAATTTTCAAGTATTGCCTCACTATTCATATATAACCTTTTATTTTTTGTCCATTTACTTTAAAGCAAGTATATCACAGTTGCTGAAAAGAGAAGTACCATATAAAAAACTTAGCCTTTATATTCTGACCTAATTGACTTTAAATTGCACTTGCATTATCAAAAATCATTCGTCTTTGTCATTTATAGCTGTACATTTGGTTTTGTCTATCGTTTTTCTCGTCCATAAATCAATACAAAATTTGTTTAACATGTCAAATGAAGCACAAACCAGTAAGAATTAAAGACCTACATCTTCGAATGGTCTTAAGGAAATCCGATTCCAGAGACCTGAGTTATATTATCATTTATGCAAAATTTTACAAACTGTTTTTAAGCTGTTTGAAAGTAGAAAACCATGAATACGCTCTACACAGAGTTATATTTTTGTCACGTTTTGAGGCATTGCCTTGAAGAAAAACACACATTTTGTGACTCAGCTATTTCTTCGTGCTTATATGTAGTGGACGGAGTACGCTTTTGAAATCGATTACTCAGTTTATCACCTGCAGACCTGTATGGTGTAAGAGAATGCGACGCCAGTTTCGATACACGGTTGTGTTTCATTTGTATCATCATGCGAATTGCCAATAATTGCAACAAATCACATTAGTGACCCAGTTTTCGTTGCTCTGAGAATTTTATCTATCGAATCAAAATATTTTTATTAAATTCGAATCTACTATGTCCCATTTTAACTTGCAAAGTTCCCAAACAGAACACATCGCAATTACTGTTCCTTTAGTCTGGAATTAATTTACTAACTGTGTTATGTAATGCTATTCTCTTTACGAGAGGGCGACTACAAATCTTTGGAAAATGTAAAAGCTCTTTTTTCAAGCGCCGATGAAATTAAAAAAACAAGAAGTATGAAACACTTTATACAGTTTGATTGTAAGACATTAGACTCATGATTGTGTGGACTATAGTATCATATTTCATATGTATATATATATATATACATATATATTTGTATAATTTTTTATTTTTGAGAAATTTTTGTTAATTGGAGGTTGCTTAGATGCAGAATGGTGCCATCTTTGGGATATTTTTGGAAGTAATCATATACGGCTGGAAAATATCCATAATTTAGTGAATTCTAAGTTTTGGTTAGGTGAAAGAGGAGCAGGCGCGGATCCAGAAATTTTGAGGGGGGGGGGCCCAAGATGGAAAAACTCATGTGCACCTAAGGTGCACCACGAGCGCGAAGCGCGAGTTCCTACGCAGGGGGTCCAGGGGCCCGCGTTAGGGCCCCTGGCGGGGTCCAGGGGCGGAGCCCCGGTGGGGGTCAAGGGGGCAAAGCCCCCGGAAGCTCTCGCAATATTGCATTTTAAAAGCACAGAAATCGACCTCCAGTTCTTATGTCAGTGAGATTTTATACCTTTTCATGTTTCATGGAATTTGATGTGTATGGCTCAGTATAAGTTATACTTATATATATATAAGTTAAGTTATAAGTTATACTATATTATACTATAGTTATACTATATGTACCTGCAGAAGTTCCGGAGAATATAAGTTATCTTAAAACTTACACGTCAACATTATGAACCCTTGTAGGTAACTTGAGATGATTTTTGCCATAACGAGTGTTTGATTTTCGTTATACGGTATTCGGGTTTAGGACGTTAGATGAAACAATTGCGCGCGAAGCGCGCCGAAAATTTAAATTTACATATAAAACCATTGCTATGACTAACGGTGTCAATTCCCTTTATGTGTGTATATTAATTAGAAGGTGGGTTCGATACTAAGTTTTCAGTTCTCATAAGAAGAGGAGACAATGCTGGCTCCTTTGAAATCACGTTATGCACACGAATAATTGGCTTATGGTAGAACCCCACCGATGAGTAATGCGAATACGTTTGGGACCTTATTGATAGTAAAAGGAGCAATTCAAGGCTAAAAGTGCGCAGATCAAGCGAAAATCAAGAAATATTGAGAAGAGTTTGCAAAAATCGTGAAAGATTTGAAATGATTTTTGGTAAAAAGTGATAAGAATAAATCAGTCTCTCAATAAAAACGTACCTCTCTCCGTAAGCGTAAACAATTGCGCTCGAAGCGCGCCGAAAATTTTCGGTATAGAGCCTCCCGGGAGCTCTGCATTAATTGTACACTGAAAAGGGGGACCAACAGGACTCTCACAACCTGACATCCATATGGGAGGAGAAATGATATATCACCTTCTTTATGGATTTCTGAAGGTTATACTCTTCAGAAATCTATGACCGATGGTGCCGGCGGGAGTTGGTGATTGGGGGAACCGCAGATAACTGCTAAACCGTGCCTTTTAGGCAGTGGGATTTTGTATACACTACGTTCAAGAGTGGGAGAGCCTTTTCTTGTTAGTACATGAGAGTGCAATCCCAGGAAGGGGTTTACCCTTCCCTTTGAGAAATTTTTGTTAATTTTAGGGGGCCTATATGCAAAATGGTGGTATCTTTGGGTCTTTCTAAAGTGATTGTATGTTTAA
This sequence comes from Holothuria leucospilota, assembly GCA_029531755.1. Classification (NCBI taxonomy): domain Eukaryota; kingdom Metazoa; phylum Echinodermata; class Holothuroidea; order Aspidochirotida; family Holothuriidae; genus Holothuria; species Holothuria leucospilota. The sequence goes on along the minus strand of CM055975.1, from coordinate 18,630,358 downwards.
AAAATGTCCAAAATTTAGTGAATTCTAACTTTTGTTCGGATGGAAAAGAGGAGTAAGAGACGGTTAATATATTGTCTTCAAACCTCCTTAAGTCCCAGGAAAAATCATGGGCGTGGATCCATCTCCAAAAGTGGGGGGAGGGACTTTTTCACATTTGTGAATCGCCGTCCTGGTGGAAGAAGCAGTGGTGGTAACCAGAATTTGCGTCACGGGGAGGCAATAAGTTTTGTAATCGTCGGCATGGGGGAGGGGTCTAAGGGAAATTTTTCTAGAACTGAATGCCCTCAGATGCGATTTGGTGCAACAAAAGTGTAGGATTTTTAGGTTATTTTTCCTCTAAAAATTTCGTTTTCCTAGGCATAATTGCAGTCTGTTCCATCATTTTTGAAAAAGTGAGGGGACGCGTGCCCCCGTCCCCCCATGATCCACGCCCATGGGAAAATTGTACACGCAATTATACCTGGGTAGAGTCCACAGAAACATTCTTGGACTATAATAAAATTTTTCCTTTAAATTTTAAAAGGATATCCAAGGTTGACAGAGAACAGTATAGAACCTCCCGGGAGCTCTGAATTAGTTACAGTATACAAAAGAGGGACCAACGGGATTCTCACTACCCGAAATCCATATGGGAGGAGATACGATATATCACATTCTTTTTAGGTATAGCAAGAGGGATGGTGGACAGGCAAAATTCCTTTCAGAAAGATTTTCATCGTTATTGAACGTCGCGGTAAAATGTTTGGAAAATAAGCAACGGCAATTACGTACTTTCAATCTTTTAAATCATGTGGTAGACTAGATTAGTCAAAGATCCCATAATGATGAGAGCCCTACAGAGGAGATGTACTTTTTACAAAAATGTTTGCATTGGAATAATTTCTTGCGTCATAAATTTGTCAACGGTATATGATATCGGGTGTAAACCCTGTCGTATGCGCGCGAAGCGCGCCGAAATTTTTAGTAAAACATTCTATATTGTCCATGACAAAACCTGCATTCAGAACCTGCATCGGACACTTTCACTTTCCCACCAACCTATGCTATTCAGAAACGAATCTTCTGAGAATACATAAAAAGCACTTTTGCTCCTTTGTTCCTCCGTTAGTAGTTACCGAAAGCTATTGATAATAAGGACAACTCTGACACAAGGCTTGACGCTAGCGGAGCGTGCGAAAATTTGGAATTTGTCAAGAATTTCCTAAACTTATGATAGTTTGAGAACAGTTTGTGAAAGAAAATGGTTAGAAAAATAAACCAATCATCAAAAATACATCTCACCCTACACCCTCCACAGAAATCTGTAGCTTAAACGACTTTTGGGGCCATTTTAAAAATTTTCAAGAATCGATGGGGAGGGGGACACACGTGACCCATTGCCCACTGTGCCGACGCCACTGTCTGTAGCTTAAAAGCCTTTTAAGTTCATTTTAAAACTTTTCAGACAGTTTCGAAATCGAACAGGGTATGCACGCCGCTACTTTGCCTGCAACGGCTGGTGCCACTGTGCACAATATCACGTCACCTGACAGCTTGTCTTCTGTATTCATTCTGCAAGGTCTGAATGGCGAAAATTTTGCCTCTCAATCCCTCTAGATTACAAAAATTTTCACTCTTTAACGCAAAATTGTGACTACATTTCAGTGCAGCTAGGCGGGCCCATACTGCATATGTCACGATGTTTACTTATTTAGATCTTAAATCAAGGATCATTACTCAGCTATTCACCTGTTTTCGAACATTGTAGCTCTCCTTTCGTCGCCAACCTTTGAAAGATATCTAAAGAGATAATCCAGCTATAGCTCCACCCAACCCCTACAGAAATATATACTTTGAATACGTTCTTAGACACTTTTATTCATTTTTTGCTCTTAATTTTTCTTTCTCCTTTTCTTTTCTTTTTCTTCCTTTTTTCTCCTTTCTTTTTTTTATCGTGGCGAGGGGGGGGGGCCCGGGCCCCCCAGGCCCCCCTGGATCCGCGCCTGAAGAGGAGAGCATAGTTAGGTGAAAGAGGAGTGTATCCGCCCTGCACTAGTGTACAGCAGTGATAATCCTTCCTTTGTCACTTCATAAAGGTGCCGTCCTGGGGGAGGGGTTTAAGGGGAGGGGGTGTCCCCCTCACCTTTGAGAAAATTTTGTTAATTTAAGGTTGCTTAGATGCAAAATGGTGATATCTTTGGGATATTTTTGGAACTGATAATATATGGCTGAAAGAGAAGAGTATGTTGTCTAAGAGAAGAGTATGTTGTCAACAAACCTCCTGAAACCCCCTTTTGGCTACTTTAAATATTGCCGTCTATTTGGGGAAAGTTTTTCGTAAAAATACGTGCGTGGAGTCCACAGAAACATTCTTTCTTACGAAAATTTTCCTTGCTTCATTGTGCATTATGAAAGGGTATCTAAGGCTGGTAGACAGCGGAATAACGCTTCCTGGAACCTCTGGATTAATTATATAAAATAGGACTTTGACATGATGCTTATTGCCTGACATCCAAATGATACTATAGAGTATGATACAGAGCACTTTACAACTATCGTATGTTTACTAAGTTTGAACGAAAATCGAGACGAACAGCTTCCAGCAATGGGGAATGGGAGGGAGAGTAAAGGTGCACGGAGGGGATATTAGACCTCCCTGACAGGTATAGCAAAAGGGGTTTAGGACTAAACAGCGCATTTCGAAATGCTTTTTCGTCATAAGTGTATTAACAATCACCATCTATACCGTTAATAGCTGCATTTGAAAAATTTATAACGGCAAATACATGCTTTTTCAACCTTCCACATCATGCTACAAATTAGACTGAAAGATCCCATAGGCATACAGAGGTTTGAGATGCACTTATGTTTCTCGAAAA
>CM055975.1:16430000-16620000 GCA_029531755.1 Holothuria leucospilota | reverse complement strand
GGCTATAGAAGTGAAGACAATGTAAGGTCAGCAGAAGCTGACATGTGACAACCTTTTAAACATACCTCAAGACGTAAAGTTGTGTGGATCTAATGCTCGCTATATGAATGCTCTACTGTATAGCAGTGGAAGACGCCCAAAATGTGAAAAAATGTCAAAAGTTGTTGCTAAACATAGGCCTACACCTTATTACAACTTTAATAATAGAAGCTTCTAAAGAAAAACATCTGGAATCTTTATTGAAATCTTTTGCTATAGATGAAAGAGTACAGTATGACCATACTGTTATAGCTAACACTGTATTAGGTACCGCAAAGCACACAGTGTGAAAAACAGAGATAGCAGGAAGTAGAGATAAAAAGTCCCTGACCTTACAAATCTATAAAAGGAAACTCAGTGGTGCACAGTATCACAGTATTTTCCTCAACTAATAAGCTGGACAATTGCTATCATGCATGGCTGCAAAATGCCTCTTACCTTTTGGCACTGTCTTGAAATTTGTCGGCACTTTGTGAATTCTGCACAGATAAGGTTCAAATTTGGTCAATATTTTGTCCTAGTTAAGTTCTTAATGATGTGTTTATACATTTTATTAAAAGTTTGTACCATTTAATGTCAGGAGAGATCTTTTTTGGAACTGTGAAATGTTGACTTTTTCTTCAAATTTGCTGAAAGTTTGCAGATTGGTAGTTTGAAAAGTGCTGAACCAATCTTAAGAATATACAAAAAGTGTAGTTGTCTTGTTAGGGCCCAAACCACTTGATTCTGGAGACATTTCAGACAGGCCAGCCTGGCCACATGAACATTGTCATCAAAACATAACAGTGACTGGCCACAGCTGCTTAGTTATGCCATGTTTTTGTCAATACTCTAATCCACTTCAGCGTCCACTTGGTGGACTTTTTCAGTATGTCTACACTACAACAAACCACAATACTAGATAAAGAGTTTCTCACTTCCCTTCTCTTGGCTTCGTGAAAACAAAAAAGGTATTATTTCTGTCAGTACTCTTAGTTCAAATAAGACTGGCAGGAAGATTTAGGGACTCCTTTGGTATACTGTAGTTTGCCACACCAGTCTGTCATTCTTGTAGCCTGGACTCGTATTGTTAGATCTGCATATTGTTTGGAAACAAGATCTTTTACAAAACCTTGCTATTTGGTTTTTACAGAATTGTGATCAATTAGCTGTGCCCAAGTGCTGAAGCACTTTTGGTGCCAATTTGGCAAAGTCATCCTCAAATTGCCTTCAGTTATAGAACTCTTATTGATAGTTGCTAAAACAGATATTTCCCATAACATATGTACATTACCATAATTTTCCAGCAGATATGTAAGTTTGCAAGCAGTTTTGTTAAAAGACTAAAATTTAACAGAAATAGGAGTTTTAAAGGGAAATATTGTATTTGAGACTTTTTATTTAACGTATCCTCTTTTACATACGGTCAGGTCCCGTTCGATGAAAGAGAGGTGACTGGGAAAACACTTCTACCCAGTGAGCACTGATTAACAAGTAATAAACCTTTTTGTGAAAAATGATAAATTTGTTCACCCAAACAGTTATAAATGCAAAACCACACCTTCTTCATCCCTGATTTGAAATCCACCAATCAAATCATTTTTATCATGTACGTCAGACAATAATAGACGCCTCCTATGGCATGTGCAAAATGTTCCTAGGCCTAAACTACAAACAACTGGGAATTATTGCTGCATTGTCTGTATTGAACTACAGCAAGTATACTACAGGGTTTTACCACCTACCTGGTATACTATTCACAAAGTAGGCTACTGCAATTCGAATTGAAGTCCTTGGTCTTTACCAGGTTGTTTCGCTCTCGAACGAATAGGATGTAAAAGAGATTTTGGTGCTTAACTGGTACTATTGGTTTAGGCCCTAGTAGAAAACGAAACTACGAACCTGTGAAGCCACTCGAAAAACGTTACGGATAAAATACCATTTTTCTAACGTCCTATGAATAGTGTTCACTGTGTGAGAGGTGAACTGTAATGAACCAGGGAGATGAGACTGCATCTCCCTGGGTGGGCTGCAATATCCCATATTACTGCACAGGCCGTCCGGAAACTCTGTGATAGTTTGTTGTGAGCATGAAGCACAAGGTTAGCAAGGTCAACACGTGTTGCTTAATGAGTGTAGATATGACCCCACGTAACTGCTCTGAATATGCAGCAATGCAAGATGTTGCAATGTGGGCGAGGTTAATCACAGGATAATGAGCTGGCTGGATCAGAAAATTGTTGCTTCTTTTTGTCCACAATTCGTGAGACTAGTGTTGATCAGCTGCCAGTTATTTGTGATTCATGTTTGGAGAGGGGAAAGACCACAGTGGGATTACATTGGTGTCATTTTGTGATATCTTTTCAAATGCAATATTTCCGTTTAAAGATTGAAAATGTTGGTCTTTTGAGAAACAGAACCTTCATCTTAAATTGGCATTTTTGTATGCTCATTTTATGTACACTCTAGTGACAGTGTTCATATTTTCCAACAGGCTGTTCTACAGCTGAAATCATGAAGATGGCTTCAGATACATCAGAGGAAGTAATAAAGTTACTTCATATCATTGGACTTTTGACTCAAGTTTCAAAACAAGGCTAGTTTATATTGAATGATAGAGGATTGGAAACTAACTGAACAGAAAATTGGTGATGATACTCAAAGGGAACAGGCTTGGTTCTGGCAGCCCCAGTTAACCCTAATTCTAGCTTGTGTCATATCCAGTTTCCTGTGTTAACATTCCTTAACTTTTCCTAGCTTGTGAGGACTTTGTACATACTTTGCACTTTTTGCATTGTAAGGGTTGTATGCTTTACAATGTGATTTATGTGTGATGTGAGGACTTCATACTCTTGCTTGGATTTCATCCATTGTGAGGACTGTGTATTAGAAAGGCTATAATATAGTGTATAAGTTTGGTACAATATGTACAATTTAAGGACAACATGTGCATGTCCTTTTCAGAAAATGCAGCCTTTATAAAATCCATATGAAGTACCTGTATATTGTAAGAATGGTGTGTTAACTTTATGGATACTGTGTACAATGTGGCATCTTTGCTTCATGCAAGCTAGGTGAGAAATGTTTCCTGTCATGAGTGATGTGATTTAGATATGATGCAAATGGAAAGTTGAGATCAAAATGCTGCAATATATTGAAAACAGTGCTTATTTCTCTACTGTACTTCAAAAATCAGAAATTTTATGACGTACAAAAACTGCTTGCATGTGTTGAAAATACTGGTCTGTTGGGGATGGAAGGTCTCATACTGTATAAACTGTAATTGTTAAAGATATGTGAGCAGATTTAATTTTGTTTACCTAGGAAATGAATGATTGAGTTACAGTAACTATTACATGCCGGATTGTCTTATTTACTGTATTGTTGTTTTAGTGCAAATGTCTTGGAAAACGCATCATGTTCGTTCACTGTTTTAACTGAAAGAAATAGTTCTTATTTTCCAATTTATCTGAAAATTATTTGGTCTTTAGTTAAAGTTTGTACTGTTGATGCTCTGGTATGTTAAGTGCAAATGCAGTCAACTCCATGTGAATTATTACTCTTTAGCTCAACACATGTGTTGTTCCTTTTAAACATGTGACCATTTTTTTTAGTAATTAATGAATTCTGAAATTTTTACAAGTAGCGGTAGCTGTATGGCTTACCAGTGATTTGTATGTTGTGTGCAGTAATACCTCTTGGCAGAACTTGAGATGGAAGCAAGCTCTAGGGGATATGGAAGCAAGCTTAAGGGGATGTTATTAGTTCTTTCCATGTTTCAAGACAAGGGTGGTGTGATGCTCATGCTTACCTCAACCAGATAAATTTGTGCCAGTGTTTAGTGTTTGCATTAGGCAGCTTGATTGTGCAGTTCTGTACTCTTCTCAACAATCTCACAAGTTTTAAAATCACATTTGGGAACTTCCCACACCTGGTGGGAAACTTGTTTGGAAAAAGTTGATTTTTCGTGTTGCAACTTGTCCAGATCTCACCCCCCCCCTTTGAAACAAAATCCCCATCCAAATATTTTGAAGGGAGTAATTTCTCTCTCCCACATTCTGAGATGACCCGGCCAGGATTTCAACCCTGCAGCCGGAAGGTCTAGGGTTCAAATCCTGGCCGGGTCATACCAAAGACTTTAAAAATGGAACCTACTGCCTTTGTGCTTGGTGCTCAGCATTAGCAATGGAGTAGGGAAAACAAGCCAGTGAGCCACAACTGGAAGAAAGGCTGTGGTCGTCTCGACTTGAACCAATTGGTTGGAAACTGGGACGTTAAACCTCATCTAACTAACTAACCCACATTCTGAGACATAGTACCAATGCTGCTTTTTACATTTGCTGGTAGTATATCCTCTTTCTTGTGTTCACAATTCTATACTTGTACATAGCTTGTGAGGACTTAAGTTCATACTTTTACTTTTGCATTGTAAGGATTGTATTTTGTACAATGTGAGGTCTATGTATGTATGAGGTAAAGCTTTACATACATTCTTTGGACTACATTCGTTGTGAAGACTGTATACTTTGGAAAGGGTATGTTATGACATGTGCTCAGTACATTATGTAAGGACATCTCAGATTTATGCAAGATAAATTTTGGGCTTACCTGGGATATGCAAATCTTTGTTGTAAAGCATTGTGACAGACACTTGAGAGGAATGCAGATGATTTCATAGGTTCATGTGACATTCCAATATGAGGTCTGGGCGATGCACATGCCATTTTACAATGAATGGCATTACTTTGGAACCTGAAATTTTTGAGTAAATGAAATGAAAGGGCTATTGGGGTATTGGTACCAGTTATTGTGTTTCTTTACCAGTTGGTAACTTAATTGGAAATGTATTGTCTGACAAAATTATGGATCTGTTTATTTGAAAAATTTCAAATCTAAAATGGTACCGATTCTTTTGCTTACATGAAGTGGAAAATAATGTCATGAGCCTTGTCTTCCAAAGAGGGTATAAGAAAAAGGAATTCAGTTTAAATAAAGTTATGAAAAGTTTCAGTTTGGGTATAAGTAATACTGGACCTAGTTGAAGGGTTATGATTGTTGAACATTCATAGGCATAGGAAGCTTTTCAAGACGGGGGGGGGGGGCTTAACCTTGTTTTGGATTGCTGTCCTGGGGAGGAGTCTAAGGGGAGGGGTATACCCCCTCCCCTTTGGAAAATTTTTGGGTATTTGAGGGTTGTCAGATGCAATTTGGTGCAACATTTTGGACAAACTTTAAGGAAAATTACAGCAAATTTTTGACATTTCTTACAGAAGAGATGAATAAGGGATTTTGCCCTTTTTATTTTGGGGGGACAGAAGCATACTTCAGCCCCCCACATTTTTGACTCGGGGGCTAAGCCCACCAAACCCCCCACTTCCTACGCCTTTTTGAACAGTTAAATAGATGGACCATGTACACTCCCAAATGAGACTTTAAGACAACATGCTTCAGTCCTTACATGAAGGAGTAACAAAATTTGACTTCTTAATTCCAGCTTCAACAATGTGTATTATAAAAACAAACAGTATGTTATAAAAGAAGACAAAATAATAAACATTTATAAGCGATACCATCAAAAGTTGTTCCATTTTTGTGTGTATCAGTTTGTTACAACAAGATTCATAGATTTGCTAATACAAAAGAAGCGTTGTGGTAATACTACAGTATAAAATCAACAGTGTCATGTCTGATTCATTATATTTACCATGACACGTGTTGATGCAATCAACATTATCAAGTTACGAACTAATGCCTAAAACTACCACATTTTGAGAAATGATCATAAAACACCTAAAAAAATTGATATTCTTTAGTGAAAAGACTGGTTAAGGTAAAGAAGAAACACCTCACAATTTCAGCTTACTGTAGTCTTGACAGTGTAGCCTTGCCCCAAAATTCTGATGACATGTAAATCGCGTAGTTGGATATTTGATGTAGACAGCGTTTAAGACCTAGAAAATGGCCACAATTCCAATCAAAATCCATCAAATTTTTTCACAAGTCAATTTCTATTCTATACATATCTTGAAAAAACATACGCTAACTATACAATTTTGCGAGGAAAAGCAAAAATATGTCTTACTTTATCCATTATTTTCAACCTGAATTTCAAGGACCGTTGTAAAATTGGTACGTGGTAGGCATTTAAGGAATAAATCGCATTTGGCGGACTATTATTGGTTAATAAATCGTCGAGACTCCAAATTTGGCAAAATCACGGACGAGGCGGAGCGGAGGCCGCTATTTTGCCAAATTTGGAGTCCGAGACGGTTTGTGATACAGTAATAGGCCGACAAAGTGTTTAAACAATCAGAATGCAGGATTCTCAATAACGGATGGCAAGAGGTGGTAAAATTTCTATGAAAGGTTAACTTTGAAATACTGTATGATAATATCACCGTTACCCAATCATAAAATATCGGGCAAGTATTTAAGCGATAGCAAAGGGTTAACGAAAGAAATAACAACACTGTGTAACACTCTACAAATGTATGATATCTAACAGGTGCGGTCGTTGGTACATAATTTTAAAGGGGATGGTATAATATCTGACACTCTCTAATCTGAGCACCACCATCGGTTGGCGCATAGGGTACAAAGAAAACGTTTGTCAAAATGTCTCCCAGATACCGTGGTTTAAAAATTTTCACTATCAGAAAAAGATAAAAATTTTGGGCAATGTGGGGGAAGGGGTAGCAAGTATTTTTAAGGGGGTGAATCTCCCTGTCCCACCGTAGAACCGCCCCTGATATCAAATAAACTGCGTTCTATAAATTCCATTAGCAAAATGAATGTTTTATTTCCCTTGTGTTTCATACAATGTTTACCCACCTGTGCCTGGTGCGTTCCAGCATTTTCAGGTACATTTTCCAACCATCTCTTCCTTACGTTATCACAGATTTTGTATTTCAATCATTTTAGTACAAGAGAACTGCCCTTTAATATCGAGTAAGGCAAACAAACCTCGTGTCAGTGTTACGTTATCCTCTGAACCCGAAGATCGAAGGGGCAAAAATTTGACGTTGCCCTAACACTATGAAGGCTGGTTATGCCCCTGCTCGGCTGCTCGGAAGTGATGATAACAAATGAACGGATCTTGTATAATGTTTTTGTCATTCTGAATCGTCAGCAGTGTTGCTTTTGTGCATCACATCTAATTCAAGTTATGTGGTCCGTGAACCAACTACCAGCTGCAGGACTGTTATACCTTAATACCCCTATCAATTCTATGCACCACTGAGTCCTAACTGTGATAATTCGTTTCCAGAGTCGAAACATGAAGATACTGGTCGAACTAATAATTACTTTGTAGAAATATCCATCATATTGTAATCAGGGGCTCGGGGTGGTGCTTTCAAAACGGTGGGAGACAAAATCCGAATCCTGGCGATGAACCACTAAAGTGTGGTGAAAGAAGGGGGGTTTTATGTGACAATACCTGGGTAGGAAGTGGAGGGCGTTCAGAGGTTGGTGAATAAACACATCAAGAAGAAATTTGGCCAAAAATGCCACCAGAGGCTCAGATTAGTGAAGTGCCACTTTTCTAGGCCTTGGAAGTTGCATCTGAGTATTATATAGCAAGAGATATCATGCTTTAAAAATGAATAATTAAAAATATAACGGGAAAGTCTAAGAAAGTTTATTTGGTACAGAAGTGGCGTAGGAACCGCGGGTCATAGCCCCTCAATATTTCGGGGGGGGAATGTCATTTTGGCCCCCCAAAAATCGCGATAGTGTTCAATACATATAAAATAGATATGTACAGACTTTAAAAAAGTAGGCCCTGTCGTCTGCCTTCTGATGTGATGAAAACACAATCGTGCCCGCATCATACTCTAATTCAATAATCTGATTATTTTACAAGAAAAAGTTATCAATAACAGATCAAAGTCAATACTGATGTTATAAAAAGTCAGTATTTCAACTTTCAAGGAAATTTCCCCCAAACGGTCAATTTCGGGAAATCACATTGAGTTCAGGATAATTTTTAGGAAATCAGACATTTTTGAGAAATAAGTTGCAGGAAACTTAATTAACCCTAGTACCCAGATTAGTTAAAATTATTTATAAGCTTAGTTTGAAGTCAATTATTAATTTCCGATCTTCAGCGACTTAAAGATACATTCTTGGTTATTAAAATAAAGTTTTGATTTGAACTGCACCAGCACCTATATATTCGGAATTAATTCACCAGTGTGTTTTTAATGGTTAAACTGATATTACGATTATTAGTGGTGAATTTAGGGGGCCATTGGGCCATGCCCCCTCACTGATGCCGATTTTTTTATTACCTAAATTCGTAAATTTTAAATACAAATTTTACTTCAAAAGGAGCATATCAGATTGCATTTAAGGACACCTAATTTTTCAAGTTTTCAAAGGAGAGGGAACACCCCTGTGTCCCCTCCCCTTAGACCCCTCCCCTTAGACCTCTCCCCCAGGCCGGCTATCACACAACATAATGCATACCCCCAGAGAAATCCTGGCTGTGCCATTGATTATTATCACTATTATTGTACCAACTTTCCCAAAAATTATAATCAATATGAAAGGGTAGTAACACGGCAAATGATTGTATGTAATTAGCATGCAATGTGATAACCGATGCGTGAATGCCTATAAAATATGTATTGTTGTTGTTTCCTTTTTCTTTGAATATTTTTATTTTTTGTTGCTCAAATTAAAATCGGAAAAACAGATTGATCAAATATGTTTTGGTTTGGGAAGGGCGGTCAAGGTCGAGAAATCGCGTCTGGTCTCCCCCCCCCCCCCATGTCAGAGATATTTCTACGCCGCTGTACAGTCATTTTGTAGGAGAAGAATACGACTTGATCCATTGTTCCAAATCTTTAAGACGTGATATTGTAGATACTACCAGCCACGATTTTGTGACTGCATGATGGTGACGATACCACATACTATGTGCAAGGGCGAACAGATTTAACTAAAGACTTTTTATTCCCCAAGTTTTCTGATAAAAATGGAAACGTTCGACATTTTAACAAAAGTGCGATGGGGTAACCTGGAATTTGCATGCGCACACCGGCACTTCACGCTACCACTAAACATTTTTTTTTTAAATCGGGTGAAGAGAGATACAGAAACCGTCTTTTACTTCAGCGCCAGCTCCTTTTAGACAGCTTGAGTAGTGTACGGTAATTGTTTCAATGAAACTTTTATACCTGCAGCCACCTCTCCCACATACGAAGCTCTAGATAGGACATGGTAAAATTTTTTTTATTACGTACGTACGTAATAATTATTACGTACGTACGTGATATTATTACGTACGTACGTGATAAATATTACGTACGTACGTGATATTATTACGTACGTACGTGATATTATTACGTACGTACGTGATAATTATTACGTACGTACGTGATAATTATTACGTACGTACGTAATAATTTTTTTTACCTTTCCTATCTAGAGCTTCGTACGAAGACCCCCCACCCACCCGACGAATATCAAGCATGTTTGATATGCCCTATTCGGTAAAGACGAGGACCTACTGTCGAATGGCAAACGGGTTGGAAACAATATTTTGCGCACCTTGACCCAACCTGACTGCAACCAGACTGGCTTTCAGTCGGGTCGCAGTCGGGTCAGTGCAGTGTGTGCTGCCCTTACGCGTCAGGCTGTAGGGCAAATATTTCTTGTTTAGCCATACCTACCCAAGATTGGGTATTTTGTTTCGTGTCCCATGTTGGTGACAGTCATATTTTATACACGGTGGCATCATAGTTATGTCTATATAAATATAATGGTGACATTTAGCCTGTGCAGTGGTGAATTACGGGGTGTGGTATTTGTAGTTTGAAGCAAGAGTATACGCCTTAATTGCTGCGTGGAGTAATTGTACAATTCCTGAACGTATCTTGTTAAACGTGTGTTGATTGATCCCTGAAATTAAAATCTCTGCAAGTTACCTTTTAATACTTGTAGAAACTAAATCAACTGATCAAATGTAAACGCTGCCTGGCATCACCTAACAATGTTTTTGTGACGGTTTTACACGCGCTCCCTCTTTCCACAACTCTGATACATGAAATAGAGTCGTTTCATCAACTTTAAGGGTTTCTTTTCGAAATTCTGGAATGCGGCCCTTGGCCTCATCCCATCTTCTCTGTCTGACCAGAAAATCTGTAATCGAGAACAACTGATCGAGAGCTTACTAGCCACTAGCGCAGGATAAGTGCGACCCGTATCTTCCGTGAAAAGGGTCTGGTTTGTCGCAACTTTCTTCGTGGGATGGCAATTGTGTATCGTCGTGTATCGCAGACCTCTGCATGAAAACATCGAAATGATCATACTGGTCACTCAAGCATGCTAGAAACAGAATTTTAGACAGGGGTAAGGGCGAGAGAAATGACCCTCCTTCTGGAAGACTTCCCCTCAGGGAAATGACAGTTTCGTTGGGGGCGTAAAATTTATGATAAAGTAAGTAATCCCCCAACAAGGACCAGCCGACCGACGAGTTTCTTCAGTTTGCTCTAAAGTAGGGCAGACTCTTAATGAAAACCTAAATTTTCAATTTGTTTTCAAAGGGAATGCCCAAAATTTTCGCACTACCCATCCTTTCGGCAACCCGTCACTTTTTTTTTCTGGGGTTTCCATTTTACCCTCCCGTTGGGGAGATAAGCCACCCTCTCGGGAAAATCCTTTCGCCACACGAAATTGTTGACACAAATTTGTGGTTCAAAGTGCGAGTTCCAGCCATCTAGGGCGTCTGGAAAGCCATGGTCGGGCTGAGGTCGGGCGGGTCCCGTAGGATGCTGTAAGGTTGCAGGTTGCCCTCTTAAAAAAAACTTTCTTGAGAAAATTTCGTTCCTTTAAAACTCTGCCCCTATTTGCCACAGATACAGCTGAGCGACCTCTTACGTATGAATTTCGCCTTTGCGAGAGTGTCCTCTCTCTAATACTGAGATCATCCCTTGCAGCCCTCGGCCTCCGCCCATTGTAACGCATTTTGGCCCTGACCCTCAGACAGTTTGAGAATCACTTCGCTAATTGTAAGTGTTATTTCCAACATTAACTCCTACTGGGCAGATAAGTGGATTTATGTAGCCCAATGCAAACCATAACATAATCCAGCAGATACACTGACCCCCAGCCCGAATCAGTTTATTGTCAGTCCAAATTAGGTAAAGTTGTGAATTTGATTTTTCTGCGGTTCACCATTTGTTGTTGTATGTAGGCCTGTAGTACACAATTGAAGTGTCCAAGTTAATCCTTTAAAACCCTTCATAATAAAAGGGCTGATTACCATAGTGCTGTATCTGCGTTCGTACATAGAAAGTACAACGACCTACGAAAGTGATAATTATTACGTACGTACGTAATAATTATTACGTACGTACGTGATAATTATCACGTACGTACGAAATAATATCACGTACGTACGTAATAATACTACGTACGTACGTTATATTTATTACGTACGTACGTAATAATATCACGTACGTACGTAATAATTATTACGTACGTACGTAATAAAAAAATTTTTACCATGTCCTATCTAGAGCTTCGAAACCACACTTTGCACAATCACATTCACCGATCACTGGTCTGCTGGTTCAAATGCAATTACAGAAAAAAATGATGTCTAAATTCAATGTCGAAGTCTGTTTAGAGCGAATTCAAGATGCCATTTTCAGACAGTAAAAAGGTTCACACTTCCGGGAGAGCTCCGACCGCATTCCCGCACCCCCCCCCCCCGAACCGTTGGGTCATTTCAGAATGAGCCCTCCCTTTTACAAAATTTTGTAACCACAGGCCTTACGGAGATAAATTCTTTGCGCCTCCTGTGTCACGTATTGGAACGTGATCTGTATAGTGTTCAACGGAAAACCAACCCGTTTGACCCCGACAAATAACCTTATATTTAGCAGTGCTGTAGTGCTCGAGATTGGTCTCGGACTCGAGACCCGGTCTCTAGTCATGACTTCAAGGAATTGGACTCGGAAGGCAAGGACTTGGACTCGTTCTCGTACAGTCCGGACTCGTGATTCAGATCTTAATTTCCCGAGACCGGCAGAATTTGGGAATGACTGTTATGCAATTAAAGCGTCGTCACATGACCTTATCTTCTCTGCGGTTTCTATACAACTCCACGAGGTGTCTACGTCTTTATGGTATGATCTGTATAGTGTAGGTGATATTCTTAAATGTCATAAGGGGGGGGGGGTCCTTTATTATTTTCGCTAGTGGCCCACATGTTTAATCGGGAAGCTGGCCACAGCCAGACGCTTATCAATGATTTTGCCTTAACTAGCCTCATTTTGAAATGGTTAGCGTTTCACCTGAATGTCCGGTGTCTAGGGGTCGGTCGAAAGGCCCCGGGTTCAGAGCAGGACCGAATGGAATAAAAAGGGTGTAACCCGGAAGTTCTGAGTGTATTTACAAAATAGTGGACATAAACCTGAATAGTTATATACGCTATTTGTAAATGACATTGAATGCGCACTCGAACGATTAGCACAAGTATCACAATTTGACCATTAGGCCCAATCCAGGTCTGACAGAGCGGGTAACAAATAAAATCATGTCAGATTAAGAGGCGCCAAGTCTTTCTTCGAAAGTGTATGACTGGGGAGAGCGGAGCGTCACTATCTGTTGGCTCATAAAGCGTAACAATAATATTTTTTTCCAAACAGCCACCTAGGTAGCCTTAATTGAGTGGCAAGTTACCGGGATGCAAAAGTTGTATATCTAGCTCCCCCTCACCACCACTGGATATACTTCACACTAAATGGCCCGTTGATTTGGCTACAATGAGTATGGGAGAGGGTATGTGGTCGGGGATCAGGCCCGTAGCCAGACAAAAATTTTTCCAGGGGGGCAAAAATTTTTCAGGGGGCCAAATGTGTACAAATGTATTAAGTCAATGGTAAGATTCAAACTCTCTAGGGGGGCAAAAAAATTTCAGGGGACTTCGCCCCTGCCCCCCTTGACTACGGTCCTGTGGGGGTTTACTGAATTATGGTACGGTTTGCAAGGAGGGATATAGCAGAACGATTGGCGATGGTATGTAGGAGCTAAAATTCTAGGTTGGTTTGAAGCCAGAGAATTTCAACTGTCGTAGTCCATACAGGTCAATCTATAGACTTCAATTTAACCAGGATGTAGCCAGACATCTCACTTTTAGCGCACCCCCTTTTGCTCCCAAAACTGATGTGTTGTGAGGTTTTCGGCACAATTATTTTGTTGGTAAATTTGTATCTCAAATGTGCCCTCTTCATAAGCATTCAGCACTGTGTCACCCTTAGGAGCGGAAACGTTTGCAGAAATGAAGCACATTCAAAAGGAAGATGCCCTCACATAAAAAGTACCAAAGGTACTTATCTAATGCGGGTGTAGGGTCCGTTGAGTCCGAAACATTTACAAAGAAGGAGTCGATATATTCCGATTCAAATTTAATGAGCAGAGCAATGAACACATTAGAAAATTTTGATAGTTTGCAACAATTTTTATTAGAAAATATTAAAAAGGTCGATCGTTAAAATGACAGCCACCCTACCCCCAGCCACACATTTCCCGCCTACACCGATTTTCCCAACTGACCTACTCGTCAATACTTGTCTTTCCGCCAATACGAAGTAAGAAAGGAAACAACAGCGGTACCATGTTAGGCATACATACAGTAACACTACATGACCAATTAAACAAAAACAATAATCGCGCATTGCCATTCAGTCCCAGGGTCTATAATATAACGCACAACATTAGTGTATTAAAGGCAGGGTAAATTGATCATTTGTTAATTCCTGTTCTTAGTGCAAACTTTTCCATAGACGGGACTTGGACTAGGAGTTTGTGACTCGGACTCGAATGCCAGTGACTCTGTCTCGGACTCGAATTCGGAAGGTGAGGATTCGGACTCGGACTCGGAAGGTGGGGACTTGTCTACAGCACTGATATAAAGCTGACTACCACTGCCCACAAGCCCTATGGTTATATGTACGACTTAGGCCAGCAAAAGGTATAGTAAAATTTTCTTTTCTTTTTGTTTTGGTCTTCTCAGTACATATCCAGTTTCCTTTGGAAAAAGTTAAACTTATCATTGTTATTCTCAGCAGTTTGTAAATACTCCAGGCTTTCCCGGTACTTTCCATCCGGTGCCTTGTGAGGAGTTGCCTCGCAACCGTGACCACTAGCACAAGAAAATGGTCGAACTGTAATTTCTTTCGCCTGATTAGTGCACACCGAAGTCTTTTTGAAGTAGTTACATGCTTCACTCGAATGTTTGCAATTTTGCAAATACCCTAGAGTTTTCGGAGGCATCACTCCTAGACCTCCACCGGGGCGTTGACCCTGGACCCCACGGTGTCGTTAGCATATTCCCCCAGGTTTCTAAATAAATCTGTTGAACGTTTTTCCTGCAAATAACATACATTTCCCCAAACTGAACTAGCATATTGCCTCCCTGAGTGAAGTTGGGTTGGGGTTGTACGCTTATATTCATCGAAGTACTAACTCGGATGTATGTCGGGTAGCTTAAACTTAAATTCACCTAGATCCTGCAAAAATGTCCAGAAAAATACTTTCTGAATATTTATTACAGAATATGGACAGACTTTAGGTTTAAATGTGTTGAAAATATATTTTAAGTATTATTATAGTTACTACTATGCTGCAGGGGTGGCCCCAGCGGCGAAGGCTGGCCCCCCGTAACATGATGAAAGATAGCGGAGGTTTGATAAGTACAACTGACGGTTAATTGAAGAATGGAAGAACTATATACGTACTACACATATTGCCGGGGGGGGGGTGTTGCACCGGGGCAAGCGCCCCTGTGGCCCTTGCCTCCAACAATTTTGGCTACCACAACGGAGACGAATAATAGGCCGTTTACCGCCTACTACACAATACTCGTGCCCACCCCACCCCCTCCCCCCCAAAAAACACCCCCCCCAAAAAAACACTGTAGTATTACTTGTGGTCTGGCTAAGTTAGATACCTGATATGTCCTTTGCTCATTAGGCAGCCAAATTTAGACTAAGTTCAGACACGTTTAGAAAGTTAATACTATAGTCTAGCCCCGGTATTCAAGGTCAGAGAGCCACTTGGGCTCATCGAGTATACGTATTCTCTAACTTCTATATGTACGTAATACTGAATTCTGATTGTAAAAAAGGAAAACAAAGACAAATGAAATACATGTTTTAACTGACGATAAGTTCAAAGGAAACAACAACATTTTCAAGATTCTAAACTGCAGCAGATTTAATTAGTAGCATTGACTCTCTATTCCGGTTTTTTAAACGAACGTTAGGCAGCTGTACTTTCTAGTGGATCTCTATCTGTGTATATCCGGAAATAGTAATACCGCAGCACGGGCTGGGTCAGCTGTGGTTGTTTCCCTCCCAGTGACCTAGTATTTACTTTTCTTTTAGTTGTATGCACGAAATACTCGTGTTCCTAACGTACTAGCAACAAGGCTAGTACATACACATTATTTACACATTTTTCCTATCTACATTAGCAAAGTGGCCATACAGAGTGTTTGCAGGGGCAAAGACAGAAAATTCTGAAAGATTAGTCAACCAGGCCCGTAGCCAAACAAGGTGCTGAAGGGGGACGAAAAAGCTTCGGGGGGGGGACGAAAAATTTTCCAACGGGGGCCTCGCCTCCTTGGCCCCCCTTGACTAAGGGCCTGTAGTCAACTGATAAACGTGAGAATAAATAAGTTCAAACAAGGTGCGTTAATGTTACTTTGCAAGCGTTTGGGGACTTTGGCTTAAAACTGAAGTGATGTTTTGGAGAGAGGAACGTAAGGGGATCCCCTTGTAAAATTGTAAGATAACTTAGCTCTTAAACACATAATGGTGGTAGCCTATATGTCTCAATATTTTGGCATGATGGTACAGGACTACTTCCGACTGGGGGTGCTGAAGCAATCTCGCCCCAAAATTTACTCATGTTTGCAGAAAGATGGTACCGTATGTATTTGTATTTGCCCGAAAATAGCATATTTCTGCCCGAATGAGGAAGGGGGGGGGGAGAGACTTTCCCCAGCCCCTTCCAGAAGCCCGCCCTGTTCACCCATGTGTTTTGCGGTACTATAAACCTTTCATAAAATATCTGGAAAATGGTATAAGCAGGAGACTTCCCCCAGCCCCTTCCAGAAGCCCGCCCTGTTCACCCATGTGTTTTGCGGTACTATAAACCTTTCATAAAATATCCGGAAAATGGTATACGCAGGATAAAAGGTGGGTTAAAAGGTTTTTATCAATTATGTTTCAAGTACTCCGTTACAGTTTTGAACTGCCTCGCAGGCCGGATCAAATGGTCTCGAGGTCGCATACGGCCCTTGTGCCGAAGGCTCCCCACCGCTGTTCGGGGGGAACAGACCCGGCGAGATATATTGGAACGATCCGGTACGTCTGAGATATTAGTAAAATTGTCATCATCAGAATGAAGCTTTCATTTGTCTTTAACTGGAGTTCATAACGAATAGGCCACAAAATAGGGATAACCATAAAGTATAAATATTAACTCAGACTTACCTTCGGTCGAGTGCATGTGATGCAGAGAATGAAAGTTGTGGTACTGACAATTGGATGGCTTTGATCACAAATAATTCCGCTCAGGTTGTTGCACAGAAACGTCTAAGAAAGTTGGCCTAATTGTGAGACAATTCCACTCATAAGTTGTCTAAAAGAAGTTGGTCATAACGAAACGACTATATCGGGAGCGCGAAGCACTCCGAAATATTTTATTGATAATGTGGATTGAAATTTTCAAGTTTCTTAATAGTGATTGCATAGACCACTGCATTGTGAAGGGGCAATCGCTCCTTTCCCCCACATTTGTGTATCAGTGCAATGTGTTATCTTGAAATTAGAGCCATAAAACGCTTTTAAAGAATTGACCTTTCATCTCTAACCTTTGACCTTTACTTCCCGGGGTCTGCGAGACACAGTTTCCACCCTGGGTTATCTTCCCATAAAGTGTGAAGAGAATCGGCCCAGCCCAACTAAAATACACGTTTCCCATCCATCACGTGACCTTTGACCTCGGTTGCCTGACAACCACATATTTTGATAGTACTACACATCTTTATCATATGTGTAATCATGTCAGTGGGATGTTCCCTCTTGGGGAATCCAGTAAGAAAAGGGATTTTCACAAAATTTGACCTTTGACCTTTACCACCGGTGGTGAACATAGCACAAGAGTTCTACCAAGGGTACCCTATCTTGGGTGAGCCCCTGGCACTGGTTACGTGGGAACATTCACCGTTACCATGGCAACGGTTGCTAAGTCAACTGGCTTTAGCGAATGTCTCAACTGGCAAAAAGACTACAATATCTCATCCTTCTCACGGAGTGATGAGATAAAAAAGTGAAGTGATTACAAAGAGACATAGAATGTTAACTTTAGATTTTGGATGACAACATTTGCCTTTTAAACTGGTGTTCTGGACAACCGGAGCTTACCAGATACTTGGGTCTGGACAGATCATTCAAATTTTATCAGCATCGGCATACTATTCTACCCACCAGCAAAGCATGCTGTACAGGTTATTGGCTAAAACTGGAGAAGTAACAGTGATTTGTTTTGCCGGAAAAATTGCAAATTTCACTTATAGTACGATATGCAAGTTAAACTTTTACGTGACATGAAGACATTGTCTTTGACTAAGAAAATTGACTTCCTACTCGAAAATAATTCTTTAATTGAATATAAAGCTTAAAACTGGCCGACATGTTCGAGGGATTACAAGCAATTAGGGCATATACAGCGACAATTAAACTGTTGAAGGATTCTTGTGGTAGCACAGGATGTGATTTTCACTTGAATACCGCCAGTTGTGTAGTTAGTAAACAATCAATTTGATAGGACGGACAAACACTGAAGAGATTGACTGTAGATAAACTCGTTTGATCATATGTACTCTGCTCAATCACCAACCTGCAATCTTTGGTTGTAACCCTAAGATAAACGCTAGCGCATTATGAACACCAAAGACAACGAGAGCTCCGCAAAAAAATCCGTATGAGTATTATCTGGTAGATGTGTACATCGACTTCAGTACCATCATTTATAAGTTTGACATTTACTGGCCAACTTGAACTTCATCGAGTAACTGTGATCAACCTACAAAGGTAAGGTTATGTGATATCCCTACTATTCAGCAGTTCAGTTTCTTGGCCATTATAGTGAATTCTTCGTAAACCAAGTTCAAGGTTGAGCTGTGTGTTTGAAAACGGTCCTCTTACCATTCAAATGATAGCAGCAGCGAAAGATATACTAGGGCCCTTAGCACAGTCGTGCTTTGAATCCCCTACTAGAGTATCTTGCAAGATCAAGGAGGCAGGACTAGAGGAACTAAGATTAAAAAGCCCTACCAGTATAAGCTGTATAACTTTGTTGTTTCCCTTTGTTTCACACCCGCCGTACTTACGGGCCAGCTAAGGAAACTTTTATTCTAGCCTAGCACACCTATACTGAGAAGGTCAGCGCAAGGACTTACATCAAAAACGCAAGCTCTCAGGAGCTAAATGAGGTGGACGACCGGCCTGTAAGAACCCTGATAGAAAAATGTGGTCGGTCCGACGACGAACCGCTGTCGGCCACTTCGGCGGTCCGCCAGAGAAATGTCTGGTGGTTCATCAGCGGTCCACTGGTGGCGGTAACGCTGATCGGTTAAAAAACTGAAACCCATCATGCAAATTTTTGTCCAGCCAACGATGGCCCTTCTTCAGCTTTATGGCCACCGGCGGACTGCTGGATATTGCTGACTGGGAAGGATGACCTGCACACTTTATTTCCTGAAGAGTTTTTGTGACAGAGATTTAACATCATGGTGTAATCGTTACAACGTTATTGAACCATTCAAACCCTTTCTCAAAATCAATATCTGGCTTCATATTTGGATATATCAGGCTAATGTAGCCTATAGTTTAATATGGCCACATCAAGCCAGATATAAAACCAACAAAAGTATCTTGATCTGTGGGATCAAGTTCTTTATATGGCTACATCAAGCCAAAGAACTTGATAAAAGGCCATGCCAGGTGTAAATATCGAGTTTTGTATGGCCAAATAAAGCCGAATATAACTCGCTAGGTGACCATACCAGATATACATATCAATTTTCATATGGACGTGTCAAGTCAGATACAACTTGATAGACAACCATGGCATATATACATATCAATTTTCATATGTCCATATTAAACCAGATATAACTTGGGAAAAGACAATATCAGATGTGCATATTGTCTGAGTTGTATATAACCATATCAAGCCGCCAGATATAACTTGATGAAAGGCCATGCTAGATAGGCCGATACGTATTGACTTTCACACGGCCATATCAAGCCGGATATAACTTGATAGACGACCATGGCAGTTAACATATCAATTTTCATATGACCGTATCAAGGCAGGTATAACTTGATGAAGAACCATGCCAGGTATGCATATCAAATTTAATATGGTCTTATTAAGCCCTATGTAAATTGATAAACGGCCATGCCAGATATACATATCAAGATTTATATGGCCATATCAAGCCAGCTATCACTTGAGAAAAGATTGTGCCTGATATGCATATTAAGTTTTATATGGCCATACCAAGCCAGATATTTACTTGGTAAAGTACCATGCCAGATGTACATAGCAAGATTTTTATACCATATCAAGCCCCGATATCACTTGAGAAAAGACCATGCCAGATATACATATCAAGTTTTATATGGCCATATCAAGACAGATATCACTTGAAAAATGTTGTGCCTGATATGCATATCATGTTTTATATAGCCATATCAAGCCATATGTGATTTAATAAAAGAATATGCCACATATGCATATCAGCTTTTATGTGGCCATATCAAGCCAAATATATCTTGATAAGAGACAATGCCAAGTACGCATATAGAGTTTCATATGGCCATTTCAAGCAAGATATATTTTGATAAAAGGCAGTGCCAGATATGCATACAAAGTTTGATATGGCCATATCAAGTCAGATATAACTTGATAAAAGACTATGCCAGATGTACAACTGAAGATTTGTAAGGCCATATCAATGTTTGTGTGTTTAATTTGGTTATTTGTCCCACATTAAGACCACCTTGGGGTACAGTAGAACGCATCTGCAAACCCGAAGTCATCAAATACATACACTTGTTATTTATGTCGAGCATATGCAAATGATGTGTGAATGTAAATGAATCAGGATTTAAAGCTCTGAGTTCCATTTTTCTTTATTAAGAAAGTACAGTGTCAGATATATTTATCAAACCTCCATTACATACATGGATTTGTCATGCATGGGACATGTAGGGATTTGCCATATATGCACCATTTATGTCCCATATAAAACTTTGAGCCATATACAGTTTTATATGGGCCTTATATGACCTTTATGTTACATCGAGTTATCTTTGCCCAATTTTTTGTTAAAGCTAAATAAAAGTCCCATATCTTGTCCAGATACGGGCCAGATATAAGTTTCCAAACATGGGATTTTAGTAACGGAAGACAGACACTTTCATATACTGAAACTAATTGGCCAATGTTTCAAGTTTCTTGATTAAATCAGATTCACCAGTTATAGAGTATTTGGTACCATGCTTATAACCCTGTAAAACAAGGGTTTTGGAATAATTAAGTAAACTGGAATAACTTACGCCTGAAGCTATTTAAGTTCAGTCAAATGGATTTGTTGGCTAAACTTGTAAAGATCCGTGCCACAAGTTACGTGAATTTTCTCACGTTACATCCCATGTATGGAGGTTTACTGTGTAGGTGTGGTATATTAATCAACAATAGCATTCCATGGAAGTAAGTACCCTCTCTACAGGTCATCATGTATAAAAAAAATTCATTTGATTAACTGGACAATGTACTCTTTTTAAAGTATGAGAAAAGAAAACCGTCGGAAGCTGTATGTCTAGAATACATAGCAGAATGGATTAATGGGTTGAATGATCCATTTTACATCTTTAAAGTCAGACATAAGTATATGTTTGTCATTTGTTTTCGTGCCAAACTTGCCAGTAGGAGGCCAATGAACCAACAAAAGCAAATAAAACAATTTTCTCTAGAATAGCTATCCTGCCTTGCCCTTTTCCCTTTGTCAATACAGGCCATAATTTTAATGGTGTAAAAGTCAAAAATAAAATGCCTTTTTTACTAACGAGCTCTCACATTGACTGTGCTAAAAGGCCCTTTTCACACCCTACTTTTCCATCGTCTAACTTTGAGGTTTTATGATGCTGCCAACTCCATAGCCTAAGCTTTGCTAGGCCGTGGACAATGCTAGGAACTTTGACATGCATTTGTTGTGAAAAATGTTTCTCCTGTCAATTTTTTCTTTGAGATCACCGCTTTAATAGAACCTTACTCCTACAGGTAGATTTGGGGAAGTTACAGTTGGCAGTTTTTAGGGAGGCCAGGTCGTCATGATGGTACTTTGCTCATGATGAAAGGAAACTTCTTCAAGGACAATATCCTTAAAACTTAAAGGATGATAAGGACAGCATCTTTAAAGAAGTATAGGCCTAGAAGCGTTGGATGAGAAGAAGGGTGGTATGTTAAGTGAAAAGAGATATAATTAGTCTCGACATCCAACAAGACTTCAGATGGAGTCCGAATAAGCGAAAACTTAGTCAACATTTTGTAGGGAATAATCGAGCGCATTGATGGTACTTGTCTTGTTATCATTCCTCTATTACACGGAAACTTTACTTCTTCAATCTAGCTGCTTTTGGGCACGAACTTCACTTTTATTTGAGTAAAGTAACCTTCGAACACATTTATAACTTCTTTCTGGTTGAAGTTCAAGAAAGACTGCAGTAAGCTTTCGTATAGACACTAACTAAAATAACAAATCTCGTATTACCCTCACAAGTGTATTCCATGTTTCACAACAAAAGGGTTTGCTTTGTGTACACTTTGTAACCATGTCAGAGTAATGATTCCATGCTTTAACTAAACAAAAACATTTTCCCGTGAATGAATGGAACCCTTTCTGATCATTTAACATACATTAATACTAAACTTAGGTCGTGACTAGAGTTATGACTGAAAGGGCAAGCTACATCGGATAGGGTCAGTTGAGACAATTCTTGCCTCGTAAAAGCAAGTAGCTATGTTGTAAATCAGATTAACTCCTGAACAGGACTACATTTTGTATGAGTGCTGATATATATAGTCTGCCGGAGAGGCAGCAGCGTCAATCCCACTTGAAAAGGAGGGGAGGGTGAGGGACAAATAGATGAAGCATGAAAAAGTAGTGGTAGCTTATATGTGGATTTTGTCCTCATGATCGACGCCAATCCTTCCAAAGATAAGAGAAACGGGTTAAATTTTTACAACGCAAAAACAAATCACCGCATTTGATACCTCGTCTCTTCAACAACAACAAAAGTATGCATCTTGATCTTGATCGTCAAAGGCATGACCCAGTGACAGACAAAATGGAAAGCAAGTTGCTCTCATTCTCGTCAAATGTTATGCATACTCATGATAATATTCCTTAATCATAAAATCATAAACCCGATGAAGTAACATCTATGTCGTTCTTTTAAGTTAAAAGCTTGAAGTAAGAAGCTACTTGAGTAGTGCTTAGGTGGAGTAGATATTGCTACTACTCATGCACCACCACCCAGAAGAATGTTGAGCGTTACATCATCTGTTTATGGGACTCGTTTAGCTGTATATATTACTGTAGGAACAACGGACTGACGCGAGACTTGTTTGATATGGTAGGAGACAGTGAGCGACTGTAGTCTTGCCACTCAGTGTATTTTGAAAATAGGCACATGCTACCTAACGTCTATATTATGTCGTATTTACACAAAAATTCAAATTAAAATTGCAACACAAGTTGGTGTTTGTCAAGTGGAAATTGGTCAACATGTCTCCTATAATATTATCCCACCAAAACCATTTAAGAAACTTTCATAGGAAATAATTCATCGACAAAGTTGCTGGTAATGGTAATGAGGGGGGTGGGATTTAAAGATGTCGTAAGTGGTTTCTTGTCTGATTCCGATATGTCACGATCCAGTTCCTTGCTGAGCAGTACTATCTTGTGACGATGAAATTGGGTGCTCTATGGATCACCCCTCACGACCTTTTAGGGAAGTGGCATAAGACTGGAATACCGGCCCTATCAGCCTATCATAGAAGTACTGAGTCAAAGTACTTCCATGCATTTTCTTCCGTTGAGCGGTTATTTCAATTGGCCCTTTATTGCACTCTCCCAAAGATGTATGCTGTTGGTCTATAATTATCCATAAATATTCTGACATAAGCCTCTGGCACTATTAAACGCCCCAGTTTGTGGATACATTATTTAAAACGCCTCTTCGTCGCAGTAGAGGGGTTGCAAAAATACTGACTTGTCTTACGTGTTTATTCTCTTGTACTTTAAATTTACTACGGTGGAGTAGAAATTGCGATTTTCTCTATCTGAGCCTGGTTCGACTTTATCATTTGATGTACCCCAATAATCACCAGTATCTAGCGTTAAGAATTTTGTTGGTGCCTACCTGTTACGTCCAGAAAGTTGCACCCCCTTATATTCTTATTCCCTCTGTGGACATGGTTCTGACACAAACTTGATTTCAGTACAGAATCTGGCACACACCGAGTTGTCTCCCCTGTACACAATTGACCTCATCTGGCAACTTCCAACACATCTGTCAATTACATTCCATATAACAATATCAACTTTGACAGCGCGCTGCATAAACCCTCTCCAGATCAAATTTTTCTTATAATCTAGACTTAAAAATGTTCATTATATTTATGCGTTCGAACTGTATACTATCACAGTAAACCACATATATTTACAATTTCATCTACTACTTGTGCCAACTGCAATATGGTTATCAATACAGCTTTAATATCATAAAACTCCTTGAAAGCCTGCGTAAATATCATTTTGTATAGCCGTACCAAGCCATGTATAGGTTTGCAAACATAGTTTTTTAACTGGGAGTAGCCACCCACTACCTGCTTTGACTGCAGAAGACCAAGCTCCACATTAACTTTTCTGTCTGTAACAAGCCAGTATACTTCACAACATTTATGGGATGAGCTCCTGTTTAGTATCTTCATGAGTAGTGACCGGGCCTACTTTACATCACATACGTTGTTTTAATTCTTCACATTAAGTCTTTAAAAGTAATACATCAAGTAGCCAAATTTTAAATTTATTATTCAAATGCATGAAACAATGCTGCATTCACTAATATTCGTGATCTTTATTGCTGCACACGAGATTTAAGAATTTGTCGTTATCACATTTCTTTCAGTCTTCGTTAAAGTTAAAATGTTTTCCCATTAGCTGTAGATCGTAGATCATATTGTCAAGAGTGCAGGGAAATGTATATACTATTCACATATTTTACAATGAAAGAAAAATCCATGAATAGGTGGAACAGTTCTTTCTGTTACACCTCTATGTTCCGACACTCCTACCCTAATACTCTCACATTAAACTAACCCTTATCTTAACACTGACCCTCAGGTAGACTTGTCGGAGCGTAGAGGTGTCGCAACATCGAGACGTAGGAATATAATGGAGTTAAAACCAGACCTAGTTCAATCCCCTTTTTTGATCGACATTCAAAAGACAGTGGCCTCGATTAAACATAACTCGACCGGTATTCATGTTCTCAATGTCACAAGGTCATGTGCTGATGTATCCTTGGAAATATGAATAACTTTTCATATGAGTGACTCTGGCGTGATTTTGTGGTTAGGAATAGTTAATCATATCGGTTTTGGGGTCGTGAAACATTGAAACAAGTTTACTAGTTAATCGCCTTGTTAGAAGGCTTCAAACAGAAATGAGAAAGAACCTGTGTAGGCCAATTTGATATATTTAATCTTGCCCTGGTATATTACGACTCCACATATAAGGTGGAACTTACAATATGAGGACTGGGACTGAACTGGACTATTTTTCAGATGTGTTAGTCTTTTATGGTTTTCAGGTCAACATCATTGCAGCTAGTACATCCCCAGACCATGGGATCAATTTTTCTTTCCATCTTCCCGAAAAACTGGACTTAAATAATGACGTATATAAAATTTGATAAGATATGTCAGTCCAGTTTGAGTTAATGTGGAATTGACTACATGGTGAAACCTTATATAGATATAATTCACCCTGACAGTATCTAAAGGTGACATAGGCCTATAGCCATAACAAACTTGAATTGCACATATACCCGAATTTTGACCGTGACCTATCCACCCGTAAATTGTGTTGTCTGTGTGTCAGACCTACGGTGTGCGATCTTTTTTGTGACACTTCATACTCGTGACCATACATGGCACTTTATAGTATGGAACATTATTTGTGTCTGCAAGTCTCATGGAACCGCACTTAGACCAGCATAATTCTGTCCCGTTATTAGATAGCCTATATCTAGTGACTAACCTTTGGTGCGAAGGGGATGGGGCTGATAGCGAGAAGACTTCAGAAAGTCCAATTTACAGGCCCAATTATCCACAGTAAGCAGCATTGCGGAGCAGGCTACATCCCCTAATTCTGGGCGGTAATGCGAGGGTCGACTGTTGCTGTCCCCCCACACACACACATACACACTCTTTCCAACACTTAAAACTCCTTTTTAGTCGCCCCTGTGAGATATCTCTTAATTTTTCAAAAAATAAAGTTTACAAATTGTAGCACCAAATTGCATCTAAGGGGCGCTCAAATTTTCAAAATGCTTTTCCAGCCCTCCTTTCAGGCTCTTCCCTAAGGACAGTGGTCTAAAGCCTTTTAAATAGCCTCTCCCTCTTCCAGCTAAGAATAGCTTCCTACGCCTATGTAAATTAAGACAAAGGGTTTTGAGATCATGGTCAGTAGCGTAGCTGCGGGAGGAGGCTTGGGGGCGTAAGACCCCACGGTCTCACACCCCCAGAAGTCACTACTGGTGAAATCAAGGAGTGAAAAAATATATTCAAGAATATGATGATGCTTTCATATTAGGAGCCCCGCAATGAAATGGTGGAACCCCCACCCCACCCTCACACACATGGGCGTCAATCTTTACTCGAATGTGGGGGGGGGGGTATGACCACTTCTGTCAAAAGTTTACTGTATAAATTTCTTAAGTCAATGGGTGTATTTCCAAAATGTGGGGGGACGTGTCAACCTGTCCCCCCCAAGATTGACGCCCATGCTCACACACAAAATTTTCAACTACTCTACTCATCATAGTGCTTGTGCTAAAGAAACAATGATATTAGGGTACTCAACTAGGCCCACCACGGTAACATGAACACACATAAAACAGTATCAGTGTTGGTAACGCGTGTGTTGTGGAACCTGCGAGTTTACTTTCTGCGACATGTTGCTATAGTGTAGTAGTAGAGACGTCAGTTTGTCACGTATACTAGAACCTGTTAGAGCCACACCTGGCAAAGGTAGTGTTTGTGCTATTTGAAAACAACCAATCGGTAGTAAGAGTTCATGTTGACCTTACCTGATATGTTTGGTAACACAGTTAGTTTAGGTTGCCGTTCTTTCAAGTTACTCGATTATCTATGCCGACGCAAGCGAAGGGAACTCGCCCACTGTTGTTTGATTTTACTTTTGGTTTTGTGCAGGACGGCAACATCTTTAATTTGGACCATCTGAGGGGCTGAATTTGCAGGCTTCGCCACCATCACCATAATATAAACAAGGTACATATAGTAACATTCATAATAGATGATTTCTCGGTTTGAAAACTTTCGCTCAGTTCCATTCAAGTTGTTGGTGCCAAGCAAATTCTAGGAAACGTAGTGCACTCAGGCTGACATTTGACGTAGCGAAAAATGAGATCATTGTTATTTAGAAGACACCTACGTGGTGATGTTATGTTGGACTGTACAAACCAAAGGTAGCTTTCTCAAAAATAATATATTAATATAGACAATCATAGATCTAGCAAGAATAAATTTATTCTTCACCGTGTCATGAGCTTAGATATACCTGCGTGCCAAGTTGGTGACCAGATTACCAGTTTAGTTTAATTCTTTTGTTTGTTTGTAAATCAGTATGCATGCAGCCGTTTTCAATAGAGTAGGCTCGGGATCGACGGGGGGGGGGGGGGATGACACAACAAAGGTTGAACTTGAAACAAGAATTTATTAGTTTAAATATTGCGTCTTCTTACTTCTTAGTGGGACGATCCCTTTCCCAACTGCCGTTTAGATTTGCCGGTCAGAGCGATGCCTATAGGTAAATCGGAATCCCATTTTGGATAATTACTACTAAGATTTTGCCCTCTGCAGTGCATAGATGCAGGAAGAGAAAGATTGGGGAATTTAGCCTCCAGTCAAAATAGGGGTGAAACATGCATCCCCCTAGTTTCCAGGGACCAGAATCCCTTCCCTTTACTCTCGGTGAAAAGATATCAAACTTTCCCAATAGATGAGCTTGGAAAAACTACACATAATGTCACGGTGTCAGCAGGTGGCCTCTAAGGACTCACCAATATTCAATAATTTTCAAAAGGGAGTGGACTCAACCTCACCCCAGACTCCTGAAGACTTAGCCTCCCTAAAATGGCCATCTGTTACTCTCCTGGTTTTCATTGAGAATGTGCAATTTACTCGACAATACATCGAATTGACAAAGACATATTCCACAGAAAACATTTCGGAGCACGTTACATTAGCAACGGCTTTAGGGGAAAGAGTTGATGACATGATTACCCCACTTTGCTAAAAGAATGGTGGGGCGTGAAAACTTTTTATAGCTCAGTCAATGCGGCATGTCTTTAGAACGTCAGATTGAAACTTCATCCTCCTTGCTGTTATCAGCTTCGTACTCCTATGCTACAGTGAGTTATTTGTGCGTCACTAGTCGCTGATCCAGGGTCTTACAAGGGAGGGGGCTGTCTTTCCAAGGACGGAGCCCAAACCGGCAATTGACGTAGGCGAGAAGCTTCGTCAAGTTCTAAATTTTTAGAGGAAACACTGATCATATGATTACCTGTTAGATGGTAATCAAGATAAGTACACAAAAAACATTGTTTATGGATGTGGGCAATATTATTTGTGCATTTTTTCATTTTGTATCAGACTCCTCTGCGAATTTTGAAAACGCTATCCATGCCAGCTGATATGATTTATCCGTCAAAAAGTCCTAGACAAGAAAGGTGTGGAAGCATGGAAGTATCTGAGGTAGTACTTTCATGGTAGAAGGTTGTCGTAGGTGTGAACTTAAAAAGTTGTTAGATGCTTTTTTTCTAAACTCACCTCGATTCTCTGGTGAAGAGCCAAGGGGCGAAATCAAACGTTACTCCCGAAGGAGTTCTGCTCCCCAAAGGAGTCCCGTCCCCGAAAGGATAACAAACTTAACTGGCCAACCTCTCGACCCTCAGACATCTATATCAAGGGTCCGTGTCATATGTGGTCCCATTCTCACCTGGCTGAAAAGAACAGGTACTACACATGATCTTAGCCAAAAAGCAGAGAAGCCATATCCTGGCATCTGGCAATGAAGGTAAATACCAAACCTTTTTAGAGCAGCTAAATGTTTTTTTCTAAATATTACCTTCCAGGTAAAAATCTTCGACTGAAGAAAGTTGGTCCCTACTGTGAACCCTCCATGCACCCTAGCCCCCAGACTTGGGTTTTGCGCTTGTGGCGTACTGGAACCTCCAGTGCACCTGCGATATGCCAATAGAAAGTGCCTGATCATACACCTCGTAGAAACTCAAGACTGAAGAAGTACTTTGTGTTGTGGAGCAGAAGGAGTGTGTTAACATACTAAGTATGCAAAAGTTAGGGGGATGGAGGTGCTGCAGTCTCTTTGCATTACTTAATTGACAACCTTCCATTATGTAAATTTGTGTTCAAAGAAACTGCCTATTCAGAAGCTTCTAGGTCAAAATTTCAGTTGCGATGATGTACACATTTGCATACAGTTTTAAAAGCCTTCCGGTGAAGATGTCTTGCAGGGTACCTTGTACCTATTGAAACACAGTACAAGAACATAGCGCTTGTTAGACCTAGAAATTTTATTGTCTCAGCCAATGTAGGAATACCGGTAGTATTGTTGCGCCGCCTACCACTTTATTACGTAGATCCGCATGAGAGATCAGTTGAGAAAACTGTTTGCACGACAGTTTGTTGAAGAATTATAGCTTAGCGACAAGACTTACAGGTGGGTATTTTCTCAGACAAGCATAGTTTGTTATCAGGCTATTAAACTCAGATTCATATTTACGTAAGTTACGTATTCCACATAAACATTCAACCCTGGAAATGTTCCCACAGCGTACGCAGGCGTTCTTCAAAACTCGCTGTTTGAATTTAGTATTATCAAACATACAATTCGGTTGTGAGCTCCAACTGAATATGCGGCGATCTCCTTGATGTCTGGATATAAAGACGAAATAATGCTAAGACAAATAGAACTGGAAACAAATCCAGGGTTTTTGAAAGCTGGGACGTGGCTTTTAACATAGACTGTGACCTCGGAAAGCAACCTGCACACACCTGTCCCCAAAGGGCCCTACAGTCATCTATTGAATGTGCGAGAATTCTAGGAGAGCGGCGAGGGACAAGAGGAACATGCGCTACAAATTTAGCTCGATGTGACTTACAAGGGAAAATGCAGTCACCACCAGTTTGACACAATAAACCTTCGTATTTAAATTCATGTAGGGATATTGGTTTTTTTTTCAAGTCACGCAACACTAGCTTTGTAGAATTTTGAAAATGCTAAATGTACATTACTCTTTGGTTTATTTTAATGCAACATTTACCTAGATTAGAAGCGCAAGGATTTGCTCGGCAGGGATCCAAACTCTTCCCCACGTGGGGCCAGCAGCCCGAGGCCCTGACGACGGAAAAGGGTTGCCGGAAGGACGGCAAAGCCACAATTTTGGGGCGGACGCCCTGAAAACTTACTGTTTAATTAAACAAAATATGACAAGAGTGTGTTTTCTTTGAACAAAGTTTGAAAACTTTTTGTTTTATAGTAAACAAAAGGTGACAATAAGGGATTTCCATTGAAGGAAATCTGTGGGTTTTATTGAAGAAAATTTGAAATTTTGGGTTTTCATTGGAGGAAATTTGAAACTTTTGACATTCAGTAAGCAATCTGCCCTCCTTAATAGCAATACTATAGGACTGGAATACGCCTAGTACCAATAACAACCATCACAGGCGTAGGAGCCCAAGTTGATTGGGGGGGGGGGGGGGGGGCTGGAACAACTTGCCCGAAAAATATAACCAAAAATTTCCGCGCGCTCTTCACGCACGTTCGACATGTTAATGTACATTTCATATGAGCATTCATCATTTGTCGCACCACATGCCAATAACATACAATAATTTGCCTTGTTTCTACCTTCTTTATTGGTTTTAATTTTTGCGGAAGTCATTGATCGCCGACCTGGGGGAGGGGTCTAAGGAAATTTTTTTTCAAAAATTAGGTGTCCTTAGACTCCTTACATGCAATTTGGTGCCATATATGCTACCTTTGAAGTAAAATTTGTGTTAAAAAATGTACTTATTTCAGGGAGAAAAAATCAGCATCAGTGAGGGTGGAGCATGGCGATATGGCCCCTCAAATATATACACCTCTGATAATCATAATATAAGTTTAACCATTAAAAAACACACTGATGAATTAATACGGAATATATAGGTGCTGATGCAATTCAATCAGAACTTTATATTCATTACCAAGGAAGTTTTTAAGTTAGTAATACCCTTTAGATACATCATTGCATTATTTTTCTTTCAGTAGGTGCCCGAAGCCCTACCCCCAGCCCCCCGCCTCCTACGTCTATGACAACCATGTTTGGCTACCAGTATTCAAAGGAACTAACACATGGTCGCGATGAATGGTAGACAATGAGGATGGATGGTCCGGAATAACTGGGCCTTTAAATAAATGAATTTAAAAATATTAATCCCAGATGAGGTTCCTGACAATGGCACGGCGTAGTAAAGAAATAGGCTCGTTCAGCATTCAGAAAGTTCGGCCGTTGAAGAGAATTTATGTACACAAAACAGCATTTTTGGAGGCACCGAAATATTATGTTTATTGTGTGATCCACTGAGCCACTAGCCGAGGAAGTGTAAACCTCCAGAAAAATGTTTGTACTGCGTAAACACATCATTGAATAAAGTTTGTTCTATAAACTTCAACAGATGGCATTGGGTGCAGGAAAACGGATAGTTTTATGTGCTTTCGAGGCAGGTAAGACCATGCAGCTAGTAGCTTGGGTGAAGCATTCTCCCACCCACTTTTGAAAGTGGAGTAGTGGAGGTATTTTATCGCTTTTACAGAACCCTTACTAAAAAAGTGGGCATATTTTCTATTCCATAGCATATAATATAACTTATTCAGCGAAATCAACATTGAAATAGCCGTCTAATAGAATAAAGCCGTGGGAAAATGCCTCAGATTACAAGATAGATGACCTGGAATCCCAGCTTTTCCGGGAGCCCTCGTGCTATAGGATTTTCTCGTGCTAGGGCTTCCTCGATTTGTACTTGGATAAGTTTGGTTAAGGTCATGGCTCCCGCCTCCCAGCGCTCACCTTTGAAAAGCCGTTGATTCTCTTGAACATATTTCTATTTTAGTTACCCAGAGAGTAACTTTTGACGACCTTGATCAATCTCCCACTGACAAAAGCTGCCCTCGAAGCATGCTGGGAGATAATCGGCTTTAAACATGGGACAGTTTAAGCAGTAATAGGGTAATACAAAGAGGGGCATAATAAACATTAATTCATTTTTACAAATCTACCGGTAGGTAACAAATTTTTATAGAGATTTTTATAACTGAGGGCAGCATCTATTATAGGGATGCAAGGAACATTTTCCCATTTTTGTTACCCACATGGACCTGTGCATGATTACGTATATGAACATTTGTCTATGTGTACACTGTCCCTAAGAATGTGTCAGTAGTAATTAGGCATATTTTTGATAAAAGAACGATTTCCATGATCAGGCGCCTTTCTTGACCGAGGTGTGTCTGATTTTGATGGCCTCCTAAGAGAATGTGTGTAATTCAGATGGCCTCCTAAGGGAATGTGGGAAAAATCCATACCATTCGCAATTTCCCGGGTTCTGAGGGCCATACCATTGCCGTCATGGGAGTGAAATTTTCAGTATTTACTTCAGCATTAAATGCGAAAATTAACAATCTAAACGAAAAAAAAGTTGCCGGGCTAGGGCCGAGTGTGCTCCAGGGATTGAAATGAATGCAATATGTATGATTGATTACTCACTGGTGGTTGAGTTGTCAGTTTAATGTTTGGGGATGGGCACAGGCTTTTGGGGTAAACATGTATTTAATGTCAAAGTGGCCCTATATGCAACTGGGGATGGCACCCAGGATATGAAGGTTTATCTTCTTTTGCAAAACGTGTACGTGATGCGTAAATGATGTCTTATTGCATCATATGCCCATCAAAAGCGGAAGCCTTTTCTGTTTAATATGTGTTTTACAAATTGACTGGGTAGATCCACGCATTTACACCTCGATATGTCAACAGTCAATGTCTTAAAATGAATAAATCAACGAAAATATTCGCTGAACTTTTTTACGATCGTGAATTTTGAAGAACACCGTCTTTCAGGTTCTGTAATATATGCTTACAGGACGGTTCTTGATAACTCGGAGAGTCGTTTTGACCCGGAACTAAACTTTGCAGTTACACCAGCTTTTACATACACTTCAAACATTTCCCACCATAATTAATGCAGGCTGGATTTTTTCCTTGTTTCCCATAATGCGTAGTGAATCTTGATATTAATATTAGTAGCGAAAAAAGAGAGCCTGGTTTCTAGAAGTTCAATCATTCACTCCTTGATATTAATATTAGTAGAGAAAAAAGAGGGCCTGGTTTCTAGAAGTTCAATCATTCACTCTTTGAGTATTCCCAGTATTTAAAGCTTATTACTGATCTTGTTCATAATGTTAAAATGTATGTATGTTAATAACGATGCTTCTGTTGTCTGGGAGTACATGAAATACTCAATTCGTAAGTCGACCATTGCCTACAGTAAGGCAAAGGCCAGGGAAAGTCGCAGTACTGAGAAGGACCTTCTGAAGGAGATTGCTAAATTAGAGAAAACTTAATATCACTCACCAGCTGATTTCATTCTTGATAGGCTCAGGAATGAGCGTAATGGGCTACAGACCATTTATTATATCAAAATTCAAGGTAATCTTGGCCGCTCGAGGGCTCGCTGCATGGGTTGGAGGGGAACGAAACACTAAGTATTTTTTTTTTAATTTAGAGAAAAGAAAATAAAAGTTGTAATGTTATTCGTAAACTCATTGGTCAGGATGAGAGGAAAATGGTCGCAGTTGAAAATATTTTAAGGGAGCTGGCTTTACACTAGAGAAGGTTACATTACCTCTTCCTTCCGTCGCAACATAAATAATAGTGAGAAGCTCAGTGACGAAAATTTTGCGGCCTGTGACGGTCAGCTTACCGGTACTTTAGAGGAGTGCAGGCTTGCTATCTTTTCTATAGGGAATAGTAAGAGTCCAGGGAGCTGTGGGTTCTCAGTATAAGCTTATGGTCCCTAAAAGGTGATATAGTTACTAGTTCTCTTAACGCTGCATATGTTAATGTGAAATTATCCGAAGAGCAAGGTTGGGGAGTCATCGCTCTAATTCTTAAGCCTTATAAAGATCATACTCCTGTAAAATCTATCGGCCTTTTTAATTCTTAAATGTTGATTATAACATACGTTCTGAAGAATTTGCCACTAGAATCAAGAACGTCATTTCGACTATTATTAATGATAATGAAACTGATTTTTATTAAGGATAGGTTTATAGGTGAAAACTTCCTGTCTATTATAGATTCAATCGATTATTGTAGAGAAAATGGCCTTTTTAGTTGATTTTGAGAAAGCCTTCGACAGGCTGAAATGTGGGTTTATTCATAAAGGTCTACAGTTCTTCAATTTTAACAAGGATTTTCATCACTAATGGATTTCCACTCTGTACTCTAATGCAACATCGTCCGTTCGTAACAATGGTTACTCTTCTGGCCTTTTTAGAGTTTCCAGAGGAATGAGACAGGGCTGCTCCATTAGTCCTTACTTTTTCATACTTTGCGCAGAACGTCTTGTCTTACGTAATAACTCTCCACCCATAGTAAAATGTTTGTCAATTTTGAACCAGGAGACCAAAATTAACCAATATGCCTACTATACCTGCATTTTCCTCGATGGTTCTTAATCATCTCTGAAGGAACTCGTTGATATTTTTCAAGGTCTACCGGTGTCTTCCGGCCTTAAAATTAACTTCGATTAGTCGAATATTTTTCCATTAGGTCCTTTGACTCGCAGATGGTTTTAGTAAACAGTTCGTTTTTACAAAACAAGACATTTTCTTTGGTTAAAAGATTTTACTGAAACGTCCCTATAATTTTTTGATTTTTTACATGAAATATTACATTTTCGAGAAAACATAAGGATAAACCACTATTTGATGAGTTCTTACACAAATTCAAGTTTCATTATAAAGTAGAAAAGTACATTTTACAGCAAAAGAGTTCACGAAGAGGTATATCAGTAAATGAGTTCAAGGGAGCATCCAGTGAATGTCCACTTTTGTTCAATTGAAATTTATTTGTCAATAGTCATTATGATTGAGGTGCTTTTGCTGTTACTTTTGTTAATCTTTTTGTATTATCCTGTTTTATTTTTTATGAAAAGGAAGGTTAGTAGCCGTATATAGGCTATGCATTGCTGAGAACATTTTGTGTACAGTACCTATTTTTAGGCGCCTTATCGCAAAGTGAAGGATGCACGTGACGTTCTAATATGTAATGTAAATATAATGTATGTATACTTGATGAATGATTACAAACAAGCATGAAAGCAAGGAAGAACAATAAAGATAGAGTTAAAAAAAATCTAAAATAATGAGAAAAATATTCATGAAAAATACGTTTGACAGGGTAGCAGTTAATATCTACCCATATTCTATGCCAAATAATCAAAACTTACTCTTAAGAACGTTTTTACCAAGATGGTGGAAAAAGCAAAATGGCCACCAATATTAAATTTATAATATATTATAAAAATAAGAAAAATAATATTGAAACATATTTTGACACAGTTAAACCTAAAATCTGTCTTTTACTTTAATACGTATTCAAAAAGTATTTTTCTTGATATATTTGAGGATCCAGGTCAACCAAGATAAAGAAAGTAACAAATTGGCCTCCGGTATAAAAATTAAAATATATTTAAATAACGCGAAAAATATTCATGGAAAATAATTTTGACACAGTTGCTCTTTATATCAGGCCATGTTTTAGGCAAAGTAATCAACTAAGATGTTGGAACGGCAAAGTGGCCGCCAATGTTAAAATTACACTATATTATAAAAATAGGGAAATAATCAGCAAAAGCTTCCGAGAAAATGGACTCGAGTCCGAGTCCTGACTCGGACGTTACAGCCCTGGGTTACGCCCCTACAATTTTGCTAGACAATTCAAAAAAATGTGCATTTTTTTTTAAATATTTGTGTATTGGGCATGCTGGAAACCATTTTAGAGCATCATCATTTTAGGTTCCCCCCCCCCCCGCAAGTAAAAAAAAGGTTAATTATGAATATCTATATTGTGCAGAGGATTGAAAATTCGAAATGGATTGTTGAATGGGTTAAGACTAGAGTGATGCAAAAGAGCTGTTCATTCTTAAAATACCGTTGCTATGTGTCATTCATTTGCACTAGTCTAAAATAATGAACCACATTGTCCTCACTGTTCTCATGTTTGAACTCTTACCCGGTGATGCATAGGCATGGTGTTTTGTTGGTGTACAGCTGGGTCTGAAAAGAAAGGACAAAAACAGCGGTAGTACAAGAATATTGCTGTCTTCCTTTGCAGTGCCATTATGGTATCCGTCAGTCGTTTTCCGTCTTATTTTGTCTCAGTCTATTAGTGGAGTTAGAGTTAGATGAGGTTTTACGGCTCAGTTTCTAACCAATTGATTTAAGTCGGGCTAGCCAGGGTCTCTTTCCAGTTGTGGCTCACTGGCTTGTTTTCCCTACTCCATTGCTTATGCTGGGCACCAAGCATAATGGCAGTCTATTAGTGGAGAGGGGAAAGAGAAAGGACGTACATACAGCATTCTCATGTAGGCAAAGTCAATTTGGGTTACCTCTGATGATAAGTTTTATGAACCAAGATACTGACAGGCTTCTCTGAAATTATTTTCAGTACCAACCTTTCAGCAACTTTCGGCAGGCAAGCATCTCGCAAAGACCTTAAAATGGAGATAAAGACGAAACAGCGTGCAAAGTACTGGTTTTGGAACAGACAGTACTACGTGGTGCCTATCATTCCTATCATTTTTTGTTGGCTCCCGATCGTGGTCAATAACCCTGTAAGTATAATTGTTAAACCTTTGACGGTATGTATTCTTCACTTTGTAGATTGTGTATTGACCACCTGCCTACATTTGTTGCTCTTGATTTAGAAAGGCAGACATGTTACTGCAGAATGTAATTACAGCTGAAGCACACATTTGGAGATGGGAGAAGAGGGGGGGGGGGTGATCCCATGATCACTGTTTAGTTTGTCTGTGTAATGCAGTATATCAGTGTTTGATGCTTATCGTACCGAATCCAATTCCCAAAACTAAGGATATACTTATGTGTTGCAAATGTTGCTTAGGCTTGCACTTGGCATCTTAATTTTTTATACAACAGTTTAATAAATCTCACATTTTGAAAGCATGACGGCAACAGAAATATTATTACCGAGTTCAAATAAAGATCTTCCTTAAAAAAGGCTCTATTAAAGATGAAGATATTATCTCTGTGTCGACCACGTGTAATTCCTACAACACAACAAACAAGAAGGTTTTACAATGCCGGGGTGGAGGAAATGGACGCTTTTTGATCCCTTGCCGGGAGACAGAGGAATCTTTAAGATGGTGGATTAGTGCGTGTGTAATAACCAGACTTTTAGTACTCGAGTATGTACTCGTACTCGAGTACATTTTTGTGTGCTTAGAATGGTACTCGAACTTATGACTGTCCTCTTGCTAGTACTTAGGAAATTTGCAAATCAAGTACTTGTACTCAGTTTCGTAATCCTGCATTTGAACTTGCTCTTGTACTCGTAGTCAGTACTTTGTACTCGTTACTTGAAGATGTGTACTCATAAGTATAGACATCTCAGTCCAGGATGTTAATATTTGTAATCTTCATTGATATTTTTCTAATTTAACAGTACATGTACAATTTAGTGTTTTTGTGCTAGACAACATAGACTAATATAGTCTATCTCAAAACATATTAAATTAATTATGTTGTTAAG
This sequence comes from Holothuria leucospilota, assembly GCA_029531755.1. Taxonomy (NCBI): domain Eukaryota; kingdom Metazoa; phylum Echinodermata; class Holothuroidea; order Aspidochirotida; family Holothuriidae; genus Holothuria; species Holothuria leucospilota. The sequence continues at coordinate 16,582,687 of CM055975.1, read as the reverse complement.
AAAACCAACATCCAAAAATAAAAAGCAACCTGTTTTGAGAGGCTCAAGAAATTACTACAGTACACTACCAGTCCCCTAGGCACACGAAATTAACTAGTGTATTATCTCTCCTGTAATAAGTGTATTATCTCTGCTTATCCACTTGAGAACATTATCCCCTCCTCCAAAATGATATCATCTTGCCTTGCTGTAGTCTTGAGTTGGGGTGCAGTGTTTGGAACTCCTTGGGTCGGTGACATGGCCAGAGTCTACCTCTAAAAACGCACTGTTGGCAGTTGTTAGCACCTCGCGCTCACCCATTTCAATGTTTAAGACTTGTATGGTTGTGGAGAGCAATACAATAGGTATCAACTTAGAAGGTGAAACGAAAATAGCCATTTTTCCCATAGTCTACTTGAGTCAATGTTTACAAAGAAAATCTGAAAAACTGAGAACCTCAGGAAGAAACAAACCAAAATTCCAAAGGAAAACCTGCGTGGGCTAGTTGTCTCAATAGGTTAAATCAATCTAAACTAAGTCTCATTTTATTTGATAAATGCAAACCTTTGCCCCTCTACTGAACTTGAAAACCTGGCAGTCTGGTTATGCCATTTGTGTAGACTACAGCATACCCAGAGTAATATTTTTCAAGGAAATTGCTTTTGTAATAAAAACACTGTGATAGTGGGTTTCATAATTGAACATGACATGATGACATTGAAACAACAAATGGACTATTCCTAATACTAATTCCCAAGCACACAAGTATACCATAGCTTCCAAACTGATGCGGTGAGTTTTCGCAATAAAATGCTTTTGAGAATTGTAATCTTTATAATTGGCCAAGGCTTGAGGAATAGCCATTTGCCTTCAGACCCCAAGTAAAAAGTACAGCTTTAGCTCAGAAAACGTTGAAGCAGGCAAAGAAACTTCATAGCAAGGAAAATAATCACATAAAAACGAGTTCGTTTCATTCACTTCTAGAGTCGGTAAACATCTCATAGTATTAACAGAAATCAAATGCACCATTTAGTTTTACAATGGTTACAAATAAAGAAACAGTTCCGTTTAAGACATTTGTAAATTACTGTTAATTGTTATAGTACTCCAGCCTTAAAATATATACATTCGCTCAGCAGTGAACTCATACTCGAATGCATTTTTCTATATTACTCCTCATGGTTTTGTACTCGTACTCTGAGAATTTGAAAATGAAGTACTCGCACTCGTACTCGCACTCGCACTTGTACTCAAATCTTTCCACTTGTACTCATATTCGTACTGAAGGTCTTGTACTCGTACCCCTACTCGGGAGCTTGTACTCGCACAACAAGTCTGAGTTAGATGAGGTTTAACAGCCCAGTTTCTAACCAACTGGTTCAAGTCGAGCCGAGCCGGCCATGGCCTTTTTTCCAGTTGTGGCCCACTGGCTTTTTTCCTTACTCCATGGCTTATGCGGAGCATCTCGCACAGGCAGAAAGTTCCATTTTTAAAGTCTTTGGTATGACTCGACCTGGGAATCGAACCCGGGACTCCCGCGTGAGAGACGGATGCTCTACCACTAGACCAAACACGCGGTCCTACAAGTCTGAGATGTATGTGTGTAAAGGTCATTTTGTTCACCAGAGATCAAAAGACCAAATATCTCAGATGGAGAAACGCCGATGGATCTTACACTTGACAAGTGGATGCCCCACACTGGGGTCTACGGAGGTCAAATGATGAAAAAACCTTGAAAATTAACTGTAAGCAAGGTATCTCAGGAAAGTTTGAGGAATCCCGTACTTAGCATATGGATAGATCATACCCCTTATTAATTAGATGATTCCTTTTAGATGATACCTTTACCTTTTGGTAAAGGTAGTTGGGTTCACTAAAAATTAAAGAGTCAAAAACTTCTAAACACGATATCTCAAGCAGTCAAACTATGATGAATCTTAGATTTGGCATGTGGGTAGAAGTTTCTGTTAGACCATGTTATTAACAAGATATAAATGTGTTTGTTCTATGCTCATGGATCTGAAACATTCTGCACCAAGAACTGAAAACTCATGTATGATGAAACTGTGCCAGTTTGAAACCACGGTACTTCATTTCAGAGGCACGGTATCACCGAGCCTTTTGTCTCTCTGGTTTTAAATGGCAATCTGTATTTTGCGTAATAAAATGTTATACCACTAGGCTGATGACTGGACTGCCGGTTCTATCCGATCAAGGACGTGTCACAATAACATTTGGTATTTCCCTATATACTAACCGACACTAACAGTTTCAAAGGTTCATGATGATATGCTAGTGATATAATAGTGACTTGTCACGGTTGTATTCCTATAGATCGGTTACACTGCCTACACTATCATCATTATGGCTTTCTTCTGGTGCCTTGAAATCATTCCACTAGCGGCCACATCCTTACTGCCAATGGTACTGTTTCCACTCTTTGGTGTCCTTAAGTCTGACGATGTTTGCAGACAATATCTGAAAGATACAAACGTTCTCTTCTTTGGCGGACTCATGGTTGCCATAGCAATAGAAAGGTGGAACCTACACCGCAGGATAGCTTTGAAGGTTCTCCTTGTGGTCGGAACTAAACCTGTCTGGTAACTTTGTGCATGAGCTCTCATATTTTCCTAAGAATAACGGTGTTAGAGATACTTCATTTCTTGCTTGAGTTTTTGAGTATTTGACCTGCACGTTCTAAAAATACCCTGATTAAATAAATTAACCAAGGAAGTTTGGTCAAAGCTAACTAGGAAATGTCCATATTTGAAGAGGTATTTCAAATCCGTCATTGATGTTATCCAAAAAGTCTTAATTTTGACTCGAATTCCTTGTTCTTGTAACCCCAAAATGTCTATCTAATGCTCGTGACTACGATGCTGTTTACATTTCATAGGGTCTTTTACAGTGTAAGGGATAAGATGAGAATGATATTTTTGGTAATCTCATAGGTTGATGTTTGGTTTTATGTCTACAACCGCCTTCCTTTCTATGTGGATGAGCAACACGGCAACGACCGCTATGATGATTCCAATTGCTAATGCAGTGCTAACTCAACTTGCTGACAACCCCGGGGAGGCAGTCGATGAAACGGTGAGTGTATACTGTCCTTTACCCTATTTTGCCCTACACTTTCCCGGAGTTTCTGCTTGCTTCTAGTTAGTATAGCCTGTATAGCGGTGTATAAGTAGCCAAGAAGGGGCTGGATGGGGAGTGTGGAGTAGGGGCTTTTTATATGTTTTTGAACCCAGCGGGGTATATGGGTGTAAGGAAATGGGTGTCTTTTAACTTTTTTGAATAGATAAGTATACTAAACACGCAATTCATTTTCAATTGCAAGAATGTCCACAAAAATTTCTGCGAGCTCCACGCGCGTTCAACATGTTAATGCACATATCATATAAGCATGCATTGGTCATCACACCGCATGCCAATTACATACAATCATTTGCCGTGTTCCTACCCTTCCATATTGACTATAATTTTGGGGGAAGTCGTTAAAATAATAATCAGTGGCAAAAGCCAGGATTTCTCTTATGGGATGGGGGTATGCATTGTGTAATCGCCAGACTGGGGAGGGGACACCTCGACACCCCCTCCCCTTTGAAAATTTTTGGAAAATTAGATGTTCTTTCATGCAATCTGGTGCCACATATGCTACCTTTGAAGTAAAATTTGTTTTAAAAATTTTACGTATTTTAGGTACTGAAAAAAATCGGCATCAGTGAGGGGGGCATGGCCCAATGGCCCCCTAAATACACCACTGGTAATCATAATATAATTTTATCCATTAAATCACACTGGTGAATGAATACCGAACGATGTAGGTGCTGGTGCAATTCAAATCAGAACTTTTTTGTAATTACCGAGGAAGTTTTTTAAACTATGGATTACCTTTAGCTACATGATTGCATCATTTTTCTTTCAGTAATTGCCCGAAAAATTTTCAGCATATTGCCCGAATTTTCACAAAAATATTTGGTTGGGGGCTGCATGCCCTCAGCCCACATCCACTTACACCTATGCGCCTTCCTCGCTTTCATAATTCGGGAGTTACTTCAGTTTGATAATTTCAAAACACATGTTATTTTTTATCACTTACACTTCTGGAATTAAAATCTGTATCAGTAGCATAGGATAGAGCCGTGTGCAGGGGCGTATATTCATGAATTCGTAGGGGGGTGTGAACTATTTTGGGACCAACTACAATTTTCCCCATTTTTCCACGGGAACAAACGAAAATCAGGGCAGGTAAAAGATCAATTAACTTTTTAGCTAACTGGATTTGAGTCTGACTTTTTGACGCTCTGAGACCGAGTTTTGATTTTCAAGGGGGTGTCACACCCCCCACATCTCCCCGTATTTACGCCCCTGGTCGTGGGTAAGATGCGGTGTCCAAAATGTTACCATAAGGATACATGAAGCTTTGTTGAAAAATATTTTTGTCGATAAAGTCTTATACCAATTTAACACAGCTGTTTATAGTGTTGATTTCGTTAAAAGTAACTGGCACTTTAAGCACAAAGGTGCTACTTGAAACGAGACAGGCTATGTAACTGACAATACATGACAATCCTATCAGATCTACTTTTGCGTGAGGAAACAATAATAAAGTGGGTTATCAAAGTCGTTCAATTCCTATCAAATGCATAAACATCATTCATACCTACTGCTATGATAAGAAATGGATTGGACTTATGATTAGGTACAAAGTGCATTCGATTCTTAAACGTTTCTCAGCCACTTGATTTCACGTCACCTTTGTGCATAGTAAACTAACAGGGAGTCCATGTTTCTCTCCATTGATAACTATTGATGAGAAACACCAGCCGTTACATTATCTGTGCGTACGTTTAATCACGTTCAGTCTGCTTAATTGCTACAACATGATACATTTTGGCCATACTTCAAGGAATTTGACACAACAGAACTTAGGGGTCAGGGTTCGTGAGAACGCACCTGACCATGACTAACTGGCATGGTTGCTGACCTTTCGCTATAAAAAGGGAAAGCCGCAAAAAATTCCCCGGTGACTATGAAATTGGACCTATTCTAGTACATTTCCTTTACAAATGGTGTATTTCTTACCCAGCACTTTGGAAGTATCTACTGCGATCGGACTCTACGCTTTCCTATACTGAGAAGCTTTGACAATGACCGCCCCTGCACCCCTGTAGTTGAAATTTTCCAATATTCTCGGTAACGTAAGTGGGTTTCAGAAGCGTGTAATCTGCGACAGCGACTAGACGCCCCGACAGATAACTTGTATTTGCTCTAAGGACAGAGAACCCTCAATAAACACCCAAATTTTTAAACATTTTCTCAATGAAACCCTCGAATTTTCATATTTACTTCAATAAAATCTTAAATTTCATATTTTCTTCAATGAAACTCAAAAGTTTTTCCAATTTTAGTAAATACAAACCAAGAGTTTTCGGCGTCGCAAGTTCCGAGCGCGGAAAATTTGGCTGCCCCTTCCTTCCGTTGACCGCTCGGGTTTTCCTTCGGATCGCGTTCGCTCCTCACCCTCGTTGGGAAGATTGGCTTCACAGCCCTGGTGCAACACCTGCTAAAGCTAGGTGGTTTCAAACAGAGGTAACATGAATTTTCGAACAAAGTTTTAGGACTCAAAGTTACCTCTCCATATAATACGTAGCTTGTGACAACTGTACATTCAGCTTCATCCTGTATTGTCATAAAGTAATTTTTCTTTTATTTATTGCAAGATTGCGGAGTATATAATATATCCTTTGACGAGGATTCCACTTCTTCACTAACACTACAGGACAAGAAGAATTTTGGGTCTTGGGGTTAAACTGGGAATACCAAACTCCCCAACTTTAGTGAACATTAAGGGACCCCACCCCAAAAAAATTTTATTATTTTTTGGGCTATTTTTTTTTTTTGCAAATTAAGAACCTTAAAAGAATACGTTATATATCAGTTTAATACTTTTCATGTAACTACTACAATCTTTATATAAACTGGCAGTACCGTAAACGAAACATTTTTCATTGGAGCCTGCCATATGCTGGACCATTTCACAGATGCTCTGAGTAGGAATATCGGCGTTGAATCTTCATTCCAGTTGTCCAGTTTCAACTCTGGATGTTTCCAGTTGGGGCTTGAGGGGAAAGATTTCGTACAGGGCTCACTCTACCGCTACCATAGCAAAGCCACCGGATATATGAAGCATATCTAATGCTTAATTTGAGGCCTGTGGACATGTAAATGTGATACATGCCTATTTGGTGTAAAAAGCATTAAAATGTTAAAAATAGCCGCTACTCACATTAAAATCAACTAAATATTGGCCATTTTACAAGACAATCACTGTTTTTTTCTTACATTATGAATAAAGATGAGCTACTTATGCAAATTTGTGACGTGCAGAGAGGGACCCATCAAATAGGTGTCGTGTTATCCTTTGTTGGCTTAGTCTTCATCCCAAGGACTGCTGTAACTTTGAGATGCCCTGAGGGGTTCATTTTGAAAGTATAGCTATTTAGTTCTTTGTAAATATCCACATTAAACACTGAACTTGAATTTGGCTAGTAAGTAATTAACAGATAATCCAGAAAAGACTAACAAAAGAAATACAGACACTGTGCAACACTCCACATCTAATTTTTTGCATTGTTAATGGGCAATCTCAGAAATGGTCAAACTTTGAAGAGAAATATCTTGAAAACTGTAAAAGATATTCATATAATTCAAACTGATTTTACATCAGGGGATACTTTTTGAGTAAAAGGTCTGGTTCGGTTACATGTCCACAGACCTTTACGTCAAAAAGAAACCTTCAGTAATGGCAACGGTTGAGTTTGATCGACTTCATATGATCCTCTCATTTGTGATAAACCTATTCATTAATTCATTCAGGTCCTTTATGGTTTCTCGTTTATCCTTACAGGCTGAGATCGAAGTAAACGACGCTACGCACGAAGCTGTGACCGTCGAAAATGGACAAGAAAATCTTGGTTTTCAAGACAGCCTAGACACGGATATTGAAGGAAAATTTGAGAAGGATAAAGATTTAGAAATAGTTATAGCGTACGTTTCAGGCACCAATAAGATTAAATATAATTTACAGAATGTCTGTCTGTCGGTCCCTTTTCAAAGCATGGAAAATAGTGATCTTCCTATCGATAGCAACGAATACTCTTGAAATTGCTCCGCAGTAATCTTTGAGCAATAAATCATATATGTGTTCAAAAGTTTTCAATTTTGGTGCCTTCAGGCGATTTAAGGTCTTACGATGGAAATAAGTACCCACAAATGGTAGCAAAAAAACATAGGCGTAGGAAGCTTTTCGAGACTGGGGGGCTGAACCTTGTTTCGTCCTGGGGAGGGTCTAAGGGGAGGGGTGTCCCCCTCCCGTTTAGAAAATTTTTGGGAATTTGAGGGTCCTCAGATGCAATTTGGTGCAACATTTTGAACAAACTTTAAGGAAAATTACTGCAAAGTTTTGACATTTCTTACAGAAGAGACAAATAAAGGGTTTTTGCCCTTGGATCTTGGGGGCGAAAGCAAACTTCAGCCCCCTACATTTTTGACTGGGAGGCTAAGCCCCCCTAGCCCCCCACTTCCTACGCCCTTGGCAGAAAATAGTTGTGATAAATTTCAAAATGCGTGTTTGTCTTTATTGGAGAGGCTAAGTATGAAGTTAAATACCATTGTCACAAACAATCCGAAAGTCAAAATACCATTCCCAATATGAATGGAGAAATTAACAACTATTTAACTTTCAAAAATGTAATTTCGTCCCCATGGGACCTGTCTCATAAAAATTGTGCAGAACTTTGACCTTATGAAATAGGATGGATTGGTACTCTTTACGTGTAGTTAGATGACCTCGGGGTCAAACGCGCCTCTTCCCCAGCGCCAGTTAAACAGGTGGTTGCTAGTTACTGCTTGAGGAAACAATTTATTGTCTTTATAATCCCTGGTGACGACAATGCACAGGTAGACTTGTCTATATGCGATATACAGGGGTGTAGGTACAGGTCAATAAGTATTTAGCAGTGGCACAACATCAAACTTGCGCTCTTCTATGTTCCTGATATATATATATATATATATATATATATATATATATATATATATATATATATATATATATATATATATGTGTGTGTCGAAAGTTGTACAAACTGTCAGTTTAGACAACTTTCGACCTACTTATAGTTCGATCTACCATATTTCGACATATATATATATATATGTGTGTGTGTGGGTATATATAGGTCGAAAGTGTAAATAGTACTACTACATTCGATCTTGAATTTTATACCAATTCTATATATATATATATGTATATATATATATATATTATATATATATATATATATATATATATATATATATATATATATATATATATATATATATATATATATATATATATATATATTATATATATAGTTTGTAAGCAGGATCATTAATCCTTAAATGCAATAAGATGAAAACTGTAAAAAAGTTAAATGAGCATTCTGATAACACGATGTTTCGAAAAGGTAAACTTTTCTTGGTCACGTAAAAAGGTAAACTGAAACACAAATTCTAAGAAACATGCACCAAGAAAGAATACGGATGGAAAGTCAAAGATTATCTTGAGAGCTATGATTGATGTCTTTCACATTCATGCCCACTGGGTCAAAGGTTTTCGGGCCGTAAATTCACTTGAGCTCTACTTCTCCGCGAGTCTCCTTGCTAATGATAACTACCCAGCCAACAATGATATGTGGGTCCTATGTGGGGCCAATGTGGTGCGCTATATGGGGCCAACATGGGATTCCCATATGGGCCCCAGCTCTATGTGTCCGTGGGGGAAACGTGGGGCCTATATGGGATTCAATATGGGGTGGAGATGGGGCCCATGTGGGGCCAATACATGACAAAACAATGCTAATGCGGGTCATATATGGGGCCTATGTGGGTTTCATATGGGGTATGTATGGTGTTTTGTGCTATTCATATGGGGTCCAGATGGGGCATATATGGGATTTCAATGGGGGTTATATGGGATTCGCATGTTGCTTATGGTGAGCATATGGGACGTGTCATGTCTGCATGTGAACTGTATATACGTCTTCAATCAGTAATTTAACAACCATAGTCTATTTGGTTCACAGTTCTCCCATACTCAGGCTGCCAGAGTGACCGTGTAGGCCTGTTCATCTCCTGCCTTGAAAAATGTAATTAACAAAAGTATGCTGCAATAGTGCCAGCAGGGTATGTTCCCGTACACTTCAGATGCAAAGTTTATTACATCCCATTTAGTTTCTCATTCCATGTGACAGTCCGATTACACGGTGAATCATCATTGTGCTTAAAATTCCGAAGTTAAAGCCGGAAACTCGATATGTTCTATTCCATATGATATTGCTTGGTGGAGATATTAAGGAAGTAGAGTCCAACTACGTATCCGTCCATACGTGCAAACTGTTTTCAAAATTATGGTAGCCATTCTAGCTTCCGAATTTAAGGCATCCCTGCAGGAAATTCTCCCTCCTCCTGTAGCATACGCGCCGCCATATCTTTCATTGTAATTTAAAATCTTTAAAATATATGCTTCTTCAAGTCGGTCCGATCAAGGAACATGTAACTTATGACAGGTTACTTATATCCAACTGCTGAGCATAGCTATCCTTTGTAAAATGAATGTCAACTTGAGCTTTGCCATAAAGTTCCGCTTTAGTCCAGGTTACCCTCACTGTGGCTTGTGCACGAAGTACTAAATAAACCATGTGCTCCCAGCACACAGTATACACTGCAAGTGCTTCACTTAACCTGATACTAGCCTACAGAGTATGCATTTGAAAAGCTCTTTGTTGTACAAAGGGCTCCACTAGCCAATCACAATGGACTTCCTGATTGTAAATTACAGGAGGGTCCCATTGTATACAGAGACAACCCTGAATAACCACCTTGGTTTATATGCATCAATGATTCGCTTGGCCAGTCCAGTACATTATTAGTGTATAAGCCTTCCTTATATACTTTATATAGTATGGAATGCACTTTACTGCTAGGGCGAGCAGAAACTTTAATAGGCCTATTCTTAGAACAAAGTTCGAAGAAAAGTGATTCCATAGCTAAGAGGATTTAGTTGCCAGCAAAACTGATGTTACCAAAAAATACTAAATAATAAATTACTAGATGTTCGAAATTCGATCTACGTAATTAAGACATGAGTATGTGGTATATATTAACATGACATGCATCTTCACTGTTCATGTTTGATTTTGGAATTAAAAACGGACTTGTTACCAAAGTAAGTATCTGTGCATAGGTTCATTCAAAAAGCTGGGACCCATATGGGGCCTATATGGGCAATCCCACACACACTCAACCCATTATTGTCTGCAAAAATTTATCATATTGCCTTCAATCTAGATTGAGTGAGGTAAATATCTGAAAATGTGAAAAATTAATCGCATTCGGCCGATTAAAAAATTGTTCTCCAACATGGGTGACATATGGGGCCTATATGGGAATCCCATGCCCATATTTACCCATGAATCCCACGGTTATACCATGTGGGCCCCATATTGAGTGTTGGCTGGGTAGCTTTTCAATTCCTATCAACTCAAAGTTGGTACAAAAATGAAAATGATTACCCAGAGGCGTACCAACTTTACGCATCTCTTTCCTATGTCCACGGCGTCTTATCCTCAGGTCCCCTCCTGTTTCTTTCAAGTACTGCTTACTGCTTTTTACAATCCAAACAATTAAGAAGATAAACACTTTTACCGTAACAATGTGAAAAAGTTTGAACTTTTGATCAGTTGAAAAGCTTTGTACAAGTCGGTTTCTTTAACAGCAGTACAAGTTACACACCGATTAAAATGTGTTCTAAAACAGATTTACTCAACAAATTAAAGTCCGTAGAAATCTTAGCCTTAACAAGTAGAGTCTTCAACTCAGTAGGTTGTCTGTAAATAACTGCAGGGGGACGAAAAACAGTGTCCTTAAAAGTCTTCGACATTTGTAAAACAGGAAAATGTTTCTTAATAATCTTAGACAAAGGAGGAAGGCGCGTGTTTTGAGTGGTCACGAAAGGAGCTATAAAATACTTGTAATTTTTATTAGCGGACTGTAGATTAAACAAATTGTCACGAGACACTTTAAAAGCTTCTTTGATTTTATCACGAACCTTAAAAATGGGGTACCCCCGTTCACAGAGATTATTTTGAAGATTGGTAAGGTTCCTATGCAAGTCCCCTTCTTCTGAACAAATTAATTTAATACAAAGTGCCTGTCTATAGGCTATGTTATCTAAGGCATTTTTAGTATGGTATGAGTTATACCGGAGATAAAGATTTTTGAAATTAGGCTCAACAAACAAATTGGTATTGAGAAAACCTTCCTCAGTACGTTTTATAAGAATGTCAAGAAAGGAAATAGATGTTAAGTCTAAATTGAATGTGAATTCCAACTTAGAAGGATAGAAATTATTCAAAAATCCCATAAAAGAGGTTCAGGCATCTTTGCCATGTGGCCACAGACCACAAATATCATCAATAAAATGACACCATTCTAAAGGTTTCATACTAGTGAACAAGTTCCTCATAATATTTCCTCCACCAAACCCATCCCCAAACAGGCATATCCTGGAGCCATTTCAGGTCTGGTCGAGGTACCGTGAATTTGAGTAAATAAATCAATATGATTTTCATTGAGACAAATCCTGAGACATTCAGCTCAATTATCTGTGGATGGTATCTTACTAGTTCTACCATCTAAAGTACGTATATATATATATATATATATATATATATATATATATATATATATATATATATATATGCTTTTACAATTATACTTACTTCGATTGGCATGTGAGTTACCGTATAGCCGTCAACTAGCTCAGATTAAGAGGCCGGTTTAAAATACATATGTTACATTATAAGTAATTAAAATATTTGTTTAATTTTTAACTTACTTCCCTTGGCACGTGGAGGTAAGGCTCCACCTGACTCATACTAACAGGCAGGTTTTATTTGATGATGCTAAGGTCTTTTTGACACATTAAGTAATCCTTGCCCTCCATTTCATTGGAAGCTTTTCACAAAAGATTAGTGTAGCTCTATACATTTGTATAACACTAGATCAAGTTGTTGAGTGCAAGTAAGGGTAAGGGAAGAGTGCCCCCATGCCCTGGGTAACGCGGTTTGTGTCCTGAAGCATATGCGCCTTACCCACCCATTTACAAAATAATTTTCCCATTTAGAGGTGGAAATACTGTCTTGGAGACTTTGCATGCCTACCCCCATACTGATAACATGCCTACATAGGAACCCAATGGGATGCTGCCCCTTAGTGCTGCACCTTGAAGGAAAAAATAGCCCCGTCCAGCTAGCCCTACCTCGATCTTCCTGCCGTGTGTCGCTCTCACAATTTTGTAAGCTCTCGTAACTTCACCATTTTATAAGAAATTCTCCAAATAAAGCATGAATTGTTTCAGACCTTGAAATAACCAGTAAATTACTTTGTATTGTTTACAGACCACAGTCAGAGCATTCTCTTCAAGAACAACGCAAGTTGCAGTATCAGCGCATGTGTAAGGGCATCACTCTCTGTGTGCCCTACGCTGCCAACATCGGTGGCACTGCAACAGTCACAGGAACCGGGCCAAACCTGGTGTTGATTAATCAGATTGACAGGTACGTTTTTCATATGGCAATGAATTATGAATTTCTCATAACATAAGAAAGAAGCTGAAACTGCAGTGACTTTGCATTTGTAGCCTAAAGTGTTTGGTAAGCAGGGTTAACACGTGAATTCTATGCCATTTCTGTCGAGGGACAGGAAAACTACTACTGTTGAACAGTAAGTGAGGTGCACACTAGCTCAGTGAGTGTGGCTCAGGGTAGTCTTTGTTTTTTAAGCTTCAAATGTAAAAGTAGAGAATGTTTACATGAAACTTACAAGGTCTAGAATGTGCCATATTTCAAGTTCCACTGGTACACATTTCGACCAAATAGTTTTTTTTTTTTTTTTGCAAGGCCTACGCTTCCCATATGCGTCAACCGACGGTGGCTCCCCCAGTGGCGTACTTAGGAGGGGCGGCCGGCAACGGATGCCAGCCTTTGCAGGGGTGCCTTGCCCCAGCCAAATAATTTACTAAAAAGTAGAATTTCTAAAAATATAATCAGTTCAAAGCCCTTACCAACTATAGCACCGTTTTGATCTAGTAGACCCTTAGACCAAAAAAAAAAATTCTCAAAGAATAGGGAATGTTACCCTCTTCTTAGGCAATATCCTCTTTAACTGCAAGTGACCAAAACTAGGAAGAACCAGTATATAACAGGAATTTCTAAACATTTAATCAGTTCATCGCATTACCAAGTTTACCAACGATAGCACTAATTTGTTTCTAATTCACCTCAAATAGACAAAAATTTCTCAAAAAGTAAGGGTGGCGTCTCCTTTATTTAGAAAGCACCTCTTACCTTACCCCTAGCCAAAAATTCGAAAAAAATCAGAGATAATTTCTAAATGTATAATCATTTCAAAGCTTTCACGAAGATAGCACCATTTGGCACCTAAGCCAGGCCTTAAATTTAACCCCATCCCCTCAGCGCCCTCACCCAGGATGACGCCCATAGATCCCTTTCTAAATAGCAATTACAAAGGATTATGGGATAGAGCTTTGGGGTGCGTCTTTTTTCTATGGCATTTTACTATGGACAAAAAGGACGCATACCAAAATTTTATCCCACAATCCTTTGTAATGGTCATTTAGGAAATGGACTATGCATAGGTGAAAAAGGAAAGATCTGCCTGAATGTCAACTACCGTATCTATTGCCTGCCACTTGGTGCTTCGCTTAAACAGTGTCATGAATCGCCCCCTAGAGATTTCGCCCAGGCTTCGGCCCTGATTATACAGAGAATGATAAGTGAAGTCTGAGCAACGCACTGTACGTGTCGCTTGCGTAATCAGGCGATAGAACAGAACACAAACAACCTGTGAAGAGGCCATGTCGATCAGCCAATAGGCTACGCGAGAAGGCATTTGTAGATCAAGTGCCCCTGTGCGTGTTTTCACATCAACGCTTTTTCTCGTATTTCATGGTCCTATAATTCTAATATAGGGCCAGTGCGTGGAACAGGCCGAATAGTTCCCATTTTAAGTCTTACCGAAAGAATGAGCTCCTCTTACTCTGTGGACTATTTTACTCTACATACATTACTTGTGGACTACAGTAAACCTGGGCATGTTGTACATCCAGTGAAAACGACGTGCACATGTGGCGCACTAACGGAGGCGAGGAATGGTCCGCTAGGGTTGTCAGTCTCAAAAGAGTGCATTATGCCACAGTCCAAAATAACCAATACAAAAATTTAGGAGCATTCAGGCTAAGTCGTGAGGATTTCCGGGAATGTCGTCAATGCAAAGCTTTGCCAAATATAGTACAATTTTCATCTAAGCTACTAACATTAACAGAAGTTGCTCATAGGGGAAGAGCAACACTCAAAATAGACCAAAACACCCGTCCAACTTTTAGATCTACCCGATATAAGCATTCAGCAAGCAGTAAGAATATTTGAAGGCATAATGCGTTTGGAGCATCCTTGACTCATCCCTCAGACTTCATTGCCTAATTTAGGTGACCATGCTTAGATGCGCGCAGGTACTCACTACTCTAGGAACCACTGCACATAATGCATTCTTTCTCATTTTAGCTTTTGTCGTTGTCTCTGTTTAAGTAGTATATACTTTTTACTGTGTTTTCGAACGTTCATATTTTATTTGTTTGCAGCGTTTTATATCTTTTATAGCATTCTTGTATAGTGTTGTTTTGACTTATTGTTTCTTTTTTGTTATTTCCTTTTATTCTCTTACATTTGCTTGTCTTACCTTTTTATTCTTTTTCCTTTCGTATTTCTGTGGTATCTTTTATGGTGTATCAATTTACTTCATCTTATTTTTTATGTGCTCCAACGCTTTTGTTAATTCATTTCATTTAACTTGTTTGTTTTCATATCAATTTCTTATGATTACTGCTTTTTATACTTGGTTCTTTTACTTTGTACCGAGGGTCCCGTGAAAGAACAGTCCCTTGGGACAGAACGCGTAACCTTGGTTAAAGAAAGTTTATAAATAAATAAAAAATAAAATGTTTATCACTTTGCCAGATTAATTCATCTTATCAACATTCCAACTCTAGGCGTTAGTCTGTACAGAATCATCTTGGTCTGGTTTGCCATTCCCTAGTCGTTCTCTTTGAGTTGCCCTTGCAAACGGATGAAAATTCACCTAGGGAAGGAAACGCTTCGAAATTCGAAGCTTATGAGAGGACGGATCCAGTGTGACCATGGGGGTCAATAGTGGTGGGGGAGGGGTGGGACTGCCGCGACTTTGAAGACTGAGGACAAAATGCACAATAACCTGTACATATCCAGTCATTTACCCCACAACCCACCCCCTTTCCAGTTGGCAGTGACGCCAACTGTACTGAATGTAATTTTTAATGATTTCGATCCACCTGCGGCTGTTTAGCCGCAGTGTGTGCATTGAGGGCTGGAAATTATCTAGATTTACGTGACGATTTTAACACAACTATATACAAATGGCATTCTTACCTCATAAGGTACAATTCCACGGGAACGTTATTAACAAAGCGCAGAGCGATGTTTCAATATTTGCCATATATCTGTATATATATAAATAGGGGGAGCGCCCCTATTTACAATAGCGTTGTGTGCCTAGTATTGTGATTTCATACCTCTCCTCGTAATAAGAGTAAATAACTGTCGTTTTGAAAGCAATGTGTCTTGGATGTTTGGCAAACAGAGAAGACTCTAGATTGACACTCAGTGTTTAAGTCAGGTGGACTTAGGCGAAATACCTATCTCCCGTCTTAAGCAAAGAAAACTTAGAAGGTAGCTCTCGTACCTGTTAGAATGTAAAAAGATGAAAATAAAAGAATCATTCTTATCATATTCGATAGTTTAACATATCTTGCTTCCCAAGGTATGTACAAGGTATCACCGCTTACGTTACCATATTAAAAGAAACTCGATGCTTGGCCCTGTAAAGGCTATAGAAACGCTAGAATCACATACATAAAACAGAACCTTCGCTACCACCCTCCCTCATTAAAAGTTGAAAGTTTTTTAAATTTGGATATGTTTTGATGAAGCCAACATTGGTGGGGGGGGGGGGGGGGTTGGGGTGGAATGATTCTGGAGTACAAACGATTGTGAGCATTGCAACGTTTGTGCAGAATTGTCCCATCCTTTTTGTAGGATTGTAGAAACAGACTTTCTAATGGACGATGGGCCGCGCAGCATGCATGCTTGTACAAAAAGCTGTGCACATTTTCTAACAACTCTATCCCGACTATCTATATAATAAGCAAAAAGATTTGAAATGGTTTGAATAATTTATTTGCCCAAAACTTTCAGTTAACAATGTGTTTGAAGGACTTGTAATTACACAGCAAGTCCATATGATTTTTCTGTTATTAAGCCACGGTCACGTCAGCGAAAGCTACAACGATATACAGACATATAGTTCCTCGTATTCTAGCTGGTGATAGTTCCGAGAATTGACACATACACCAATATTAGACAATACCACTTATAGGACCATGGCACATCTTACCAGATATATTTTCCCCATCATTTGATGTAAGTCACTTATAATTAAACACAAAATGATATATATTTACTTTTTCAGTTTATACGGACCCGAGGCCAACGTTAGTTTTGGGACCTGGATGATGCTGGCCTTTCCAGGGATGTTAATTTGTCTCTTTTTGTGTTGGCTATGGTTACAGTTTGTGTTTCTAGACTCTTTCAAGTAAGTGCCACGTTTGCAATCGTTTAATACCAATCCTGTTTGCTTCAGCGACTACTGTAGTACAGGTTAATACTTCACTACAATGGAGTTAATGGGATATTCCAGTATTAAAGTAAGGAAGTTTCATAAAAGTGGGAATTTCTTATCTCTTTCTTTATGTAAAGTAAATCTCAGTAGAACGTTGGGTTTGGAAGTCATGGGTTTCCATGGAAATATTCATTTCATGGCAGTGGGAAATCTTTGAAATCACACAGGCTGACTTACTGAATATGTTTTAAATTTTTTATTATCATGAACTTGCGAATGTAATATGTATACACTGTCCGAGTTGCAACCTTTACAAAGAAGTGTAAGCTCAATCTGCAGCCAATGTTCTTCAATGTTGCACTAGGTGTCACGCTTCACAGTCATATCAAACACTCGAATCGTAAAGGATAAAAAAGAATTTGGAAGCAATCTGCCTGTATCACATAAATTTTGTGACCTTCAGGCAACTGGAAGTCTTCCCTTTACAAGTATAACATATTTGCAAGCAGTGTTAGCTTGAGTTATGGACAAGATATCCCTGCCGGATGCTAAGATAGTATGAAAGGAAATACTTTCTTTTATTTTGGGATCGTCTAAACTTGTTTCTGGAATATCCGTTTAAAGTTAAAACTCTCGAATGAAGATATATTATGGGAGTTAGATATCGTATGCTGTATAAAATGCGCATTCTCTGCCATCACCTAATTTGAAAAGATCGACAGGGTCTACAAACCTTTCTTTTAAGGACCCCTCCCCCATTTAACCCCCAGTCGCCAGGACCTGAATTTCGTTACACTAAATAGGCTTGAGTAAAGAGAAAAATAACTAAAAACCATATGCACGTCTCTGTGTCAAGGTAAATATAAGCCGCTTTCATCGGTTTTATTACGGATTTTCTGTTTCAGATTTTGGAAACAAAAACTAGCTCAGACCAAAGAGCAGTCGATTCGAGCCAGAAAAGTGATTCAAGGTCAATATGATGCCCTTGGTCGAATGAGGTACCATTTCTTTTCGTGTACTGAATTATTATACCCTAGTATAATTCTAATCATGAATGGTTCGTTTGAATCATGTGACAACGTTTTGCTACGTAATTATTTAATCCATGTAGATGAAATCCTTTGTTCAACTTTAATTTGTAATATTCATGTTCTGAAGTATCATGAAAGGTACGTGTTAGGGAAAGAAGAGGAATTTTTTACATCAGCTAATGTTTTACAATACGTTTTGGACAAGTGTTTATTTCCTTTTGATTAAAGTCAGCTCACGACCTGGTTTATGTTGAGGATGTGTTTACTGTACTGTTAAGTTTAATCGATCTAGCTTAGAGAGATAGCCTAACCACAAAGTTGCATACCAATCAACATGCTTTGTTCAGGTACATTTTATTCTCCAGACCGATTATAATAAGGGTCACATAATTGTAACTTTACTCACGCATCTTGGGACGTTCTGGTTTACATTGAAGTGTAAAGGGATTTGCAGGAGCTTATGAGTTGGTTCATGAATTTCATGATTTGTATTTTGTCATACCTGTTGAGTTTTACTCATGTCTTGATATTAAATGGTCCAACTAAATGATTTTGCACATCAAACAGACATCTGAAAGGGTAATCAACTATTAAAATCACTTATTAAAAATTTGTGACCAGACACTTCTTAAGATTAAGCATTAATCATAGGCAATCCCAGTTCTGTTCAACGACATACAATTAGTGAAGCTTACAAACTTTTTTGACAGGCTGCCAACTTTTTTACGAAGAGTTCTTGTGATCAGAACTGCAGATGTATATATTCTGTCAAGGGCTTGGACGAGCAACACAAATTACAAGCTCACACTCATGTAAACTACAATTTTTGAAGTTTTCAGTAACTTCAAGGAGGAAGTGACACATGGCTAATGAGGCTAATTGGAAGTATTGGCATGCTATTGTTCCCTTTGAACTCGTCCCAAAATTATCGGTATCAACTCTATGAGCCCCTTTAATTCAATGATTTCATAAAATGCAGAAATCTCTTCTGCTGTGGAGGTGCCAGTGAAGATCTCATATCTATAGCATGTAGCGTTTGGAAGATACTAATTATACTAATTCATAGAAATGTAGTTTTTTCCAGAGATACAGCTGTGCATGATGAGATATCTGTGATGTCATCGCGTCACATTGATTAAAGAAATATTTTTGTATTTCTGTATGGTATTGACACCTCGTATGGAAATTTTAATACCATTTTCCCTTTACCCTATATGGTGAAGTTTTATGCTAGATCTACATTGAAAGACGTTCAATCAGTCTAACACTACCAAATTTCAAGGACGAACAGAACATTAAATTATAAAGAAAAACAGGAGGAATCTGAGGCAATATATACCCACTTAACATTAGATTCTGTGACCTTGAAGAGAACTGGAAGCTTTTCTTGACAAAAGTAACCAATCTTTAAAATGAGATATCTTGGGTGAGGAATGGAGTGTTGCTACTGGGTTTGGAGGGTTTGGAACTTGTTTTTCTTCACACAGAACCCTTGTAATGTGTCAGAGAAATATACCTTCAAAATACCCTTTCAAATGATCCATCTCAAATCGAATTGTAAATTCACCCCAAATTTCTTTACAACTTATTTTCTTTTGCAGTTTTGCAGAGAAAGCCGTTCTAGTTCACTTCGTAATTCTCATTGCTCTTTGGTTAACGAGAGACCCTAAGTTCGTGGATGGATGGGCTGTTATTTTCAAATCTGGGTGAGTAAATAAGATGTTAACCCAACAAATATACCTTCATGAGTTGACCAACTCTTGCCCTTGAACGATCCTGTTGAAAAGTATTAAATATCGGCTAGTTTGTTTGTGCAAAAAGGAATGAATCAGTGGATCCTAAGTCTTCCTCACGAGACCACGACTCACATTCTTACCTGAACGAACAAGGAAGTTATTCTTATACTAACGCCATACTTACGACACAGTTTTAAAGAATGACATTGTTGATGGAAGTATTCCATGCATTGATCGAGGCCTGCGGTAAATTACCCAGTTACTAAATGTAGTGGTTATGTAACAGCGTGATCTTTTGAAAAGAATTCTTATCAAAGTTTCTCTACTTAAGACTTTTAATTCTTTAATTCTTTCAGTTGATTCCAGTTTCACCGCTGTCAGTCACAATCAAAGCTACATAAAATACATCAATGTACGTAGTGTGGAATGTAAACTGTTGTTTATTTAGAACGTTTTCACTTCCATTTAATCCTAATTAAATCCCATGCCTATTTTTACCTTCTCTTTTTACAGATTTGTAACTGATTCTACCACTGTTATTGCAGTCTGTATGTTTTTATTTTGCTTTCCTTCTGAACCTTTGGGATTCATGTGCAGACGTGTTCCAGGTAGTATAGCATCACATTTATTCTATTTCCAATCTTTATTCGCATTCCAACAAGCTAATCCTTTTGTTTTCGGCTTTTGAATTCTTCAAGAAAACAGACAATGCCTCGTGTTTGGTGCTTGTTGTTAACAATCTAGGCCAAAGGTATGGTTCTAATAGCTTCGTTCCAGTAACTCATCGTGTCTATGTTCCTTACTATCTTCAACATGAATATTTAAGTATTATAATTTTTTACCATGCATTCCAGAAGAGATCCCTCGCACAAGAGAAGATAAAGCTGTACACAAAGAGGAGAAAACTATTCCACCTTTGCTTAATTGGAGGATCGTTGAGCAGAAGATGGCATGGAGTGTCATATTTCTATTAGGTGGAGGGGCAGCCATGGCGGAAGCTTGTAAGGTACGAAATGGAATTATGACATACTAACCTTCAATTTTTCTTTACGTTTCCGTGAAATGACACTGATATATGAATTCTTTCAGTAAGTTGGTGACGAGAATAAAAACTGTTCCCCTTATTTGGAAAACTAAAACTTGTATGAAGGAGTCTGACCGGCATTTTGAAAGACAGTCTTAAATATTTTTGCACCCTAGATGTTATGAACCTTACGGAAACAAAATTTGGCAAGGTTCTAGTACTAGGCTTATATGTTACTCTCAGATAAGGGGATTTGGAGGAGCTACCTTGATGAAGTTGAAAATTCCACAACTCCATATTAAAGAGATCAAGAAGAGGAATGACTTTTGTTCTGGCTTCTATCTCAATTTTGCATTTATGTACTGGAATATAAAATATTGAAAATTTTTACTTGTTGAGAATGGCAGATTAATCGCGCCATACTTTTGTGATGTCACTGTAGTTTAGGTCAGATTATGTGAATCCTACAAGAATGGCATGTGTAAAACCAACTGTTAATTCTAATCTACAAGAATCAAATTTAAAACATGACATATCAAAAAACGTTAACTGTGGAAATTGGAGATTTTGTTTCATCAAAGTAATGTTTTGTGAAGATGGAAGTCCGAGTTGAAGTAACTTACAAAGTTAGTGTGTCCACCTAGAACTGTAACATACACTGCTATAATGTTTGGCTTATTGTGGAGGTTCTTTAATAGACCCTTTTCCAAATAGCAACTACAAAGGATTATGGGATAGACTTTAAGTACGCATTTTTTTTAGTCCACAGTAAAATACCATTGACGAAAACGACACACGCCAAAACTCGATCCCAAAATCCTTCGTAATTGCTAATTGGAAAAGGGTCTATAGCTAAAATGTTGATTCACATGCAGTTAGACAACGAAAGCATTCAGGCAATTGTTTATAATTACCCTGGGAGAAGATATTCTAAATTTCCTTCCGATATTCATATTTTAAGACATTCTTCAACTTCAAAGTTCATGTAAACTTCAATTAGCTAGCCTACATTGGTATCATTTTGCGTTACGTTTAAGGCATCTGGTCTTTCATCGTGGCTTGGAGAACAACTAGCTGTGTTTGGATCCCTGTCACCTGGAGTTATGACCCTTTTAATTAGTTTCATCGTTGCCGCTTTTACTGAAATCACCAGCAATACAGCGACCGCGACCATATTTTTACCTATTTTCGCGGAACTGGTGAGTTGCATAGTCTTTTGACAAATCTCTTGTCAAGAACCCTTTTTGGTATATCGAATTATTTGATTATTCCACAGTTAACGAAATTACAGGTATTCAAGAGTGAATCTCAGAATCTCGTAATCGTATAATCTTTTTGTGAAAACTGGAAAGTAATAGCTTTCTTTGTGGAAATGAATAATATTTTCAATTTTTATCATCAGGCAACAAGTCTTGGAGTGAATCCTCTGTACATCATGATACCAGCAACTTTGGCGTGTTCTTATGCTTTCATGTTACCTGTGGCAACACCACCAAATGCTATCGCTTTTTCGCACGGAACAATCAGTGTTATGGACATGGTAAGTAAATTTCTTCCGTATCAATTTTCCTAGATGTCATATTTTCATCACCATAATGCTCAAGATCTGAAGAGCTTTTAGGTGTCTGATGTCACACGCACATTAAGTGCGTTTACGATACCTTGTACGTAACACCAATGCGTGAGTTTGATAGACTGGTAAGTCAATGCCAGGGCTATAAGTGCGACACCTCGTTCATTATCTCCACTAAGAGCTTTTTGCCTTTGTCGTTAAACATGTTCAGCAACATAGTATCTTGTTTCACTTTGAGTGGTAAACTGCTTTAGAAATCATTACTCAAAATAAATATTTGCGTGCGATATCTTGGGCAAATGCTCTGCTTGAAACCATTTTTCGGATACATTTATTAAACGCATAATTAAATACCCTCATGCTAAAAACTTGTATGAAATTATTGAACAACGCTTGGATGCAATTACAGGGTTACGTAAGTTAACTGGTGGGATTTGTTGGTGGTGTCAAGTGATCAGAACAGAGCCGCCAATGAATGAAGGGAACTTTGATTGAGGTGTTGCTCAGTGCTTTCACTTAGGTGCCAATGAAAAAACAAGAAACCAGTGCATGCTCATTTATTGCTCTAGTCTGAGGAAAACGTGTGACTGTAAATTCATTTTCCTACAATTATTACTGCTCATTGCATACAAAAAATTTGATAAGAGGAAGAATAAAATATCCGGAAGCTGACCCCGTGAAAGATGTGTATCTCTTGGTCATGGGTGGGGAACATCCGACCCGCTGACCATATACTACCGGAGAGACTATTTCATCCACCCCGTGAGACAATTCAAAAATGCAATTTTGAAGTCCCGATATAGTTGCTCTTAATCCACGTTTAAAATTGGCCTACGTTCAATCTGCCGGATCTTGCGTATGTGAAAACGAAAAAAAAAACTTCCATCTCATGTCCTCTTAACTCTGTAGCAATACTCCATCCCTAACTCAAGATATCTTATTATTACTTTTGTCAGAGTATACCTCCAGTTCTCATCAAGGTCACAGAATGTAATGTAAAGTGGGCGTATTGCCTCAGATTTCTCTAATATCCTGTTTGTACGTGAAATTTGATACTGTTGGAATGCTTGAATATCTTTACATATAGATCTAGCATATTAACACGTACTACACCATATATAGGTTATAGCGAACAAAGTTGTGAAATATTCCCTTCACAGGCCCGTAGTCAATGGGGGGGGGCAGGGGGGCGAAGCCCCCTTGGAAAGTTATTCGTCCCCCTAGAAGATCAAAAATTACCATTGCTGTAATGCATTTTAGTATGTTTCGCCCCCTCTGGAAAATTTTTCGCCCCCAGAAGCTTTTTCGCCGCCTTCAGCACCTTGTCTGGCTACGGGCCTGTCCCTTCAGCGGTCTCAATATCATACAGAAATACAACGATAAGTCTAATCAATGTGCCGCTATGACATCAAAGATTTTCTATAGTCTCTGTATCTCTAGAAACAAATACATTTTTTCAAACTAAGTATCTTCCAAACACTACGTGCTATTGAGATGCAGTTTTCAAACCCTAAAACAGAAAAAAAAAATTCTACATTTTTTAAAATCATTGAATTTAATCCTTAGCAAATCCCTTTAATACCGAGTACATTACAACTACATCGCGCTCTACACTGCACAGCGTATTGCAGCTGACTGGCATGTGGCAACTTTGTTAGGCCTTGGGATGATTTTGTAAATATTGAAATTCCCCCCCCCCCCCATAGGAAAAAGGTTCCCCACCCCAGGCTATAACATTAATCACTTGTAATAATTATCCAAGGATAAATACGTTTCTCAATTGCTTACATCAGTTGTGAGAAAGGTTTACAAGGTATTACTATGTGTAGGAAGGACTCTTGAACTCCATAACTTGTCCGTTCTAAGGTTGTAATTAATCGCTTGAAACCCAAAAGGCATGCAAATGCTTCTCTGTGTTTATTTGTAGTTGAGGGATTGTTAACTGAATCGACTACTGCCGAATAAATTTTAGAAACTAAAGGTCCGAATAGATATGATTACAAAACAGCTTGCATTTTATAATACGAAACACTGTTATTCTCTTTCGTAACAGGCAAGGACTGGCTTCATTTTGAATATCGTTTGCGTGCTGGTTGCAAATTTCACTATCAATACTTTTGGAATCTGGATTTTTGACGTGAAAAGCTACCCTGACTGGGCCGATCCTTTGGTAACAACTGTAGCACCTACCTCGAGTGTAATAAACTGCACGGAATACTTGCAAAATATGCTCACGTCTGGACCGAACTGAGGTTTCATATTATTTGTGATTCAGTACTGAGTGTTTGTTATCACGCTAAGTAGTATTCGTCGTCTAATTAGCTTTTACTATCTGGGTAAAGAACATGGGCGTCCGGAGGGGGGGGGGCAAGTGCCCCCTGGAAAATCAAAAAATTGAAAAAAACGAAGAAAAAGTAAAGAAAAAACGAAGAAAATATAACATCAACATTTCTGAACAGTTCAATCAGTGTGAATTTCTACTCTCAAAACAGGAATTCAACAAAAATATCAACACTCAGGCCGCAGCAGCCCCCGAGCATATTTTTGGTATTTTTTAAAGTTTATATTTACGTTATTGCTAGTGTTTTCCCTTTTTATATGCGGTAAACAGGCCTTGGAAATGCCATTTCCAGCGATCCGGGAAGCATTTTGGGCCAAAATTTTCTTGCGCTCTGCGCCAACCCATGGTGGCGTGGAGCGCTGAGAGTCTGTCTATGCCCCCCCCCCCACCCTTGACAAATTTCTGGCTCGCCTTTGTCAACACTGTGTGGAAGTAGCATCTAAACTCTTTTCTGGGAGTAAAATATTTCCCATGAAAAAAGTTGGGCCCCCTAAAAAATTTTGCCCCCCCTTGAATTTTTTTCTGCGGACGCCCATGGTAAAGAAAATTAATCGATCGATTTGCTGACGATAAAGGCCTGCTACAGGCGTGAAGGACCGCACTATAGTCAAGAATAATAGTGGGTAGGTACAAAAATGGTTGAACATTACTGAGGTCATTTAAAGCGTTCATGTATCCTATGGTAAACATTTCCCAATCAAAATTTACTGTGAATAATATGTTGTAGTATGTGACAGTCGTTGGTTAGTTTTGTGATAGACGTATCTTATTGTAAGCTTACTGCGTTTACTTTTTCTGAAACAAAGATAAAGGCCAGCACTCATAACCCCAATTCATAAGTGCTAACTGCATTTTCATTCACATGAAAAGTGGGCAGATTCAAACTCCGCCCTTCAAATATAAGTCACTCTAATTGTTCAATTATTTGACTAGATCATGAAAAGTTTTGTAGTCAGCAGAATATGATCTTGAGCAATTAAAATGCGTACGTTCGTCTGAAAGGTGCTGAAAATAGTTTTCTTTGATTTCGAGGAGGGCTTAGAAGTAAACTGAGGGCGAAGACTTTATTCTGTCTGGTATGAGAAAATAGGCCCTTGCAGTCTCTTAATTTCAGGTCACTTTTGTTGTTATTTTTAAACTTGTTAATTGTTACTTTTAAAATCAAGATTATGAAATGATTTTAATTAGTCATTGTGATTGGAAAAAATGAGTAAGGCATCCCAGGGTAAAAAAAAATGACAAAATTTATTTTATATATGATCAGGAACATAATATAATATGCAATATATTGTAGACGACAGGTATACTTACTAAGGTTGCTTATTCAGCTCTTAATTCATGCAGCTGTGCGTCAATAGATAACGAATATACCTCGCAGCCTTATTGAGAATTATATGCATGTAAAATATCATCTCATTAAAAGAGCACCTTGCTATGGGGGTTAGTGCAGATCAGAATATGCGAGCACAAAATGCTATGAATTTAATTTGAGAGTTGTATTTTGGTTTTGATGTGAAAAACAAATTAGTCCTACCAGTGGTCATGGTGATGACAAATTTTATTTCTGTACATAAAGTAATTTTAAGTTATGAAAACTATATTTTGCAGTGTGAACTTACTACAGGTGGCAATGTTAATAAACACGTTAACAAACAGCGTGCTTTAAAGAATACTTAAATGTCTAAATTGCAACCAAAAACAAAAAAGTCGACCCCTTAAATGGACAAAACAATAAACAGACTGGTGAAAACCTAACGACCAACATAAAGTTTACATTGGGTACTTTTCCCCACAGGGCAAATGCAATCATCCCTATCTGAGTTTATACACCATGTTCTTTACTATACTTGTTCTTTCTTCTCTAAAACAGATCATTTGGCTATGAACTGAATCCACATTAATTGCGATGAAGTCAGCCATAAATATATGTATATATGTATATATCCATAGATGTATGTACTATAGAAACCATTCATCAGGCGGCAAAAATGCAGCTATAAACAACACAAGAAGTACGAATAACAACACACTAAAAACAGACACGACCAAACGGACGAGAAAAGTGCGGTTGAGTGACCGAGTGGAAGTGATTTAAAGTCAATGTAAAGGGAATGTTATAGCGAAACAGGTTGAATTACGTCCATTCTTACGTAAAGACCGTGCGGAGAAGCAGTAGCGTGTTCAAAGGGGGGGCCGGGGGGCACAGGCCCCCCACTTCCGAAGTCAGTCGGGGGAAAATCCCTCAGTCGGGGGATTTAAGGGTTGAGGGGAAGAGAAAAATATTGAAGAGACACACTGAACACTCAACAGGGATGGCCCACATCGGGGAGTCTCAATCGATACGATATAGTATGCAGTCCCTGTTGGCGCCTGAGAGAGGACAATTTCTCTAATAAGAACCCAAAATTTTCGGCGCGCTACGCGCGCTGTACAATCACTTCAGGATCTTCAGCAGTTCCATTCCACATTGTTAGATAGCACAGGTCCTGCCAACCTTACCACGAAACATGTAGGCAGAGCACACTGTTTATGTGGAGGTCGAAAGTTCCATTCCATGGAGCGAAGCCTATTTCCTATTCTCTTGTGTGTGTCATGCGGTACGGTCAGTTTGCGAGCGACTCACGGACCTATTTCATAGGGTGTACTTCAGGTGTTTCGATAAAATATATGTTATCCTCGATATGGTGTAGGACCTACGGTTTTTCTTTCTTTTCTTTATGTTCATAATGATCACATATCTTTTTTGTGTAAGCCTGCCAAAAATTTTCGCCCCCTTTGCAAATTCAAGACCACTATATATAAAGTGCGCAACTCGACTCATGAAGAATTAAGTGATTTTATGCAAAATATGCGCTGAAATGGCATGGGATAGTAAGCCATATCCCCTTGTCACCACCTCTTCAACAGAGCTAGGGCTGTCGAAGCTTGGGGTCGCTGGCATGGCCCAGCCTTCTGTCGGGAAATTTTGTCGCTATGCATTTACGATCGGTTTTTCTTATTTTGGCTTTCAAAGGGTCGTTTCTGCAATGAAACCCAAGATTTTCGGTACGCTTTGCCCACTCTTTCTCAGTTCTGTTACTTACAGCTAAATATAGTTCAAACCATTTCCACCTTTCCAAGTAACTGAAGAAGTTGAATACATGAATTTAGGTAAATGTTGGAAATTTCACCTCATATCACCTCATTTAGCTAATGTTCACTTGGGTCTGTAGTGCGGTACGGCTATAGGTTAGTTAGTTAGATGAGGTTTAACGACACACCAACACGAATGTGTCATATAGTGTCAACAAGTTTAAATACGTTTCAAGTCCTTCCCTTTAGTCGCCTCTTACGACAGGAGGGAAATACCGTGGGCATATTCTACAACCCCCAGCCCACAGGGGGACAACCATGGAGGGGCGTGCTCGGTTGTGTGGCGCCGACACAAACCGTGCTTGGTTTTGTGGTACGGCTATAGGACACGAGGAGAAAAGTACAATGTAAGTTATGCCCAATAGGGACCAACTGCCAGGACAATTGACCTTAATTGTCTTTTAATAAGTACCGATTCTTTTTAGTGTAGGATAACCCAAAAAATTTTCGTTCGCTTCTCGCGCTTTGCAATTTCACACTTTACATTCTGGGCCGAGAATATTAAATCAGCCCCGAAACTACGTTCCTCTAGTATATGCACACATATGCCCCACAATGGCATGGTTGAGTACACAGATTTTCTTCAGATCCCTCCTCACCATCCCCTTGACGGCATCGGGGCTGTCAGGGCTTCGGGTCGCTGCCTCCGCCCGTCTAGCCACCTTCGAAACTTAGAAGTAGCCTACAGAATGTAATTAGGAGAGAATTTTTTCATTATATGGTTGTTTACCAAAGGATAGAGCTCTTCCAATCGCCCTTCAGTGAATAATCACACAGGATGCTTCGCGCTAGTCACTTTAACCATCTGAAATGGTAAAACTGTACAGGTTTAAGGATGAAACTGCTGTTAACTTTTGCGATCATCTCAAGCAGCCTTCTTGACTGGCCTCGTGATCTTGCAGTCCTCGTGATCTTACCCTGTCAATGTAAGCTATGTGACACATACTGTAGCATACTGCAGCTTGCAACGATATAGGATAACTTGAACTCTCCGTCATTGACATCGAATTTCACAAAATCTGAAACAAACAAAACCTGATCAATAAGGCCTCTAGAACCAATTGACGGAGGTCTTATTACCTTACATTGCAGGACCCCACCAGGGGCCCTAGCGCAGGCCCCTGGACCCCACGCGTGCAAACTCGCGCTTCGCGCTCGTGGTGCACCTTCGGTGCACTTGTGACACCCCTCCATGTCAGTCGGGGGAATCACAGGTTGTGCCCCCCACCTCCGAAATCCTGCACACGCCACTGCGGAGAAGGTGCTCCGAGGTCAGGTCCGTGATAGGCCGATTTTCGGCAGTTAAACGATCACGGTCAGAACTTCGGCACATTATGGCTACTGTAACCACTAAGTCCTGTAACAAGCATGACAACCTGGCGGGAGGGAGGGGGGGGGGCATTAAATGCGTGGCTTCCTGATATCCTTGGTTTTTAGGATTGAACTGAGCCTGAGGTGTCCTGTGCCTCCGTCTGCAAGATGACCTTTTGTTTCTTCCACATACAATAAGTTACAGCCCATACAACTAAAATATAAACCGCATTTGCGGGAGTATGTGTAAACTGCTGGTGAACAGAGGTGCTATTGCTGTTGGGACCCACAGTGGCGAGGAAACCAGGCAAGAGTTGCATCTCCCACGGTTACAGGGGAAGGTTCCTCGGTGGTGTGTCATGGGCTGTGGTAGATGAGAAACCTGAACCAAATGGTTAGAAGTATTTTTGTTTAACTCTAAAGGCTGTAATTTCCAGTTTAGATATATGTATACATGTGGCTACAGACTCATTTTTTTGTTTTATAAAATTAAGAAAAAGAGATTCGCCTCTTTGTAGCTTTTGTAATTCAGCTGACGCAACCTCATCTTGGCTCATCTCTTTTGATCATGTCCCACTCTGAATGAGTTTTGAAAGAAGATTTCTGACATTCGTATTGCACGTTTACTCTCACTTTAGAGCAGGGTTTTGTTATCCTGATATTAGTACTCATCCTTCCAACTTCTTTTTATTTCATTTTCAGTTGCAACTGTAACAAGAAACCAATTCTGGTTTACAAGTTTGTCTCTTCTTTGGAGGTTGAACATTACATTTGAATAAAAATAATAATAAAGTTCTGTCTTCTTCAGTTCTGTCTAGTGGTAAAGCTTGCCGTTTCAAACGTATTGGAATTATTCAAAGTTTCCACAAATATAGTTCTTCCGTGTAGGCGTGATTCTAGAAAAACACAAAAATGCACCGTTGTTCTGTCCTCTTTTGCTAACTTTTGGAAGATAATTTCTGCAGCCTCGCCATCGTGGCAGATATAATTTGTAAGAAAAATATTTTAAGTTACGTTGGGGATCCTGAATGAGTACGATAAAGAATG
Organism: Holothuria leucospilota; assembly: GCA_029531755.1. NCBI lineage: Eukaryota > Metazoa > Echinodermata > Holothuroidea > Aspidochirotida > Holothuriidae > Holothuria > Holothuria leucospilota. The sequence goes on along the minus strand of CM055975.1, from coordinate 16,552,671 downwards.
TAATCCCCGACGACGGCCATGCAGTCGCCCCAACAAATTTCTTGGTTTTGCTCTTATGTGGGGCAAATTCTTCAATAAAAACCCAAACTTTCTCAACTTACCTTAATTAAATCAAAAATATGAAATCTTTTTCAATATAACCCCACATTTTTCGGCGCGTTTCGCGCGCCTCATATTTTGAATTCAGCAACCCACTGCATCTGTCGAAGCTTAGAGTAGCTGGCCCAAATTCAGGGCGCTTGGCCCTCATGTCGGCAAATCAAAGCACCTACCCTGGCTGAGCCTGCATGCAGGTTTTCCCTTTTGGCATTGCAGTATACCCCCAAATTTCGGCGTGCTTTGCCCGCAATCTTCACAATCCACGTTGTATCACTCATGAACATTATAAGCACAAAAGAACCCTAGCATAAACTAGATGTACTCTTATTCTGACTCATCCCTGGGGCCTTATGGTAGCTCATGGCAGCATGGTCCCCTCACCGTCCGAAAAGCACTAAACTCTTCATCTACGCTTGCGGAGCTGAAGAAGCACCACCATGGCCATAGCCATGTTCCGTTCACTTGTCAGACTTTCCACAATTTGCCGCAAGGGAAGGAACTTTTCGCGCACTTAGCGCGGACGATTATACGTAGGCCCGATTTCTTTAAGCTATGATCGAGTAGGTCTTGAAATATCATCCCATGTGGTTCGCGCAAACCACCCCATCTGTTGGCTCCACTGTCTTCATAGTCTTCTTCGCTGCCCATCTTTGCCGCACGGAAACCCACATATGTCAGAATTTCTGGCCATGAGCTTTCTCTTTATCCGGTTTCATCAGGGTCAATGGCAACGTATAGTCCCCCCCCCTCATTATGTCCCTACAACTGCGCCTGAATTATACATAAAACTATTCTGATCACAGTACTTTCCGAAAAACAGAGACACATTTCCAAACATCTGTAAGGGCCTCCCATCAATATGGGATCTTTTAATTTAATTTGTGGCATACTGTGGAAGGCTGAAAGTACGTTTTTGCCGTTATACATTTTTAAAAATTTTCAAGAACCCTCTTCGCACGCAGCCATTGTCGGTGTAGGTGGTAATTGTTAATACACTTACGATAACAAGGCATCCTGAAATGCGCTTGTTAGTCCTTTACCCCTTTGCAAAACCTATCAGGGAGGTCTAAGATCACCTTCCTGCACCTATACTCTCCCTCCCGCCCACTCCCCATTACTGGAGGCTGTTCGTCTGGATATTTGTTCAGAATTAGTAAAAATACGGTAGATGTAAAGTGCTTGGCGCCATACTTTATATTATCATTTGGATGTCAGGTAATAAGCATTATGTCATTGTACCATTTTATACTATTGATCCAGAGCTTCCAGGAGGCTCTGTACAGGTATCAGCCAGCCTTAGATACCCTTTTATAATGCACAATGAAGGAAAGGAAAATATTCGTATTTGTCCAAGATGCTTCTATTGACTCCGTGCACGTATTTTATGGCAACAAACCTTTGCCCGAATAGTAGGCAGTAAAGTAGCCAAGGGGGGGCTTCAGGAGGTTTTTTTGACAACGTATTCTTCTCTTAGACAACATACTCTCTGCTTTCACCTACTCAAAATAAGAGTTGTTGACTCGAGTCGCTGACTTGGACTCGAGTCCGAGTCGTACTTTTCCTTGACTTGCGACTTGACTTGAAGAAAAATGACTTGGAGATATTGAATGACAATGTTTGTAGCTGAGTGTGACATGAATTTTGTACCATAAAATATCCAAGAACAGAAACGGATTCTTTTTTCATGCGTTTAAGATTGCAGTGTGCCACGGCTACGGCCTTTCGCTATGATCATGTGTAGTATCTGTTCTTTTCAGCCGGTTGAGAATGAAGCCACACACGACAGACCCATGATGTATAGGTCTCAAGGTCAAGAGGTTGGCCACATTAAGTATTGTGTCCTTTCGGGACTTAGCTCCTTTGGGGAGCAGAACTCCTTCGGAACTAACGTTTGGTTTAGCCCTCGGCTCTACGCCGGAGAGTCAATGGGATAAGTTTAAGAAAAAGTAGAACGGCTATAACCTAAAGACAAGGTTTCAGGACAAGAAGGACAAGGTGGACAAAAAGTGAAACTGGTGTAGCACTGATTTGATCAACCATCAAACGCATATTACCTGTAACTGCGAGCGCACATCACGTTTGATTAGTGTACATCGGTCAGTGATTTCCAACCTTCTTCGGCTCATCGCGGCCTCTTGCACCGCACGGTGTGCTGAGCAAACACACTCCTCCCATGTCCTCAAAATATGAATGAAAACAACAGAACGCCCTATATCTATGAAGTATGGAAAAGAAATTGAAACCACGTGGTAAGATTTTAGGGTATGACTAAATAGCTTACGGTCTTTTTATGTGTGGATACAGGGAATTACAAACCCATGACGGGAGGGAGGCCCATAGCAGTGGCGCCGGCACGGGAGGCATGGGGTCGCCTGCCCAGAATCGCTTTCTGAAAATTTTCGACCATTTTTTAAATGAACCCAAAAGGTGTTTAAGATATAGAGTTCTGTAGGGGGTGGGTGAGGTGTTTCGACTGAGTAATGGATCTATTTTAATTAATTTCTATCACAAGTGTTCTGTGCTTATTATCAGTACCGTCTCAGAAGTATTAGCACTATTCATCAGTGATGGCTTTTTTAGGCCGATTGTTCCTGTCCTTATGAGTGATTACAGAGGAGCACTTGATTACAACATTGCAAGAATGCGAAACAGGGAAATTCAAGAAAAGGCATATTTCGTGAATATTGAAAACTTTTAAGAATTTCCAGGCAAAGGGCTCGCCGTCTAATTGGCCGGTGAATTTCATTAGGGAATTGAGAGCTACCCGGTGCATAGTCTGCATCATGGAATTTTTGTCATGGAAAAGATTTCTAATGCAAAATTTGTCACCCCTCAACTAAGGCAACACACCCTACCTTTACACCCAACCAAAAATAAAAATATACTGAACAAAGAGAATTTTTCAAAATATCATCAGTTCTAAAATTTGCCAAAAATATCACCACTTTGCATCTAAGCCACCTCTAAATGAACAAAAATCTCTAAAAGGGGAGGGGTTTATCTCTCCCCTTAAAGCCAGCCCCTCCCCCAGGACTGTGCCTGCACGGGGGACAAGGAAGGATCCACCGGGGGTGCAAATGAACCATCGCAGGTTCTTATATGCACAACTTAAAACTGATTTTGTGGGGGTATCTGGAGTGGGATTAAACATAATTTGTTGTGTTCCCCCACTCACAAACTCCTGGCGGCGCCACTGGTTCACATTATATGGTGTCGAAGCCCGAACTCGTCATCGCCGCAGGTATGGTGACTTGAAAGGGTATGAAGGTCATCCTTAGGACAAAATACCAATGAAACGCTGTTAAACACAAATTCCTAGCTGACATCTGACAATTTGAAACAAGATTAGCACGCAAAAACGGCAAACATTTTAGGTAAAATCATGTTGTAGAATGCAGTGTGAACCCTGCAATTCTGGAATATGGAATTCCCAGCAGTGATCATTCATCAGTCAAATGGCCAAGACACAAGGTCTTTTTACACACATTTAGAGAATACTCATTGCCACGTGAAAAAGTTCCTCACCCGTATGCAGCTAGGCTACCCATAAAACTGCAAAATGTTGAGCGGAATAATGTTTGGGTAATATGATATCCTCCTTAGCGTAAAACGATCCCATTTGCAAAAGAACTTATCTTTTCTTATCTACGATATTGTAAGCTACTCAGCGTACAGTAAGTACTTTAAGCTTAAGTGATCCAGTGATTGTCCTGAAAAGTTGTTGATTGAATTTTCTTTAGTATGGAAATAAAGTATTTGGTAAATTTTCCAAAAAGACAAAAGGACCATCCTGCGACTTCTCTTGATAAAACTTTATCAAGTCCTACCCTCCGGTATCCGTATTAAGAAGGACCTGTTATCTAGTTTATAGGTTTATTATCTTTTTATTTAAATATTATGACTGGTGACTTGACTTGACTTGAACGAAATTGACTTGTGACTCGACTTGACTTGAAGGAAAATGACTTGCGACTCGACTTGAAGGCAAATGACTTGAGACTTGACTTGAAGGTAAATGACTTGAGGCTTGACTCGAGAAAAAAAAATATTTGAATACAACTCTGCTAAAAATTTGAATTCACTACATTATGGACATTTTCCAGCCATATATGATCATCTCCAAAAAGTCCCAAAGACAACACCATTTTGCATCTAAGCAATCTTAGATAAACAAAAATTTCTCAAAGAGGAGGGGTGTAGGCCCCCTCCCTAGGACGGCACCTTTATGTAGTGACAAAGGAAGGATCCCCACTGCTGTATATAAACGCAGGGCATATAAAATGTCAATTTACTCGCCGCCACTCAGTTGGAAAGAACATCCAGCCTGTCGGAAAAATTAGAATTCTCTTAATTATGGACATTTTCCGGCCATATACAGTGGCGGATCCAGGATTTGGCAAAAGGGGGGACCAGGTCATAGTGGTTTGTATAAAAGTCCGACTGGGGGAGGGTTCTAAGGAGAGGGGATGTTCCCCCGGGGGCAGTGGTGGGGTATTTTGATAGGGGGCAAAGCATGTGATGAGTAATCGCTGTCCTGGGGGAGGGGTCTAAGGGAGGGTTTCCCCCTCCCCTTTGAGAAATTTTTAGTTAATTTAAGGCTGCTCAGATGTAAAATGGTGATGTCTGTGGTGTATTTTTTGAACTGATCTTAAATGGCTGGAAAGCGTTCATAATTCAGTGAATTTTAATTTTTGGTTGGGTGAAAGATGCTTTTCTGGGGAGGAGTCTAAGGGGAGGGGTGTCCCCTCCGCTTTGAGAAATTTTTGTTAATTTAAGGCTGCTCAGATGCAAAATGGTGATGTCTGTGGTGTATTTTTTGAACTGATCATATATGGCTTGAAAGCGTTCATAATTCAGTGACTTTAATTTTTGGTTGGGTAAAAGACGCTTTTCTGGGGAGGGGGCTAAGGAGAAATTTTTTTAATTTAAGATTGCTTAGATGCAAAATGGTGATGCCTTTAGTATATTTTTGAACTGATCATATATCGCTGGAAAATGTCCATAATTTAGTGAATTTTAAATTTTACCCTAAATTCACAGTGCATTTTATTAAAATAAATTACAAGCCTTAAATAAGACACTACAGGGTAATATTGCAGCAAGTTATAGTTAAAAGCCTGATGTTGTCAAAAATATTCCTCTAAATATTAAAGAATTCTGAAATTTCCTTGAAAGTAGAAGCAGCGCTCCCAATGATGTGGGCCTAGCCGGTAATAGACTGAAGTTAGCAATCCATTAATACAGCGCTCATGAGTAACGCCTTGCAATGCCCAGAGAAAATTACTGAGGTCAATATCAGCCAAAATATTATCAACTGAAAGTTAGTAGCAGAGTTATTAACATAACACTTCAGTTATTTTCTGAGGTAGAAAATAATGAACAAGTTTGAGTTTCACTCTGACACATCTCATAGGCCTATTTCATTGAAAAAGGGCCTTGTCCTTTGTTTCATGAAGTTGAAAAAAACTTTCAAAATCTGTTGGAAGGGGGGCCCGGCCCCCCTAAATCCGCCCCTGATATAAGATCAGCTCCAAAACTATCCCAAAGATAGCACCATTTTGCATCTAAACAACCTTAAATTAACAAAACTCTCTCAAAGGGGAGGGGAACAACCCTCCCTTAGACCCCTCCCCCAGGACGGCACCTTTATGTAGTGACAAAGGAAGGATCCCCACTGCTGTCTATAAAATCGCAGAGCGCATAAAAAAGGTGCAATTTACGCACCGCCATTCAGTTGGAAAAACATCCATCCAGTCGGAAATATGGACCTTCAATCCCCCAAACATATCCAAGCATATGACCCAAGCTACGGCTCTAATGCTAATGGCCAGCTTTTCGACTGTTCTGTGATTTGTAGCTTTAACTTGGGGAAAACTTTTGAATTCAAGCGTGTATCAAGGGAGAGTGGTTGGGGCGTTGGGGGCGCCCGGGCTGAATATACTTTACTAACTATCCCATAGGCCGCTATACTCGGCATTTCTCAAACTTGAAGTCCATTCCCTCCCTCTCATTTAGAAGATACTGCATACGCTGATGTACAAGACTGTATCTAAAGGGACTCATTGAGTTGATATCGATTACTTTGTGACGAGTTTGAAGGGAATCATTGCATGCCAATGCTTCTAATTAGCCTCATTGCTCATGTTTCACTTGCTGATTTCACTTGTGACCGAAAATGTGAAAGACTGTAGTTTTTATGGGCCACGAGCTTGTAGTTCACCAAGCTTGTCCAAGCCCTTGATAGACCAGCCTCTCCTGAATACACAACACGTATATACATCTGAGGACTTGATCACAACAGCTGTTGGTAAGAGGAGTTGCAAGCCTATCAATCCAGTTGGCATGAGCCTCACTCATTGGTTGTCTTTGAACTGGGCATACATATGATTAATACCTAACGGTAAAAAGTGTCTGGTCACGAATTTGTAAGAAATAATTTTCATCATTAATTACCCTATCATTACCGTTTCAGTTGTGTGTCAGATGTGCAGAATCTCTTAGGTTCACCATTTACTATAAAGATGTTAGTAAAACTCAACAGGTGTGACAAAATATGATGAATTAGGTGAACCAACTCAATAAACCCCTTCAACGAACCCGAAACCATTCCTTTATTATTAACTTAAACAATAAAAATTTGGCCTGTATTGCCGCCGGCCCCTGGATCTTTGTTCAAGTTCTGCAAAATCCCTTATAGGTGTAGGAAGCTGCAGGCGGGACGGGGAGGCGGGGGACATTGGCCCCAGTCAGAATGTGATGGAGCGGAAGTGTTCTTCCTCCCCCTCACATGGTACACACTTCCACCCGCTAAAAATGTTAGGGACTAAATTTGTTAGTCAATGTTTTGCCGCGAAGGAAATTTCCGTCACGTCATTTATTCTCATCCTAACAAATGAACCACTGTATTGAGATACAGCAGCATTGCTGCTCTTGTTGTTAATCCCACGTGTGGGGGGGGGGGGGGATTAGTTACATGTGCCTGATTGTGGCACTTGTAGATATGTCATTGCTCTGTTCCAAAATATTGATTTGACTATAGTGTTGGTTCAACACAGAACGAAGAAATCTCCAGAGTGAACTTTGTTTGCTCATCCCCTCTTTAAGCCTTCACAACCACCTCCGCCCAAGCAAAGAGGATTGAGTCTAGTTTTGGACGAAAACTTCGTTACCATAATATGACTTAATTATTCATGTACTCTCTCATTATTCATACCTTTGTTTTTGAGTGATGTATGTATTCAAATAGCCATAAAACTGAAAGCCTAGACATCTGGGAAGCCCAGTTATTACTCTGTTGCATAACCACCTGTGCAGTGGGTACTATGCAGTGGGTATTAGCAGGGAGTAGTATCAATTCTGTGGGTGGCATAGGCTACTGCATGATTTAAATGGGGCATGTTGGATTCTCTTGAATATTCACTGACAAATCAACCAGTCTTGGGGCCTCATGTTCTTTGTATATCCAAAAGAATTTGTTCGGTGTAGTAGCCGAGGCCTTTGTTTCATCAGTGCCTTTCAATAACATCGAACGCACCCTCAGCCGCCCAAAATGTTACGGACTTAATTTGTCAGATATCATTTCGCGGAACATATTTCTTGAATTAATGTTTTACCTTTCATTGTTGTTTGCTTCTGAAGAAGACACAGAAAACGCCAAGGAGACTTGGTCAAGTCTAAGGATCCAGGGCCATTCTTTGACAAATACAGCACACCATTAAACAAGCACAATAGACACCCTTTGTTGACAGATGCTTAAGGGTACCCCTAAGAGGCTCAATTCATAGTGACAATGGAAGAAAATATTTTGAAATCGGTAATCTTTTAAATATTCTTGACAAAACTGGCTTTGGAAGAGAGCGAAAAGTTGCTTTGGAAAGGTAAGCTAATTCGGTCTCAATAAAAGCAATGGCCCCGGCTACTAAAGTAGCCGAGGCCATTGTTTTTATTGAGACCTTTCGTGTCAAATGCGAACTGCATTTAACATGGAAACCGTTTAATCTCAAAATAGGAAAATATTCATAAAAGTATTACAAATTGTAATAAAAAATCTTTGTGTAAGGGGTGGGGGTTACACGAACTGATAATGTGGACAAGCTAGGTGCAGTAGCGTCTATTGACGTGATCTGGATGAAGAATGTTTAGATGTACTTTGTAAGGAACAGAGAAGCGCCTCCTCATATGATAGATCACGGGCCCAGTGAAAGGTTAGTCCGGCAGTGCCCTTCAATAACATCGTACGCACCCCACCCGCTCAAAATGTTAGGGACTAAATTTGTCAGTCGGCATTTTGCGGAGAAAATTCTTGAATTAATGTTTTACGTTCCACTGTTATTTGTTTCTGAAGATGACACAGAAAGCGTCAAGAGATACTTGGTCAAGTCTAAGGTACCAGGGCCTTTCTCTGACAAATACAGCACACCATTAAACAAGCGCAATAGACACCATTTGTTGACAGATGCTTAGGGGTACCCCTAAGAGGCTCAATCCATAGTGACAATGGAAGAAAATATTTTGAAATCGGTAATCTTTCAAATATTCATGACAAAACTGGCTTTGGAAGAGAGAGAAGAGTTGCTTTGGAAAGGTAAGCTAATTCGTGTCAAATGCGAACTGCATGTAATATGGAAACCGTTTTGTTCCAAAATGGGAAAATATTCATAAAAGTATTACAAATGGGCAATCGAAAAAAGCTACGTGTAAGAGGTGGTGGTTGCACGACCTGATAATGTGGACAAGATGCAGTAGCGTCTATTGACGTGATATGGATGAAGTATGTTTAGATGTAATTAGGTCCAGAGAAGCACCTCCTTATAAGATTAGTTACGGGCCCCCTGAAGGTAAAGCTGGCAGTGCCCTTCAATAACATCGTACGCACCACCACCCGTCCAAAATGTTACGGACTTAATTTGTCAGTCAGCGTTTCAGGGAGGAAATTTCTTGAATTAATGTTTTACCTGTCACTGGTGTTTGTTTCTGAAGAAGACACAAAAAGCGACTAGGAGACTTGGTCAAGTCAAAGGATCCAGGGCCTTTCTTTGACAAATACATCACACCTTTAAACAAGCACAATAGACACCCTTTGTTGACAGATGCTAAGGGATACCCCTATGAGGCTCAATCCATAGTGACAGTGGAAGAAAATATTTTGAAATCGGTAATCTTTTAAATATTCATGACAAAATTGGCTTTGGGAGAGAGAGAAGAGTTGTTTTGGAAAGGTAAGCATATTCGGTCTCAATAAAACCAATGGCCCCGGCTACTAAAGTAGCCGAGGCCATTGTTAAAGTAGCCGAGGTCTGTTTTAATTAAGAACTGTCGTGCTTTATGCCAACTACATGTAATATGCAAACCGTTTCATTTCAAAATAGGAAAATATTCATAAAAGTATTTCCAATTGTTACCGAAAGAATTCTATTTGTTAGGGGTGGGGTTTGCACCAAGAGTTAATGTGGACTATACATGCAGTTGCGTCTAGAGACATGATTTGGAAATTTACAGTAAGATGTGATTAACAAAACGAAGCCTAACTAGGAAAAGAAGTAATGGGAACGCAGAGGTCTCGATAAAAGCTGGAAAAAGGGAAGATTTGCAAGAGAAAGCAACTGCAAACACTTGACAGATATCAGTAAGGAAAACAGCTGTAACCTTCAAACTGCAAAACGCGAAAAGTCTAACTGTCAAGGCTACAGTGGACCTGAAGTCACGTACTTTGCGTTCGAAGTCGAACGCTCCACCTTCTGACCTACGACAGTATTAGAAATCCGTCTCAATATATTCATACTGATACTCAACTGTAAAGCTGTATGCCACACAAGTAAAAGTGCCCGGGGGGGGGGGGGTGGGGTGAGCAAACACCCCTTTTCGTCCACATCCTTAAATGTTGGTACCGTGCTTTATATTGCACGAAACACCTTCAAACAATTTTGTTTCAATGCTTGAATGTTCGTTATTTCTCCTGTCAATGTTTCTCATTTATCTTTTAAATTTTTCGTAGTTTGTCCTAACAAAGACATCAAAAAGGGTTCGGTGAGGGGGCACAGGACTTCATGGCTCCTCCTTGGCAGAATTTTTCCAGTTTGTTTTGGAGACATATAGTCAGGATAGTAGATACGATAAAATGTGTAATCCCGACGTTAGCGCCAAGATTTGCGCGACAGTGGACAAAGCTCCCCGACGTAGGAATGCAGCCTGAAGCCCCGACAAAGGCGACGGTTTGCCAAAAGGATGTCGAAAACAAAATTTTCGGCAAGCAGTTTGGGTTTTTAGTTAATAGAATCGGAAAATTTGGGTTTTTTATCACAGGATTTGCCCTCATTTAGAACCAAATCAAGTTAATTACCGAGGCGACTGTCGTTGTCGGATAATTCCAGGGGTGGCAAGGGGCAGTCCCCCCTAAGATTTCCAAACCCCAAATGAGAGTTGGACTGCTGGAGAAGAAAAACCTTTCTGAAATGTTGAAATTTCACTGTCTAAAGTATGATTTCAAGGCTCCCCAAAACATCGAAAATTGCATACGAGGGTTCCTTTTCCCCCCTACATTTTCCAGGGGAGATCATCGGAGCCCTGCCGTGGGCACGTTCTTGTGTGGGGTTTCCTCCTGATGAATGAACCACCCTTTTCCTACAAGATACACCATTTAAATATAACAGCATATACGCTGGATTAAAGGCTCTCTAGTCTCACACAGACAGTGAAATTGTCCGAATAAAGTTAACTTTTAGCCCCTCCTCCAATTTAAACAAAGAACACCTTTCTAGTACACTTCCAAGATAGAGGCACAGTACCTTACCTAGCCTGCACTGAGTTTAATTTGCTCGAGGCTATATATTGGCACACAGTGACTCTGTGTGAGCTTAATTGGAAACGCTACTGACTGACTGTACAAGTCATCGTTGACCAACCAGAGTGAAGTTTATTGTTTGAACAAATGTCAATCAAAGTGCAGTCATAATCTCTTTTTAGGACACTAGGACTATTTCCAAAATATCTTTGGGTAGGGAAATCGGAGTTGCTGGCAACTCTCTGGTTTTGGGGGATGCCAAATCCCCTTTAAGATAAAATAGCCTATGGTTACCTTTAATTGATCGCTAAACTCTATGAGTCTAGATTATAAAACAACTTTTAATTTAAAGGGCATAATCTGTCCTCGCAATTTCCTGCAAATTTATCTTGTAACGAAATCTAAATCTCACAAATATCTTCTTATTTCCCTTCAAGTACATTTAATGATATGTTAGAACATAAATATTGCATACTTGAGGTAAACCATGGAGTTAGGCTACTATGTGTGAATTTCACAACTCAGTGAGAACTATAATGTAACATGATAAAGCGTATAAATCTTTCGGCCTTTTGGGTAGTACACCACTTCTTATTTGTACATAGACTTACACACTAATTTCGGTCCCTTTCGTGCCTCTGGACCCTTGTAGAAGTTTTCAGCGGGCACAAGCTACCTCTTACATGAAAGCTCACGATTAGGACTTTTACAATCATATGGTTTCAAATTTGTGTACAATGGCTATTGAGATTTTGAGCCAGGAAAGCCTGTATAATAGGTTAGTAGTTCTTGCTGTTTTACTTCATTCAAAATGCCATTTTGCATCTCCGTCGGAAGGATATATTGCAAAAAGTTACCTGAAATGCCTTCAGATTTCTTCATTTTTGCATGACGAGTTTTTCAATTCCTTCTCTATCACACACATATCACGAAATGATCACACCTTTTCAACAACATGGTCTTTACTGTCCCCCAAAAACTTTTTCAAGGTGTTAAATTCTTAGGGTAATATCCTTCGCGGGATTCCCCTTAAATTAGTGGTGTGCTAACTTTGGCTAAGATCATGTGTGGTATCTCTTCTTTTCGGCCATTGAGAATGGTGCCACGCATGACAGACCCATAATGTAGAGGTCTGAAGGTCGAAAGCTTGATCAGGTAACTGGTTAAGTTTGTTGTAATTTTGGGACGTAGCTCATTTGGGGAGCAGATCTCCTTCGGGAGTAACGTCTGGTTTCGCCGTTCGACTGTTCTCCAGAGAGTCGAGGGGACTTTGAAAAAGTAACTGATTCTCAAGAGCCATTCATGAAATAGGACATCCGGGTACAATAATGCAATTGGGGTGACTGCATATTCCTTTTAAATCAAATCGAACTTTTCTTCTTGAAATGTAAATTTGTTTCTAAAGCATGTAAGCTAAAAGTAACCAATGTTTAGATGCAACTTTAAGGTCTATAAGATGTGGCATTGTCCCTCCCCCATCTGGGAGACATTTCAACCGAACAATTTTGTGTGAGACCTTTGCTATTGCTACGCGTCAACCGATGGTAGCTCTTCCGGTCGTGTACTAAGAGCGCTAGGGAGAAGCCCGCACCGTGTACTAGCCTTGTAGGGGTGCCATTTCAGTAAATAATTAAAATTTCATTTCAAATCATGTTATCAGTTCAAATCCTTACCAAAGATAACACCATTTTGTATGTAAGAACCGTCTAGAAAACTAAAACTCAAAGGGTAGAGGTGTCATCCCTACCCTTAGGCAACATCCGCATTAATTACACCCTACCAAAGTAGAAAACAATCACTCAGTAATGAGGATTTCTAAACATATAATTAATTTAACGCTTTACGAAGCTTAACCAAAGAGAGCACCATTTTACATCCAAGTACCTCATATAGAGAAAAAAAATTCAAAGAGTATAGGTTGTCGTCTCCTTCTCTTAGACAGCACTTCATGACCTACGCCCAGCCCAAAATGGGAAGAATATCAATATATAATGACAATTTGTAAAGATATAACCCAGGGGCGTAGCTAGGATGAAATTTTTAGGGGGGCCAAGGTAACAAATGGGGGGCCGGCAACGCCGAGGGTCAGGCTTGTCAAGAATATCTAAGCGGAGCGCCACCATCAGTTGGCGCGGAGCGTGCAAGAAAATTTTTTGCTTTACAAACCCTCCAGATGGCCGGAAACGGCACTTCCCACGTGTTTTAAGCTGCGTGTACCCAGCCTTGAAATTCGAATCTCATGTCTGCCATTTCTAAAATAATGGGGAAAAACTCAATCCATGAAAATGGTAATACACAAGGCCGCACATACACTTTTTTGCTAAGGGGCAAAACGTGGCATTACTGATCTGTGGCCTGGGGGAGGGGACTAAAGGGAACGGGTATCTCCCTCCCCCTTGGCGAAAATTTGTAATTTCAGGAGGACGTATAGATAGCAAATGGTGCAACATTTGAGGGATTCTAGCTTTAAAAGGAAAACGAAATGTAGTTGTGACTAAGTGCGACAAAAGTCATTTTGGAGAGCGTGGTGGATATGATGTGAAGCATGACCTCAGCCATTGAACTCCGTTGTGGGGAGGGTTTAAGGGAGGGGAAGGAGTGTTATTGGTTATAAAACGTTTTCATGACTAAACTGGCACGGTTTGAAAACGTTTTTAGGCCATTGATGATTGATGCTATCTACAGCAACAACAGCAACATTGTAGGTATGCATAATCGCGCGTAGCGCGAGAATTTACGAAAGGTAGGCTAGATTGAATATATCCTAATAGAGCTGTAAATGATTGGTGGTGTGTACAGATATAGGCATGAAAATATTGATCTACCTATTTGAAATTTTTTAAGTTCTGTCATTACGATCACAGCTATTTCTTATATTTTTATTGCGTTTTCTCTGTACATTCTCAAAGTTGGAAACGGTGCACTGAAAATTTCTGGGGGAAATTTCCCCCTGCCCCCCGCTGTGTACGGCCGTGGATATCATATGAGCTGAGATATACAAGAATCATACTGAATTTTATGCATCCCTTTTCATTTCTTCTGCCTGCAATTCTCCCATATTTACCTTCTAGTATATCTCTGTTACATTTGTCCATCACCCTATCCATAGGCTACATGTCCACTTTTCAATTACATATCCCCTAGATCATACCGTTTGTCTCCAACCTAGGGTTAACACTGTCCTGGTGTAGGGGTCTAAGGGTGTCCCCTTCCCTTTGGAAATTTTTCCGGTTTTCAATGGTGTCTAGATGCAAAATGGTGCTGTATTTTTTCACGAAGTCATCGGTATTTTACTTGGTCAGACCTATAATACCACCAGTAAATCTTTCAAACTATTTAACCGCAAGGCAGAAGTAGGGATCATGTGGGAAACACATGAAATCCGGACCTTGTTGGCAAATTTCACAAATCCGCCTAGACGCCAGTGCGAACTAGTAAAAAGAGCACTTATCGAAAACAATCGTTCTACGGTGCACTTGTCATGGGCAAGGAGAGAGACACGACATACTTGTTAAGGATAGAAAAATTATTCGAACGCAGTACCTTACCGTACGGCATATTTTGTGTATGATACTGTATAGGAATGTTCGTGTAAGAAATGTCTTTAGTGTGTGTTTGCCATGTTTTCAGTAAATCAACCAGCATCTGAAAGGCAGAAAGGGTCTAAACCTGACAAAGTCACATCCGAATTTGTCATCGGGACGTTCGTTTCATCGTCCAAGCGAATCATATGCGAATTAAACGATAGTGCAGACTATATACCTAATTTAGTGAAAGTAGGCATTTTAAAGTTATAAGTTGAGTTCATACGTGCGCAAAATGTGTTTTTCACACATTTACTTTTTCTTAATTCTTACACATTTTATTTATTTTTTGAAGGAAGTACTTCAAAGTCTAGTTCCGTTCAATTATTTATTTTTTCTTAATTCTTACACATTTTATTAGGACACAAAAAATCTGGGGGGGGGGCCTGACGAATATCTGGAGGGCCAAGGCCCCCCAGGCCCCCCGTGGCTACGCCGCTGATATAACCAGTTCAGTGCTTTGCCAACGATAGCACAATTTTGTACCAATGCCAGGCCTCACATGGACACCCCCTCAATATTCTCGCCCAGGATGGCACCCATGCACACTGGCAGGTGAAAAAGAAAGGGTCCACCCTGGTGTCACTATCGGTAGGCACGCCACTTCGTACTCCACTTAGATAGTGATTCCCCCTAGGCTGCGACTCTGACTACATTTTTTATCGTTTCCCGAAGACATTGGAAAATTTCTCCGACAGTGGGAAGATCCTTCCCAGACGAGGGACATGGCCCCAACCCCCACCTAGTGTCACCACTGTTCCGACGACGATCAGTCTCCCCGATTTTTTGACTTTCCTTGGTCTCAAGAGCACAAATCCTCTGATACGAACAAAAAATTTGTGGCGCCCTTCGCGGTCTTGCTTTTCTTACTTGTGACTTTACTCCGTGAAATCATTGGGACATTCATGTTAACTAAGTGTACAGGTGTACTTTTTCTGGTTGTGTATGAATTTAGCAATTTTGTCATCCCTTCAAAATCCTCGTTAATTACGTGTCATGAAATGCAGTAAGGAAATCTTGTAACGCGTATGTACGTAGCCACCCTCTGTTGTATGTTTATAATAAGTTCTTCATTGCAAGACCTTTGTTTCTGACTAATTGTAAAAAGGAACTATGTAACATAATTGTTTATAAATATGATTTCACCGAAATTGTTGAGATAGGATATGGATATGTATGTGTGTATGTGTGTGTATGTATGTATGTGGGTATGTGGGTGCGTGCGTGCGTATGTATGTATGTAAGCATGTATGTATGTATACATATGGGTAAAAAACGAACACATTATGGTGAATTTCCTGAGGAGTAGTTGAACTCAAGCAAAGGAGGTCTGCCAAATGGGGGCTGGCAATTCCCGCTAACACAACACGTTTTATAACACCACTTTACACGCTTTAAAAACGTTTTGTGTTAGCCACGAAGTGACAATATTATAAGTGGTAAGTTGAAAGAGGAGCCGTCCCTCCAGGCAATGTGCTTTAAATTACCCACATTGATACGTGGGTATACCCTTAGTATCAATAAAAAGGACACGTTAACCAGTTTGAAAGTGAACTAGTGGCTTGCAGGAAGGGTGGATATTCGATGGTACAGGGTCTATAAATACTTAAATTATAGAACAGTGATCCCTAATGAAGTTCCTGGCAATGATAAGTTATAGCAATCATATGTGCGCGGCCAGCGGGCAGAAAGATCTGCCGTTAAGGAAAATTCTGTAATTACACACCTCTCCGAAAGGAAACGAAATATCTTGTTTATTGCGTGATCGGTCACTGACCGATTGGAAGTTAACTCTCGGAAGCCTGAATTTACTACGTTGATGACATCATAGAAAGTTGTTTTTCATTTAACTCCTTTATGGCCATTTGATGTTGGCGGCTGTGGGAAAGGAAGGTACTGGAAGCAGAAATACGTGTGCAACGTCTATATTGTTCACATTTTAGCAATGTGCACACTTGTCCAGCTGCAAAAAGAAGAAGAAATAAGAACAGTTCAATGAAAATAAGGTACAATCTGCTGAGTGTCCAAAGAGTCCTGAAGGCAATCAAGGTATATTTCTTCTATGTCAAGTACTCCGATAGTCAACAGTAATGACGAACTCTAACAGGTTGCAAGACGCCATATTGCTCGCTAACTCTATAAACGATCTCTAATGAGGTAGTGAACAGTCCTACCCTCTCAGGGACCTAACAACTAGTCTGCCCGTGCTGCGGTAGCCTCCTGGGAAGAGTGCAATACAAGAAAACATTCCACAAGTTAACCCACCCTTTCCTTTTATACTAACAATTTGAACGCAGCCTGAGAGCAACATTTTCAGTGCCATGACAAAAGCTTGCCCTGCATGCAATAAACCAAGGAATGCAAAATCTGTCTGTTTGAAATATCCCGCTGGTAGATGATTCCGGAACACCATAAACAGCTAAAATGAATGTTTTATTTTGACTTGTGATATCTAGTTTTGTGTGGAAATTCCTATCTAAGAAAAACTGTCAGTTACTTCCAAAATAAAACCTCTGAAAAATTTCGACCATTGACACGTTCATTAGAAGAAAGGTTAACAAAGGATAGGCTGAAGGCCTGTCCACACAGGATGCGTTGCGTTGCGTTGCATTGCGTATACGCTACTTCACGTCACTTTTTTATTACTCTGCAGGTAAATCAATGGAGCCGTTGCGTCGCGTCACGATCGATGCGGAAAAAAAGTTGACGTATGACTTCCAGATGCATCAATTTTTGGCAAAGTCCATGTGCGTTCAGAAACAGAGTTGTCGTATACGCCAAATTTGATTTTTTTATGCTTTCCTTTCATGAAATGAAATTCCGAGAACATATTCAACACAAAAGAAGGAAAAGCGGCTATAGTATCGAGGAATCCTGTTCAGGTTCCACCCGAACATTGTCACCACATTACAAGGACGTACTACATGGCAAAATTCCGCAGCTAAAAACGTAGCCAGAAATTTATCAGGAGGGAATGGGGAGGGGTCTGAGGGGAGGGGTGTTCCATTTGGGCAAAAAAATGCAATTTAAAGGCATGTGGATGCAAAATGATGCAATGTTTGAGCTCAAAATGACAATAAAACACCTGTAAAGTGGGCAGAATAGCTCATTTTTTTGCAAAAAAAAAAGAAAAAATTTCAACACTGGGAATGTATATACGCAAATAATTCTTTGGGTGGACCCACCACCCTCTCGATATTATTGACTTCGGTAGTGGCAAAACAGATGCATTCATTGGTGGGGTGGTTCGGAGGGTAGTCTGGACACTAGACATGACTGCACAGGGAAATTTCGCGGTACATGAGAAGATATATAATGCATTGTACATAATACTGATATATAAATTACCGGCACTTCCTTCATAAGTGTTATATGTGCCATTATAATGTGTATGCATGCTCTTGTTATGAAAATCATGTTCAGTGTATTTTCGTTTTTCATTGAGGTTTACTTATGGACTCCCTCCAGTTGGTACCTTGTTTCGAGATAGCTGGTCCAACCGTTCCCATCAGACCACGAAACTGTTCCCGGCTCAACATGTAGTAATCCTTGAACCTGTCACCATCGAGGGACAATTCGCTCACAAAGTGGTGATATTGTCCCATATCCTTCCTCTTCTTGTTGATGTCGTGCACCCATATTCCCTTTCGCTTACGTATGTGGAGAATGAGGGCCGTGATGGCAGGGTCGTCCTCACTGCTAGAGTCACCCATGGTAGCCATATTGAATATCGTGAGTGATGGCGACTGTAGCCGGTGAACTGTGAACCTTTCTATGACCTACATACACTTTTTTCATCAATCAGCATGCATTAAAATTGGAAACTACACACTGCATCCCGAAGTGACGAATCGAAATTGACGTAGTGTGATCGCATCCTGTACAGACAGGCACGCGTCTTGACATATCGGCAAGGATACGGAAAAAAAACGTATAAGCAAAGCATACGCATACTGTTTGGACAGGTCTCAAGGCATATCTTGCGAGGCACTCCCACGTCACGAATTTGTTCATATTTACATATGACGCAGGTACAAAAACAGTAACTGTCTTGCGCAATATTCCTTCATTTTGATGCACTTTGCTAGTAATTGTGGCTGCATTTTAAGGTACCAATTCTTTTATATGAAATATGCAGATAGTGCAGAAATGTTCACAAACATTTAACATTAGCAAAACATGCACATGATAGTTTAAACATAAATTATGTACCACTAGAAGATTTTAAATCTCCTCTTGTAGAACCGTCTAGCTTTTTCTGTTCAGTATTTGCTTATATAAATATTCAGTCATGGATTAACGATTGGCACATAGGTACGATATTCTTACAGTCAATGTATTAATATTTTTATAAGAGCAATCAGTGAACTTTATACGATAGTAAACTTTGCAGAATATCGTCTGTCATTTAGGTCTCATTCATATTATTGATTGTTAAAAGTGTCCTTCTTGACCCGGAGTTAAATTTTACTGGCCTATAAACTCAGTTAAATCAACCTCTTGAAAGAACAAAGTCACAAATAAACCCCATGTTGTACTTAACCGAAAGGAACTTCAGATGCTGACATCAGATCAAAGATCATTTACAGCAACCAGCTAGACATTACGCTGCAATTTTATGCCAACTTTGCAGCTCGAAAATGCCACGGGTCGTGTTGCTTGTCAGCTGATTCAGGCTTACTAAAGGTAGCTTTAATTTCCTTTCTTGGTAAAGATCATAGCACCAATCGGCGTAAGATTCGAGGGGGGCAGCAGCTACCTACCCCCACCCCTGTTGAGGGAAAAAAGTTATTTCTCAGACAGATTTTTGGGAAAGAAGGGGGAATTTTCTCCTGTAGCACAGACTTTCGCAAGCAAAAACGGTTCGGCACCCTAGCAAGATCAAACAACAACAAAAACCACATAACCGTAAGACCTATCGTAGCGCCTAAAAGTTCAGTAAGGTTTTGAAATTTTTAAAAATTAGATGTCCTTACATGCAATCTGGTGTTACATATGCTACCTTTGAAGTAAAATGTCTGTTAAAAAATTTGGGGTGGTCAATAGTCATTTTGCAAAAAATCTGTAAATACCTGAAATTCTATAGAATTTATACGTTCAACCATAAAACTTGATACGGTTTTTGAAAGTAAAAACAATTGTGCCGTTTTGTTAAACACCGTTCTCAGTGACCTAATATCCACAACGACCAATAGTGAACCCTACTCAGCCTGAGATTTATTGCGTGAAAAAGGCTATCCGAATTGAAAGAACTAAATATACCAGTACTTATTTCGTTTAAGGGTTATTCCACCTTCATCTTACTGTTAAACCATTTTGCAAGAAAATTAATGAGATGTGCTTACCACTTGAAAGCCTCGTTTCAGTCGAATTTTCCGAACTATTGATAACACCAATCTCCCTACTCTCAGTTCGGAATATACTGGTAAGGCAACTGTATGGGCGTAGGAGCCCAAGTTGATGGGGGGGGGGGGGGGAGGGGGCTGTAACGACTTGCCCGAAAACTAAAACCAAAAATTTTCTGCGCCCTCAACATGCGTTCAACATGTTAATGTACATATCATACGGGCATGCATCGGTCATCACACCGCATGCCAATTACATACAATCATTTGCCGTGTTACTACCCTTCCATATTGATAATAATTTGGGGGGGATCATTACAATAATAATGATAATAATCAGGGGCGTAGCCAGGATTCTTCTCATGGGGTTGATGGACATGCATTATGTTGTGTGATCGCCGGCCTGGGGAGAGGTCTTAAGGCAGGGGGCTGGGTAATCCTCCCCCATTGAAAATTTTGAAAAATTAGGTGTCCTTACATGCAATCAGGTGCCACATATGCTACCTTTAAAGTAAAATTTCTGTTAAAAAATTTACGTATTTAAGGTACTGACAAAATCGGCATCAGTGAGGGAGGCATGGTCCAATGGGTCCATAAATACACCACGGATACACTGATAATCATAAGTTTAACCATTAAAAATACACTGGTGAACTAATACCGAATATATAAGTGCTGGTGCAATTCAACTCAGAACTTTATTTTAATCACCAAGGAAGTTTTTTAGACTATTAATTACCTTAAGCTTTTACCTCATTCTTTCCCGAGAAGAAAAACTTTGTCGCACTGAGGTTTATCCCTCAAAGTTATCCTTTTTATGATATCACGTTGTACGTTGCTGTCGTGAACGTTCAACAGTCAACGCTCACCGAGGCACCATTCACAGTGCGGTCACACGTCCTGTCCTAAGAATAGGCTGGACTAATGGTGTGTATTTTAACGCGCGCAAGTGCGCCTTAGCGCCGAAGGCGTTAGATACCTGACTTTGGTGGTAAACAGGAAGTCGCACTGTACGAGATGAAATAGGGCAAACGTCGGCCATTTGGTGATGTCATAATGTAGCATATGAAAAGACCTTATGCACTGACATCACACTGATGTCACTTTGGAGGAAAACAATGAAGCACACTACTACACGTGCACTCACGGCGCAGATTTCGTACGAGCGTGTAGTAGACTTATACGCGCATATACCCCGGTGTTCAAATCAGCTGTCTGCATTTGTGGGTGTAACATGCAATCATACGCTATTTTCCTCCAAACAAGGGAGCACTTTCTGCTCTGTGACATCACGCTAAGGTCTATAGACCTTATGCGACTTATGCATATAATGTCACAGAGCAGAAAGTGCTCCCTCGTTTGGAGGAAAAGCGCGTATCATTGCAAGTTACCAACAAATGCAGACAGCTGATTTGTCAACCAATAGCACACGCGCGTAAGTCTACTACATCTACGCCGCTTGTGCACATGGGCTTAATTCTTTTCCTCCAAACTGACGTATCGTGACGTCAATGCGTAAGGTCTATAGAGTTTAATACTGTCCGTGTTTGACATTGCCCGGTGAGATAACGAATTTAGAGTAAAAGGTTAGTTTCTGCCGGAGATATTGAAACATGTCAAACATTTAATTTACATGCCGCATTTCTTCTAATAGTAGGCTCTTTTAAAGTACTCTGTTTTTAGCTAAACGTGCTGTTGATAGTTGTTTCCTGTAATTGCTTTGCGGGTATTTCAAGTGTCCATTCCTAAAGGTCGTGTTGGATTCTTATGCACTTACTAGGGAAGCATTAAGTGCATTCGTTTTCTCAGCACGCAATAGTGTTCTACAAGTATTCAAGATAAATACACAGAAAAATGTATTCTGCGCGTAAACCACGCGCAGGCACACCAAGCTATTCTTGTAATTGCATTTGGTGTAATGCGTTCTTAGTTTTGTACTCAGATCGCCTAATCAGCTAATGCAACGACTTGCATGTTAAAGTGACACTCCCACCGATATCTGCACTTCCATGAGGGGTTACTTATCATACTTATCACAACAATGTAGGTAGGCTGTAGGAGTTTAATACATAAGCGTGTAGCATTATATATATATATATATATATATATAAAGTAACAGTAACAGTAACAGTAACAGTAACAGTAACAAATATCGACTCACATCACTACTGAACATCACACATATGGAAAAACATTTCTACACCTTTGACCTTTACTACTACGTTGTACGAGATGTAATTTCTAACCTTGGAACACACATTCACCAAGTTCGAAGAAAATCGGTACAGCCGAATAGTAACAGTTTTTGACCTAAAAATGTACATTTGACCCTCTTTTGACCCTCTATCTCGGTTGCCATGGTGACAATATATTTTGTAGAACTTGTCGACGCTATTATACATTTCAACTTCCCTGACCTCTAAGTCTGACGTCTGACCTTTAACCTTACTTACGGGTTTACGAGACACGACTTCCCACCCAGTGGGGTACCTTACTTCCGGGGTATGCGAGACACAGTTTCCAACCCTGGGGTCCCTTTCACCAAGTTTGAAGAGCAGTCCAGCCAACTAGCAGCAGTTTTGAAACAAAAATTGTAAACCTAACCTTTTGTCACGTGACCTTTGTCCTCGATTATCATGGCAACCACACATTTTGGTAGGATATGTCCTCTCTATTGTACGTGTGAAGTTTCTTGTACGTGCAGGGAGTAGTTATTAAGATAGCAACTCCCTGGCGCAATGGTTCCTCATGAACTACAGTCCAAAACAGCTTTTTACACAATTTGACCTTCACATCCGTGTGTGCGAGACACATTTTCCCAACTTTAGGAGCCTTCCCACCAAGTCTGGAGAGAATTGGTCCCAGCCGTTTAGTAGCAGTTTTCGAAACAAGAAAATGTACATTTGACCTCCTGTCACACAATTTGGACTCGGTTGCCATGGCAACCACATATGTTGGAGTTAGAGTTAGATGAGGTTCTTCGGCTCAGTTTCTAACCAACTGGTTTAAGTTGGGCCGGTCACGGCCTTTTTCAAGTTGTGGCTCACTGGCTTGTTTTCCCTACCCCATTGCTTATGCTGAGCACAAAGCACAATGGCTGTAAGTTCCATTTTTAAAGTCTTTAGTATGACCCAGCCAGGAGTCGAACCCCAGACCTTTCGATCCCATCCCTTCGTGTATGGTGTCAGTCGGTCATCCGGGTCTCTCCGTTACCTAGCAACTTTGGAATGAAAACAACAACTCA
The DNA here is from genome assembly GCA_029531755.1 of Holothuria leucospilota. Taxonomy (NCBI): domain Eukaryota; kingdom Metazoa; phylum Echinodermata; class Holothuroidea; order Aspidochirotida; family Holothuriidae; genus Holothuria; species Holothuria leucospilota. The sequence goes on along the minus strand of CM055975.1, from coordinate 16,529,619 downwards.
CTGCAGTATGACCATATGGGAACTCTTAACGTGTGACACTGCTGGAGTGAAAACAATCACTGAACTGCACTTCATTGGGACGGAATACCCGCAATACATTGTTTTCACTCCAACACATTGTTGCCATGGGGAAGTGACGTTTCACTGGTCAACTCATTGCTTTGAATTAGAGCCATCCTTACAAGATGACGGCCTTAACTGTCAAATATTTAAGTTACAAAACTCAAGAATCAGAAACTTGAAACCAATCGTACATTTCTATACATTCCACAATATGTAACTGACCTAGTATGGCATGGCACTTTTATTTTACCAATTGCACCGTACGGACAGTTTGGAGCAGACTTGCACCCATAAAAATTCCATCATGCACAATTATTTCACCACATTCACTGGAACCTATAGGAGCCTCAGAAGGGTTTTGTAACTGAAACATATCTCTGATCTCTGCAAAGAAGGACAGAGGAACGTCATAGCTACCCTTGAGCTTACATCTCATATAACACTCGAATATGAACTGTTCATTCTGAAAAAAAATATTTTGGGGTTTAAACCGAAATACCACAGGGAATTTTCTCAAGCTTCCCTGATCACGTGGTAACGTTTCCTTATACAATTGACAAGTCAAACTAATAACCCAAGAGCTTCCAAATGTGAAATACACATCAAAATGCATAAAAATAAGAAAGAAATGAAGCAATGCACGTTTTACATCAAGACATACTCATTTTAGACTCCTATCATACTAAATGTTTCCCATAAACCATGTTTAGGTTGTTTGATTACGGTACTTTGAACTGCTATGACTCTTTGCTGCAAATTCATTTTCGAAGATGCCTGCATCTTGTCCAACGTAAATGATGCCACTTATTTCATTGGAGTTGAAATTACTACAGCACACGTAAAATTTGACCTGTTCACTTCACACTTGGCTTTGTATATAAGATTAAGGGCCTTGACATTTATGTCCTTAATTGTACATGATTTTGTTGCCCTCTGGACTTGAACGTATCCATATAATTCTTGACATGACCTTAACACATTAAGTCTAAATCTCTGTACCGGAAGATAACTTAAAATATAGCTTGTTTGCGTGCGTGATTTCCAATAACTTCTTTGATCAGGAAGATCCTGTTTGAATCTTTCTTCTTTTATTTTTCAATCCTTGGCTTTTGGCGTTCCAAAAGAAAACGGTCGGTTCGGGTTTCAATGCCATAGTTAGAAAAGAAGAAATATTAGCTAAACATTCAAACTTTGTCATTCCTGAGTGTATTATCAGTCCAACATTTTGCCAAGAAAGCACCATTTTGCATTCAAACAACCTGATAGAACACTGGTACCCTTACATCCTCTACCAGGATGACGTTCCCTGCACGGATTGACAACGGATTGACTTTTCGGCAACGCAACCAATGATAACATCGATCTTTATGAAAACTGGGACATATAAACAAATATGTTAATGTGCATATATAGCAACAACAGGAAAACAAACGTGAGAGAGGCGAGGGGAAAGATATTCCCCAAACCCAAAAGCGGGAGACAAGAACATACTTTAGCTCCCCCCCCCCCCTCCCGTAACAATTACTGACATAATCGAACTTAAGATGGAACTTTCATATAATTTCATTTAATTTAACTTCTTCAATGTAAAATTACTAAGAATACTCGTATGTTTTAAAAATGTTATTTTGGGCCAACTCGGGAACCCTATTACATTGACATTCCCTGAAGGACAGTCTGAGTTGAATTAAATCAGAGCTCCATTAAACCGTTATCACAATCAATCCTTCCCCCTCCCCTCTGCTGAAAATTCCCCTAAACCATCAAATCAAGCAAACCTCAACCGACCTAAGCTAGTAATTGGAAAATTCTTTTTGCTTCTGCTTAGGCGGGCAATATGATAAACACTTTAGTTTTCTGATCATCTCTCTCTCTCTCTCTGGTCCACCTATGGCGAATGATTATGGACCTCCTCAGAGGTACTAAGGTGGGCCTTCAACCATACGAATTTCCAGGAGCGTTCCGATACTCGAACATGTCATAGGGAAGCTGCAAATTATGAAACCGATGGTTACTTTGGGTGTGGATGAATTGTTGTTAATCCACATTTCCATTTTAATGAACCCAACTCACTTTTGTCTGTTAACCCGAGCATGTCCATGTCTGTCAATGTTTGCTTTAGGGACTTTTTGATGGTATCGTCTGGTAAATCCTTGAAGATAGCTACTATTCCTGGCAAATGCGTTTGTTAGCTGTGCATGTTGGCAATCTGTTTTCCATCGACAGACAATAAAGGGCCATATGTTATGTACTCAGATTTATGCCCATAACCTTTTACTGGGGATAAAATGGCTTTCACATAGCAGGCGATCGACGTTTGGTTGGGTGGGATTTTGTGTTGTGAGACAACTTGTCCAATGGTGCAATTTATTAGTCATCATTGAAATTTAATATATACAAGTACACTAACAAATAGCTTACGAAGTAGAACACAATAAAACGTTAACCGGTTGTCTGGAATGTGAGGCTGATGTTGCCTATAGATTTCGTATCATCCAAAACAGTGGTTTACAGTGGTATTCCTCGAGGCCCTATCATATAAATAGAAGAGTCTGAGGTAGCAAAATCATGGGGGGGGTATGTTTTGCTAGACATCAAAAAATTGAGCAGTGTTTTTTATTCATTGACCAAGTAAACAACGCTTTTAAAGAAAGTGAGAAAGTAAAAGGTAGTATGAAACAAGCAAAATCGATAACTCAACTCTCTTTATCAAAATCCATGCTTAGGCCGAATATATAATGACATTGTAGAATATGGATTCAAAATTAATCTCTGGTTTTATTTTTAGAACAAAAATGGGCAGATATAGCCCTAAGGTAGAAATTGATATGAACCTAACATTTGCCAAAAAAGAGCAAAAGGAGAGGTATTATCTAAACCAGAATCTCACATATTGAAGAGATATGGATTCTATATGATATTACAGTAATGGCCTGATATTCGTCTTGACGTTCGTGTCATATCTGAATACGAAACCACACTATGTATGAGTAAAACAAGTACGCGCGTCTTCTCCAGACAAAAGTTAGTACACTGTTACTGAATTTAATTCAAAGTCCTTATTAGATAATAATTCAATATCAGGTCATGTATCTAGACTTCGGCACATCTATTTGACTGAATATGTAGTCACGTGATTTAAAAGATACCTACAATCATTTCATAGGATACCAGGGTACACTAATAATCACGGGGTGACTACATTTTCCCTTTAACTTTCCAAATTATGATGACCAAAAATGTAGCAAATTCTGACTCTTCCCACATTTGCATGTTTTGTAGTTTTAGCCAGATTCAGTACTGTATCATGTACACATTTTTGTATGTGCTATATGACCATAGGTGCTGAGTGCATCCATGTGAACTCCGATGGAACATAGAAACTTGATCTAAATGATAAAACCCAAAATGGCCGCTAAAAAGACTATACTACATTTCTGTAAGGAACTGACGCCTTGTCTGGTCTGCTCGCCATCCTATTGAAATTGGAATACACACCAGAGTCATTCGTTCATATTTGACCTTGCCTACAAATGCACTAATTGAAATCCTTTAAGGAGAGGGGTGACGGGTGACACCTCTATTCTTTGAGATTTTTGTTGGTCCTGTAGATCTAAAATGGTACTATCCTTGGTAAAGCTTTGAAATATTCATATGATAAATTCTACTTATTTACTGACAACGCCTGTACCTGGTGCCTGCTGCTCCTTCTTAGTATGTAAGTGGGGGAGCCACCGTCGGTTGACGTGTAGCCATAGCGTAAGCCTTGCAAGAGAATGATTGGAAGAAAAGCCTCGCAGATGGAGGGTGGGGGGAGGGGTGTCAGCTATCAGACCTTGTAATTTGCATCTAAACATTTTCTATTTTTAGATTTCATACTTTAGAAACAAGTTTAGATTTCAACAAGAAAGGGTAGACTTGATCACAATTCAAACTTACAAGCTCATTGAGTTAAGCTCATAATTAACGGTAATCATAGACTACTTTAAAAAGCATGCTGTGGCACGGTATGAGAAATAATACTAAAGATCTTTTAGCCTGCGTATATGCAGGTGTAGTCAAGCTGTGTATCATGCAAGACGAAGAGGATATATTCGTCAGGGAAAATAACTCATATAAGGGCGCGTCAACGGCGGGGGTCCTGGGCCTCCCGGGAAAATATTTTTTCTCAAATAGGCCAAATTTCATTTAAAGATTTGGGAATCTCAGGGGCAACTGGCCCCCTTGACCCCCGCAGGCTCGGCCCTGTATGATCCTCGAAAAGTGCAGATCAATAATCTTTCAATCTGAACTGAAGGGTAGTTGCGATGATTCTGAAATCAACCACCACAGGTGCCTAGCTACTTGAACAGAACCATGATGTTCACTTGACAAACAGTAACAGAGTGAACATAAAAGTAGCATTTCTTTTTAGTACAATATCAAGGTCAGGAAGCCAGCCTGGTCCACCAAGCGCCGTTTATCATGTACGGTAGATCGTGAATTAACACCTGTGAAATAAGCCTTCGTTTACTGAATAGTGTTCAGAGGATAGGGGCAGCCAAGGCTGTTCACAAAACCGGTTAAAACCGGTTTGGTTTGATTCGGTTTTGAACTTTTTGCACAACCGAAAAAGCGGGTATTGAAAAATAACCAGTTAAAACCGATCGAGGTTTGACTTCTGTTTCAAAATTTGACAATTTTACTTTTTTTGCCACAAAGTTTGCTATCTTTTAAAACAAATGTATATGAGAATATCGCCCACCGTAACTTCCATAGAACTTCCGACTATTCCCATTAAGATTAAGTGGCTATAGACCTCGTGCAGGGTTCATATGCAAGGCCATTGTACTTTTTTGAAAAAAAAAAAAACTGGTTTAAAAACCGGTCTTAGCAGCTGTAGAAACTGGTTTCTGGTTCCGGACTAACCGTCACAGCCTTAGCGGCAGCTATGTATTAATCGATCCTAATCCTGTCCTAGTGACAGAAATGTAACATTTCGAACGGGAGCGTAACCAGTCACCTCAGGGTGGGAGGGCCAAACGACCAGATAGCACTGCACCACTGTCAAATGGTTCTGACACAGAATCAGACCTGTATCAGGCAACCCGAAACCCTGGTAAAGTTATTTCATGAATTCTGGAGCTCCTAGACTCGGCAGCAATGTAAAGAGCTTTATTAAACGAGCATTTAAAACAGGATATATCCCGGTTTCAGGAGACATCGATTGAGGGGTTACAGCACGGGGCGACCTTTGCACTTCGTCACCTCTCCACCCAGCATGTGTCTTGTAAATCTAGTTTTCATGGACATGCACGGTGTTGCAGCAATGTTCTGTGCATGACATTTTTTACAGCGTTGCCAACTTTAAAAAATTAAGTTGTGCCAGTAGGAGCTTCGTGTTATTTTGATAGGAGCCTCTCTTTGACCTTTCTTGGAATTTTTTGCATCAAAACTCTAGGCGTCTGCCAAAGCTACTCAACACTAATGCGAAAGGAGATAACGCGTTTTTCTACTATAATATATACCCAAAGTTACTATATTACTTGGACAACAACAGTAGCAAGAATATCAACGTAATTCTACAGCTTTATATCACACATCAAAGGAAAGGTAAATATCCTACAATATGCTATCCAATAGTCATAGATTTTTTGTATGTTATGATAAGTTTATCTCTGTTGCTAAGCTGCACTTGCTCGGTATTAAGTTGGTTCTGTACAACCTGCAGAGTAGATTGTAGGGGACACATCACACTAACACTCATTACCAAAGTTTACGCTTAGATATGTTAGGACGTTTGATGACAGTAGTACGGTACATAAATCTCAAACAGACTCACAAACCGTCAATATAGGCACAGCGTATAGATGACAAGACTTACAGATGATCACACTGGTTATTTAGATATTCCGGCCGCAGATCGCCCCCTGAATGGTATTCAAAAGATGATGATCTGCACTGTTATAACAGCCCTTGGGTAGATCGTCTTCTGATCTACTTATAAACAGATCATCCCCGATAGACAGGCTATGTGCTTTTGAGTGTTAACATAGACAAGGTGAAATTTTCTTTTTATCGGTGTTTTGCTTGTTGTACATGGTATATATAATGTAACAACGGTAGTTGAAACCATCACCCGAGTAGAACAAACGTGAGGGAGGTTCACTCTTGCTGAGGTTGTCCAGGGATAATCTCCTCCTGAGTAGACCACCCTAAAGAAGATGTACTGAGTGGGAATAGTTGAAACTTTCACGGGCATCTTTGACTGTCACTGAATGGCATTCAAAGACAAACCGTCATCGTCCCAAGAATACTGGGTGATTATAAATATCTGCAATATTCAATACCAAGTAGAATTCAAAATTAATGCATGAGTCGGTTTACTTTAACGAATGATAGATTCTTGGGCAATTGTCATCTGAAGGAATGCTTCTGATACTTAGGATCTATTACAAAATGCGAAATTTATTCAGCGAGCATCTACTGAAAAATATAACAAGAAGTTAAATTTTAACATTGCTGTATTGCGCAGGTTAATCACAGAAACTTCATTTAGAACTGAAAGTTGCTCAATAATCGACTGTAGGGTACGAATATTACACAAATCCTTCGAAATATTCCTTAACCCTGCGATATGATCTCATTTGGATTAAAATTGGTGACACTCAGTTCTTATTACTGGCTTACAAGAGACGTATAGTATGAAGGACACCAAGGTTTCAATTATTTTCATATCTTAAGTCAGGGTTTTTCCTAATGTGCTTCCCCTCTAAGAAACAGTAGCCTATCCGACTTAGACTATCGGCAGCTGGTGTTTGTGATGAGCTATTTATAATTACAGCTGTCACATTTAAGATTAAGATTTCCAATCGTATTTTGTACCACTTATTAATTGAGACATAACCCACAACATATACTTTACTAGTCGCGATGTTACAGGAAGAATATCACCTACACAGTCATACATTCAGGTTGGTTGGCACGTGTCATTTGTTTTTATATGAGTCTAGACCAGTGGTTCTCAAAGTGGTCCCTACCGCCCCCGGAGTTGGAAAGTCTCAGGTGGGCGCTACAGAGTACACGGAGGATAGGGGGAATTGACACTGATTTTGGGTCCCTGACGATTACGGCACATCACTGCGGCGATTTAGGGCACATGCAATAAGACATCCTGGGGGGTCTGTTCCCCTCCGCTATTTATTCCCTTCCGCTTGTCACTACAATGGAACCAGACATTCGTAATCTCGCAGCGTTACACCAAGGTTGCCCTTCACACTAACTGAACTACATCTGGGCTCTCTATACCAGTTTCACACTATGCCTGCCTTCTAGGTTTTTTGTTGTTCTTGCAAGTAGAAAAAGGTAACTGAGAAAAAATATAGTTGAGCGTCCGACTATGTATGGTAGGACGAGAGTAGGGGGTAGGGGAAAGGAATTGCGACAGTTCAAGATGGTGGAAGGGGCGTAGTCTAAAAAAGTTTGAGAACCACTGGTCTAGACAAAGATTTTACTGGCATAATTGTAACGACGTCTTTGTTAACTTTTGAATCCTTTGGACAAGGATTAAAACAGCAGAAATGCTAGAAGTAAGAAAATTTTCAAAAGGGCATTAAAAAGGAACTGGACTTCTCAGAAGGTAATACAAAAGTTTACACATTACAACTGGATCACTTTGGACGATGTCTCGAGTGCTACACCAATGTCACCAATGTCAGTTGACTGATATTTATGAGGGGACAAAGGTCCTAACAGGTGTCATGTATTAGAATCGATATACACAAAATCATGAAAGAAAACATCCAGAAGGTGCATCACTTTGTAGATCTGATGACCATAATATGAAATAGGGTATTACAATACTGTTAGCAACGTGCTTGTTTATGATTTGAAGAGGCAAAATGTTAAATCTAAATACAGCCCAAATAATATTCCACCAGGCTACTTTAATTACTTTGGGTATTTGTGTAAAGAAGGGTTTACTGTCAACAATGACAGTAGACCAATACTACTGACACTGAAAGGCAACATTAGTTCAAGCTGTCGTAGTTCTTCTTTTTCCTCTTTCGTTTCTACGTACGTAAGAGTTACCGGTATTGCACTTCAAAGATAACCCAAGGTGGTTGTTTTAATAACTTTACAATTGACCTATCCTATTAACACAAAACGTGTTTGGGATAAAGCACCCACATGCATATTGAAATATAAACACCCGATCAGCCTGTAAATTGACAATAGTTCTCTCTCTTTATCAGATAAGTAAAAACCATGCAAATACATGCATGAAATAAATAATAAATTTATTGCAGTGCAGTGCAGTGCAGTGCAGTGCAGTGCAGTGCAGTGCAGTGCAGTAATAAATTTACAGTACTGTAGGAAGGTCTTCCAAAAGATCCTTTTCGTTTGCCCTTTAAAATCCGATACATAATCGCAACCAGAGCAAATAAAAATCATCTGTTCAAACTTTCCAACATGTTTGCAACTGATCTCCCAGTGCATGGAGTGACAAATCCAAATGAAGGTAATTTACCAGATCATCATGTCAACATACAAGTCATCACGGGCCTTCGGTGATAATTGTACATTAACATATTTGCCGGCCAATGCTGTAGACAATAAGGGTAAGCAATGTGTAAAATATTTATGTCTTGGCTGTAAATAGCAGTGTAAGAATTTTCAGTTTTGGAGGAATGAACCAAAAACTTGAATCGCCTTCATGACTGGACTTAAATTCAGGGAGTTCAATGGTCACTCTGTTTGCAACTTGGAAAGCTTTGTCTATGTCACCATCATCTAAACTTCCCGCAACAACCAATTTGTTGGGACAAACATCAGACGCTGAAGCCAACTGCCACATTTCATGACAAGTATATGAAAGAAGTAGCCGTTTCTGGCTTCTGATGCTTGAAAATTTAGCCCAATTTGAAGGAACAGCTGTAGTAGAGCGCAACTCTGAAATGATCTGACCATCTTGATCATGACCTCCTTTGTCTCTCCTTATCCTCTCCATGTCCTTAGATGTAGGTCCGCGAAGACCAGGATGGTAAAAGACTAAATGAACTTCAGATACTCCCTTGAAGCTTACAGAATCTGCAATCCACTTTTAATGCAGAAAGAACCATATTCTGAAAATGTCTTGTGAAAAATCAAGGGACGAGTATTATTGAGAAGAAACATGGTATCAAGAATGTACCAGTGTGAACTTTTGTCAACAAGTTTACTTGTGAATGCAGTTGGATAAGAGTTTTGAAGAATAGAGGCAGAAATCGCCCTATTTCCTTTATTAGAAAGTCCACCTGGAAGGCAGATTGTTCGTGGTAACACAATAAACTAAGATCAGCGACAACTGTTTTTGTATAGACATAGAAAAGACAGTTTGATTTCGTAGGTAACAATCTGCAATTTATTATCTTTTATTTCTTGCTTCTATTTTCTTTTTACTTCTTGCTTCTTTTATCCAGTACCTTTAGACTTAACAGTAAATGTTTGCAGATTTCTCCTTTTCCGTTTAGGTACCTCTGCTGAGCTGCGGAGAAGAAATCATTTTGATATAAGCCATTAGACTTTCTTCTCCTTCCCTGTAAGAAGTAAGAAGGTCTTCAGAAATAGGAGATGACAACTTGTCACTGAAAAAATGATTTACCATTGAAGAAGTGGATAATGAAAACAAATTGCTTTCCTGAAGCTTACAGCAGTATGCTATGCACAAATATTAATTTCAGAGTGGCGGAAGGTTGAAATGTCAGACGGATGGTCATTTGAAGGCAAATACTGTTGTGTATCCAAGTTTTTTGAAGTTTTGCTCTGTAGGGAAAATAATTAAAGAGCATGGGTAATCCTTCTTATTCTACAATGTTCATGGTCAATTTCACATCTTTATTTATTACCATTCTATGGGCCTCATCCAGAGCAACACAAGACGCAGGTTTAGCAGAAATACTTACTTCAAAAGCACCTTTCTTAAGCCTTGACAGTACCTCATATGGGGAATAGCTTTAGACTAGCCAAATGCTCTGGGACAATCCATAAATACATTGGAATATCCAAGGAATGAAAAAGTTGTGCTAAAGACGAACAGAAGAACTTAGGAGTGTGAAATCTCTGCTTCAAATTGAATAGAACAAGCCAAATTAATGCCACATGTCCCTGTAAATTAAACTCTGCCAGAAATTCAACGTTGGATGAGCTTCGCCCGAAAGAGACAAGAACGAAGAAAATTCATCGTAGAATTTCCTGGCATTACAGATCCTTCTTGGCGTCCACACAAATTTCTTTGAAGAAATAAGACTTTTCAGGTCCCCTGATATTTCCCAAAAAGTGTCATTGTTTGCCATGTACTCCCTAAATTGAAGCAGGCAATGATGATACAAGGCCTCCCACACTTGCAAAAGGAACAGTTGGGTCTTTTAAGAACCAAAGACCCTGTTGGGTCTTTTAAAATTGGCTCTGCCAATAGCTCAAAATGTAGCAACTTTATGAAATAACGACAGCACACTATGGAGCCCCGCATCTAAATAAACCTTTAGAAAGGGTGCTTGACTATTCTTCAGTTAGTGCTAGTCACCAATGAATGGCAGCGTCCACTTAAGTTCATCACCATACAAACGCTTTATCTGCAAAAGGATTTGAAAAGTTTTACTATCACCTTTTACAACAAGGTGATCCATTTTGCATCCAATCTGATGTTTTCTATAAAGATTTAAAGCATCTAGTAGTGTGTGTTAACTGTCAGCTGGTGCTTGTAAGACAGAAGTTAAGTGAATTTTAACATTGTTCTGGCATGGAAAAATATTAGCAAATGAGTTCTTAATATCCGGTAAGACTAGGTCAGGAACTTTTTCATTGCTGATATTCTTAAGTAGCACATGGGTCGTGAGTCTGGAAAGAGACTGTTTGTAGAATGGTATTGATAAGTGCAACGGTCGGAATATTACGAGGTTTCTTCCACTACAGAAGTCTGGTGTACTCACTCCTGAATACTAATGCAATTAACACTTGTAACTCTGAACATGGTTGATGACAGGCTGCAGAAACTAACAATAGCTCCACTGCCTGAATGGTAGTTCCATGAAAACCCCTGTTGTCACAAATTCATAGGTAGAATTTTGATCAATGTTGTCAACTGAAGAAATACAAAAACTGTTGGTGATAAGTAAGGCTTTGCTTGACATTCCTGCAATGAAACTTTTGTTTGTTGACGCAAGAAGGAACTTTTAGATACAGTGAGACCAAATTTCTATAAAATGGAAAAACATAAAGAGGACGATCTCATATACCTGTCAACCACATCAGATATTACCATGTGAAGGTGGGTAAAACAATGATCATTTAGCAGCAAATAAAATGGATTAAGCTATAAAATACTGCTTTATTTATTTGCTATGGTTCACAGGCTCAGAACGATAGGAGGGATGCAGGTGATGTTATCCCACGCAAATTTACTTGTTAAAAAGTGTGGAACTTAGTTCAACTGCTCCATGAGTAATAGTACGTATGAAATTCCATACAAACAACCTGGTCTACTCTTGATGTCTCTTCCCCAAACTGAAAAGAATCTAACTTAAAAGCATATTCGGAATCCTTATTTGAAAGAGAGGGAGTGATGCAAATATGACTTTTGCCTCTGATCTTCTGGGGCTCCGTCACGATGTAGGGCAGATTCATTTTGGGGCGTGGGAGAACTGTGAGAAGACCTTTTGGGAAGCAAAAGAACATGAAGCACATAAATCACATTACAACTAGTTCATCTAATCATTGTTCCATACCGTGGGCATCCAGAAACCTGAGAATGTAATACTGTTTTGCCAAGGGCTGCCTTAATTGGTACTGGAAAAGGCTTGAAACCTTGCTCTTGAATATCAATAGAACTGGAAAGAGTGGAATAAAAGGAGACAAGTTGCATTGTATGCAGTTTTGTATTTGCCATGGACAAATGATGATAGAGTTAGTCCATCAGCTAAGATTTTAAGTATATAACGACAGCAGCTTAAAAAGCATAACCCACAACATGCTGAGTTTTCAATTGTGTGACTTCGGTATTCACCTACTTGTGAAGAGGAAGGGATCTTACATGAGTAAACAGAACTGAATAAGGTATCTGATTTGGTGTATTGCTGTGTGCCATATCAGCAACTCGTTGCTGTTTGCATCTATACTAATGTCTTCCATTTGAAGAACAGTTGTGGCAAACTTCTTTGCAATCGTTAATTCTCCTACAAACGTACATTTCTTGCAGATGAGCAAAAGCAACATCGTTGTTGCAGTCTATGACCTTGGGTGTATAAATGCATTTAGTGTGACTTAGAAAGGGTTAGATCTGAGTCTGCATGAAGAGAAGAGAAATCAACACCTGAAGTATCTAGAACGAATGTTGGGAACATTGACCTTTTAGTCTTAACTTTCTTCATGTCTTTGTTTGTGCACCCACTGATTACACAGTCATCACCATACTTCCTTTTTGGACATGCGTGGCCCTTTTCGCTATTGTTTTATGTTTAGCTTCAGTTACATGCTTCACAGATGCAATCAGCATCTTCAATGCCAAGTGCTTTCACATTCAATATTGTACATATTTGGGGCCTGCTTGAACAACATGCCAATATCCGCTTGTGTACCTATTACACCATTTACATGGACCACATGATTCCTCCGCATGGAGAACACTACCCTCTCTTATACGAGATATCCCTTTTCAGAGAGAATAAAAAACAGTAAAATATGACGTGAAAGTAAATATAAAAGGGAAAATGTTCCAATTTCCATGGTAGTAAAGAGGAAGCCAGGCTGTGCTACGGTACATGTAGATAAATTGATGAGATTATTCCAATACAGTTATAGGCAGTTAATGTACTGTATAAATCTTAAACGATGTAGCTCTTTTACTAAAGAAATGGCTATTATTCAGGGCATAGGCTTCAAAGGCTAGTGCAACTATCTGCCATACTAAAAACTTACAAAGGATAGGTAAAATCTTGCCTACAGACTCGGTACATGTATGCAGAATTTACAAGACATAAAAATCCTGGTGGCTATTGCAAATATAAATCAGAGTTACACAGCAGCAACAGTGAATTGTTTACACATACGGAAGTGCAAATGGCACTGTAAACTTGGTCGATGTGGTTTCAAACTAGTGGCTACAGGTAAGCATTAGTGTTTTGCTTGGGATTAGAGACCTTGCAAGTACAGTGTAGCCTTCATACAATCTACGTTAGCGTTAATCTGTAGCCTCAAAATTTTGAACCATAGCCTAGCCTGGGTATGTCTAGGAAACTTAAGTCAAAAGACGATTGATTTGCTGTGGCCCATAGTATCCTTGTATTATACCTTTTTAGTCTGTTTCAAAGCCTACGCAATAATATGCAACAATGATACAGTGCTACTTAGACCCAGTTCACCGTCATTTATAACTTAAGTTAATGACATACATAGGCCTACACCGGTGACCAAAGCTAAGGCTTACATTTGAACGAACACTGTATGACCATACTTCCAAAAACTGACAGGAAAAACATGGCTGTATGATGATACTTGGACCATTCAAATATCCAATTGCTTTTTTCTTTCTTTTAGGGGGAGCGGGAACTCTTACCAGACACTTCCCTGTTTTTGACAATAACTCTAACAGTGACTAGCGTTAGGCCTAGGTAGCTAGACTGTGTGTTACTTTTTCGAGTTTTGTGTTATTTTTTCGAGTTGTGGGTTATTGTTTCGAGTTTAGAGTTACAGTGTCGAGTTACATTTTTTGAGTTTCGAGTTACATTTTTCGAGTTTTGAGTTACATTTTTCGAGTTTCTAGTTACATTTTCAGGGCAATGGGGCGAACCGGTAGGTGGAAAACTGGCAATGGGACGAAACGACGCAAATCGAACTTCTGTTGAGTTGGCGTGGAATGACCCATGTATATGAGGGGTCATTTTGAAACACCTCCCGAACCCCTTGTCGTCCCCCCAAAAAGACAAATGGCGTCCTTATTTTATCGAATCAGTCATTTAGTGTGAAAAAGTGAAAGATATTTCATTAATTTATCATAAACGAGCCGTTTTACCACTAACTCGAAATTTGCGGATTTCCGGTCACTTAATTGACTCAATTGTTGCAAACTTTGGGTAGTAAACTTGGATTGGCATATGTTGTATGACTCCAGATACAAAAAGCACTTGTTGTGGTTGCATAAGCTTAAGGGGTCAAATCCCATATAACAATTTTCACGAGGACTAGACCTTTATATTGCATAAACTCCTAATTTTTGGCTGGCGCTAAAAACATATATTGGAAGTCCACGGTTAGACGACTACTGAAATCATTCAGGAAACATTGAAAAATTCGAGGAGGAAGAGTATACGGCAGAAAATAGTAATTATAGATAGTGAAAATATGCCGTTTTACCGCTAAATTGAATTTTGCAAATTTCGGGTCAATTCACTCGAATTTTGCAAATTTCGACTTACTTGACTCGAATTTTGCAAATCTACAGTTAGTTCACTAGACATTTGCCAGTCTCAAGTAAATGAGTGATAAAGGGGCTTAATGTTTACGCATTCGGATTCAATTTTGATTGTTTGCACTTATTATTATTGTTATTGTTGATGTTGTTGTTGTTGATTTCGTTGTTCTTTTTGACCATATGCGGCGGAATATGCTGTCCCCTCCCCCAAAGAAAAAATGAATAGACTGAACTTGATGCATTCTGGCGTGAATTTTCTAAGAAAGCATCGAAATGAATTGACGGGAAAGCACCGAAATTAATTTTATTTTTTCTTGGCCCAAAAAGTCTGTGTGTGGGTGTAGGGAGGAGGCATGGCCACGGCCGTTTTCGAGGATTGTTACGAATCGGAGAAACTTTTTTACCCACGTTCGTAGGGTTTACGATCTCTGTACGTTTCGGACGATAATTCTGTAATAAATCATCGAATGTAATACAAGATATTATACAATCCTACCAATATGCTTCAGTTTCAACGAGTCAACTTTATTTTTTCTTTTTTTCTTGGTATGGACGGCTTGTCCCTCCCACCCCAATACCGTTCAACTTGTCACTTTCCGATAATAGGCAAACTGGGATTTACTCGGTTTCTATCAGAATACTGGTGCCAAAAATGAAATGTGTACCATTAATTCACCCAAGGCGTAAAAATAAGCCATTCTACAACTAACTCGAATTTTGCAAATTTCGAGTTACTCCACTCGAAATTTGTGAATTTCAAGATAGTGATACAGTGCCTAATTTGTATGCCTTCTGCTTCATAATTGATTATTTTACTGTCAAATCCCAAATAGCAAGTATCACGAGGACTACACCTTTATATAGCATAGGACAGAGCCTGACTTACCCCCCCCCCCCTCAGGCGTTTAGTCGGAATTAGGGCTAAAAACTTATTTGAAATCCCACAGTTAGACGATTAATTTGGGGTGTGATTCACGGACTGTGGAGGAGAAGTGAAAGAGAGAGAAAGAGAGAGGGAACACGGTGGACCAGACCATATGCCGCGGGATTTCCTCTCCCACCCACACCCCCAGATAGACTGAATTTGATGCATTCTGGCCAGTGGCGTAGCCAGGAAAGTTTCCATGGGGGGCGCTGGGGGGGGGGCTAACAAAATTCATGGGGGGGCTTGACCAAAAATGTTGCAAAGCTTATTAGCCCGTAAGTTATGAAGGTGATGGTTTCCAGACACCCGGGCGTCCGCCTATGACGTCACGCCCTGAGCCCCCGCGCATGCGCAGCAAGTCGCTTTGTTTGTGCCCCGTCAAGCCCGGGTGCCCCCGGCGCCTATATGGAGAGCCAAATCGGGCAGTAGCTCATGCATGATGGGCCGCATGGGAGATTGAACGTCGAATGCGGACTGTCCTCGGCGGCTGGAGAGCGCCGTACGCTAAGGGTCAATAACGCTGCCGCTTTCACTGCTCTGTGACATGGTCACCCTCATTGAGTCAACGCAGCTGGGTTGCCAGCAGTTTTTTCCAGGGGCACAGATTTTTTATTTATAGTGCCCTGTCCTGATGGTAAAATGGTAAACCATGCCACCCATGACCCACCTTTCAGTGAAAATAACCAATTACACTGAACTCCATCATACACCAAACATACACCAAACAAATCAAGCAAACTAGATTCAAAGTTGCTTCTATAAAGTATAAGGAGACCGAATGACAGGAATATACTAAAAAAAATGTATTTTCAAAATCGCATATCAAAAAGACATGTCCTCTACAGCCTATACAGGTATTTTGGCAAGATATGGAATGGATACACATTATAACAACTAGTCTTTAGTGATGATTCATTAGTCCTATGTGATAGAGAATAATCACACCGACATGATGGATACTGTCACACCACTCTTTGAATACGGTCTACATTTTGAGAATCCATCCATCACGCTCAAACCTGTCATGCCAGAACTGGAAATTATTCACACCGGCTTTTATTTCACCATTCGCAATCACATGACTTAGAGGCGGAGTGTCTAGAGAGTCCTTTTCTGTAAACCGTATGAGACCCACCTTCCAGTGAAATAAGAAATGACAGTGCAACTCCAATTCCTCCGCCATATCCAACAAATCAAATCAAACTACATAAAAAAGTTGCAGAAGATTGCAAGACAGGAACACAAAAAAATATTTATATATATATATATATATATATATATATAAAACCTCTACTCTATAGAAAAAAAAAACAAATATTTACTCACTCTGAAACATATATTACATTTTCATGAATAACGTTCAACTGCACGATTTTGGAAGGGAATAACTACACACACACACATGTATATATATATTACAACCCTCCCTTTCTCTTGAGTGATGATCCATTAGTCCTATGTGATGGAGAATAATAACACCCAGAAGATGAATACTGTCCCACCACACATTGAATAAGATCTTGAGAAAGGTTCAAAACCGTCACTCATACCAGAACTGGAAATCTGTCCCACAATTCTTTTCTTAATTTCAGCATTCTGCCTTCTCAAGACTGAAATGCAGATTTTCTATATAGTCCTGCTCTGACATTTAAATGGTAAACCATGGTACCCACTTTCCAGTTCCATAACAAAGGACAGTGCAACTTCAATCTTATCAAGCAAACTACATTCAAAGTTGCAGACACCTAAGAAGATCGAATGAAAGGAACACAATGAAAATACACTCTAGTTTCACTATGAGCAGTAGACCAGATGTTTTTATCCCAAAAGGTGAGCACACTAGTGGAACTGAGGTTGCAAATGATTCGTAGAAACTAGAAATCCGTATTTTTGATCGAGTGGAAAGCATCAGCATCGCTCTGTGCAGACAGTCACGCTGGGTTGACTTCACCAATTCTCGAATCTCGAAGTCGAAGCATGTGTGTCTCCACACCGTGATCGTGATTTCACTTTTCCCGTACTGGAATCCAAATTTTCCTGAAATCGCCAAGTCGGCTCGGCATTTCCCGAAATCAGGCATTTTTGTATTGCAATAATTTCTCACCCACATTCATTTGTTCCGATTCCCGCACAAGAACTCAGCCAATATAGCACATGCATTGCATTGGCAGGAGGACTGGAGGAGAGTGGTGAGCTGTGAAAATCGCACTCAAAAGCGCCAGCGCGGGAACTTCCCCGTATTTCATTGTTCCTTATCGACTCAATCGAAATCGTAACTGAAAAAAGACATCTCGATGATCTCGCGGGAAATTTCGATCCACGGATTGTCGTGAGAAGTGGAAACACTGTCTCGAAGTCAGAAATCTGCCAGTTTTACAGCCGCTACTGTCTGCTAGGACTCCGAGTTAGGCCGCGCCGCCGCGGAAACCCGGCAACGACGGAGGGGGGGGGGGGTCATTCTTCACATTACCCTTTTCAAATTGCTATTTCGTACCACGGTGCTGGCCACTCAGTCAGTCAGAACTGGTCTGGTGAGCCTAGCCCCATTTGCCAATAACTGTATTTTTTTTACATGCCCCTGATTTCCAGTGGGGGGGGGGCGTCTGGGAGGGCGTGGGATTTTGGTGGGGGGGGGGGGTGCGCCCCCAAGCCCCCCCCCATAGCTACGCCAGTGATTCTGGCGTGAATTTTCTAAGGAAATAGCTAATTCGAATAGACGGGAGACCACTGAAATTATGGTTATTGTTTTTCTTGACCTAAAAAGTTTGTGTGTGGGTGTAGGGAGGAAGTATGGCCACGACCGGTGTAGGTGACTTTTTTTTTCAAAAAAAAAAAAAAGTTGGGGGAAATTGCTTACAAAGTGGCCTAAGATGGACAGATACCCCTATACCCTGTAGTTAGGTTAAGCAAATTTAGGCGCCGTATGAGATTGTTGGGGAAGAAAGATTGTGTCGCGGAAAAGCAGTTCTGTCGGGAATTTGTAATTTCTCCTTCGGGATCTTCAAATTCTGGCGCCACACTTGGCCTAATCTCTCTGGTTTCATGAGACTCCATATTAAAAATTCTTTTACATTGGGTTTAGGAATTAAACTTAACAACTCAAAAAGAAACTACAACCTGTGGTTTTATTGCCAGTATGTAACCTACTCAACTTGCAAAGTGCGTAACCCTGATAACTCTATGTATTTGACCATAGAGGAGATGTAGAGACCAATGTTGTTTATAGTAAGTTTAAATATAGCTTTGGATTTTAATTCAAGGTGAGTTTGTAACATGCAAAACGAAACTATGACCACAAACACACAAAATATTGTACTAAAAATGAACAGCTACTGAAAGATCTGTTTAATGCAAGCACCTACTCAACTATTGATTTTGGGGTAAAACTGGCTGGTAAAGTGTCCTCTTAAATGCCTAAAAGTATTCTTAATTTGAAACGTTTTTAAACATCATGTTCAGCGGTAAAAAATAACCTCAGGATCAACTGTCCATATCAGGTGGGCACATATCCCGTTTGGGCTCAGCCCTCAGCCTGATCGCATGATCAATGTCATGTTAACAAGGAATTTTGCAAGATGAAAGAATGACTTAATCGTGGTGTAAAAGACGATATGACCTCTAAGTCTTTGGCTTAGGGACCGCAAACATATTTTGTTATGCAGCCAACAATGAGACTGGCCACCTAGCAATCCATCTTGGGATTGATCGGTTCAGTGCACAGTTTCTTTTGTGTACTGCACTCAGTTAGGTATCTGAGTGCACCTCTTGGTGGGAATTCAAAAGGGCCGGGCAGACTGCATGCAGTCAAGTTAGATGCACCCGGGGATCCTGTATACTGGAATATGTTTCTGATCAACAGTCTCCTTCCTTAAATTGTGCATTTTATACCATTAGGAGCAGCCAATACATGCGGTACAAAGTATGATTTGGAGCCAAATAAGATTTTTCAAAATATCACTTTCTTTAAAGACCAGTATCAATGTCTTTAGATTAAGGCTAGTGTCCTTAGGTTAGATTTAGTGTCCTTATGTTAGGGCTAGTGTCGTCTTGTTAGCTTTCCAAAAGTTTGATTAGTCTCAAAAAATGGCGGGAAAAAACCAAACCATTTTTCGTCTGAATTACAGTTAAATTGTTTAAGAGAAAGTGTGGTTTGTGTATACTACCCAATCTAAGGAAGGAGAATTGGCTATTCTCATCCCTCATGTAGACGACCATGATTTCAAGAACATACAATCTATTGTGCAATTGAATGACAACTAGCAATGTAGTTACGGGAACCGTAACCACTGTTCAGGAAAAAATTCCCACACATCTCATTGGAAAAAATAAATGGGATCCCATAAAGACTAAAGTGGATACCGTAAAAAAAATAATGGGATCCCATTAAAACCCATTAAAATTCAAAGCTAAGGTCTGGAATTTGGACATTTTGTATGGGATCCAATAGAATTTAATGGGATCCCATAAAATGAATGGGAAATCAAAAAAATCAATGGTGCCTAAAACCCGTATGGGATCCCATAGACATCAAAGCTAAGGTCTAGAAATTGGAACATTTTGTATGATCCCATTCCTTCTATGGGATCCCATTAAACTATATTGAAGTTTTTATGAGATCCCATTAATTTTTCATGGGATTTTATGGGAATTTTCTTCTGGGTGTTTATGGAAGCGATTGGTACTATCTAGGAATTTTCACTTCACTGAATGGTATTCATCCCAGATGTCACAAGGAAGTATTGAACTGAAAAGAAATCACTTTACAACCGATCACTTTAACAGGACTGTCTTGTTTAAAAGATTCAGACTACAACTTTACAAGGTTACTTACACACTACGCCTGGTGCAGAATACAAGTAGCCTATGCCAGTTGACACCAATAAGACTGGACTAAAGTGAAGCTAAGACGAGCTAGGCCCAGCGTCTCACTGAGCAATCTGATAACACAATAAAATTAACAAAAAACTCCTCTGCCTTGGTAGTTGTTACAGTGCCTACTGATAATCACAACTAAATTGCTTTGGTATGATATAGGCCTACGCTATTACTGCTCCTTTCCACAACTATACCCTAGTATTGTTTAGTAGCCTAGTAGGCCTACTGGGTAGATGAGTAGGCCTAGGCTTCCTATGTTTAAATTGAAGCATGTGATATGCATGATGAATCGGCCTTTCTAAAAATGATCAACTATCACTTTCCTAGCTTTACTAACGACTGTGCAGTTCAGGTGAAGATATCATCACAAAGATACATTTTATTGCCACAAGCATCTTCCACAAAAATGAATTCAAGAGCTCCCTGCATTTGCAACAGTCTTAAGCTACAAGACTGGTTACATTATATACCCCACTTAGATAATAGGATGGTTGATTGTGAAAGAACAACTTTTTAGCGCAGTTAAAACAGCATGGGTTACAAAAATACGTTGAGCTAGGCTTCAGTATGAAAACTGATCACTGATATAGAAGACCCACTGAGAAAACTGCTCTTGGATTAAAAAATACTGATATCAGGGGCGTAGCTAGGATGAAATTTTTAGGGGGCTCGGTACTAAATGGGGTTCACGGCATTTATCTCCGTCCTTTTTACAAATTTTATTAGGACACACACAATGTCTGGGAGGCCTAGCAAACATCTGGGGGACCAGGTCCCCCGTAGCTACGCGCCTGAATGATATTTAAGGAGCCATGGCATCCCCCAAATATATTTAAACTTATCCCGATAGTTCTAAATACAGTTGGTGACTGTACTTTGATTGGCATTCATTCAAACAATAACGTAGTACCACTCTGGTTTGTATAATGACTTGGACAGTCAGTTGTGTTCTTAATTAGGCTCTCAGTCATACACAGTTTGTTTTTCAATATTGCTTCGAGCAATTGAAACTCAGGGCAGGCCACTGTAGCTATGTCTTGAAAGTGTTTTAATAGACAGTTGTTTGTGTCTAAATTGGAGGCGCCAAAGTGGGGCTAGTTAGGTTAGTTCGGAGAATTGCTACTGTCTGGCTACTGTCTGGGATGAGCTTAGGCGGCCTTTAAGCCCGGCCCACACAGCGGTACAATCAGATGCCCGTTACCAAGTTGTCCAGGCTGCAACAAATATCACTACATTTTAGCCTATTGGCCTACAATAATTTCTGACGTTACTAGGCCTGCAAGAAAGTAATCACAACCACGCTGCTGCAGTTTTCAACAAAAATTCCTTGTAGGCCACTAACAGTCTCTGTATACAACGAGAATAGGACCAACACAAAGTGTACGGTACCGGCTTTATTTGACTGAAGAAAGCTAGGCCTGACGTGAGGCTAAGCCTAAAAAGTTACTTTGTTTACTTATGTGTCAGTAACTGTGGGGGTCGATAACATTAACAAATGTATGGCGTACACTGTTTTCGATAAACACGACCGTGATACGGTACAGTAGTACGAAGCTGTGAGTGAATGACGGCTGACTTTTGTGCTAATCTGCACATACTCAACGATGTGGAAAGGGTTACTATTACAAACACTAGGACTACCGAAAACTAATGAGCGTTTAATGCCAAGCTAGCATATCCTGAGAAAAGAAGAAAGAGTAAACATCACATCACACTATGCGGACCAGTAAATGGCCTTTTTACTGATAAAAAGTACTACAGAGCTAGCTTTAAAAAAGTAAGTTTTTCATTAAGTTTATTTCAATTTTTAAACTTTGTATCAGAAACACCTGCTGACTAACATTTTAGGATACTGTAGTACCTTAACTTGCGTACATTACTTGCCTTATTCATTCAGACGTTTGTACATTGAAAAATCTTTATAGTCTTATTTTTCATTGCAAAGACCATCATTTCCTTAGTAACTGTTTATCAGTTATGTATGCGTAGGCCTAAAAGCAAATATTCAGTTCTCGCGACAGTCGGTTCTGATTGTGAACTGCTTCTTCAGATAATGTGGTACAAAGAAACTGTCACGTGATGTGGTCTCTGTAACCACAATATGTTTATGAGAAGCTGTCGCTTCCATAAACATCATAATAATATCGATTTGATAAAACCTGATTTGAACACCATACATTCGGGCCCCGCGGATAAGTAAGGCGATTCAAAACCATGTGTTCCAATTTGGTAGTAACTTTAGCATAAATGTTTGTTGATCTTCGTACCATTAAAAAAACTAATGAATGTCACCTTCTTAAATGTCGTGACATGAAAAAATAAACATAAATGATTAGTTTAAATGTGAAGCTTTGTCTGATTTGTACCGTTTTAGTCATTGATCACACTTGTAAGATCACAGTTGCACATCCATGTATAGCCTATATGAAAATCAATGAATGGCACAACTTTCGTAAAAGTCAGCTATTATTGACTCATAATGAGGCAATGAAAAAAAATCATTATTTACATATAATTATAGTAGTTTGCTAGAGCCTAGGTGCAGGTCCTAGCTATAGGTAGCAAAATAAGTGCATGTTCTGTTTTTTTTTTTTTTTGTATTCCTGCAGCCGTGTAAGCTTTAACCAATTGCCATTGTGCGTTAACTTGCCTTGTTGTCAGTTGTTGGTAACTAACAGAGTACAAGTTCTATTGGATACTATTTTACCAGCACCCTAAGCATACTTATATAACTATCAGCAACAACACGTTGCGAAAATTGCTGGCATGATAAGACATTATACATGATAAGGCTTGCCACTGTTTAGTACAGCGAATGGATGTGGTGCATTCCCTTCTGATTCGTGTCTTTCTACAGCAACAACAAGCTGCACAATTTAACCATGCATGATAACCACACTTACATCCAACAACCAGGTATATTCAGTACAGTACTAATGTGAGCCACCGATAATCTGCCTATACACATACAACAGAACGACAATGTTTGTAGTAATTACAGTGACACAGAGTCACAAATGAATGGCACATTTCTTTACCATTGTCATAATTATCTGCTGGATATTGTTTTCCAACATAAAACAGTCAGTTCAGTACTAAACTGATGCCGGTCTACTTCGTGCCCTAGCAGTAACTGAGTTGTAACTCTGGTAACTAAAAATCTTGTACGCACGTTATTTGGGTAATGTATTTAATCATTTGTGTAGATCAAAACCTCATAACTCACACAATGGCAGTTATAAGCTACAATCATTGTAACCAATTTATATAAAGTGATGTCACTATAATATATATATATATATATATATATATATATATATAAATCTTGTTACTTTAACAGCACCAACTATCACCAAATTTAGTATGAAATACGGATACCAGTTATGTGTAAACATGGTATGTTGTACCTCTCAGCACGATTAAGCCGCGGTCACACTACAACGAATTCGGATCGGATTCCGATCCGATTTTTGTGAGTTTTTGTTGAAATCTTCTCCATTTCGGGTCGGAAAGAGCCCAAAATTTGCCAACCTGTGTAATTATATTATTTTGTTCACAGGACTACGAAAATTAAATTTATACGAATTATTTCGTCTCGTCACATCGACAGACAGCTTTTATCGGACTACGCGTGTCCGATAAAAGCTGCTTGTCGGTGTGACGTCACGAAAAAATCAGTTAACATTTTATTTTCATAGACCTCTGATGCAAATCATATATTTACACAGGTTGGCAAATTTTCGGCTCTTTCTGACCAGAGATGGAGAAGATATTAATAAAAACTCACAAAAATCGGATCGGAATCCGATCCGAATTCGTTCTAGTGTGACCGCAGCTTAAATCGTCTCTCCGATTGGTTCCGATTGGTGTATACTTGTACGTACATCTGTGTGTCAAAATAGCCGTCCATACCAAGAACAAAAAAGGAATGAAATTGACTCGTTCAAACTGAAGCACATATCAAATTGTTGGTAGGAATGTATAATATCCTGTATGACATCTGATGATTTATTACGGAATTATCGTCCAAAACGTTCAGAGGTCGCAAACCCCTTCGCACGTGGGCACTTTCTCCAATTTGTAACAGACCTCGAAAACGGCCGTGGTCATGCTTCCTCCCTACACCCACATACAGACATTTTGGGTCAAGCAAAAAACAACAACCATAATTTCAGTGTTTCCCCGTCTATTCGAATTCGATATTTCCTTAGACAGTTTTCTTAGAAACTCACCCCAGAATGCATCAAATTCAGTCTATCATTGGGGGGAGGGAGGGGGCAGAGAATCTGGCCGTATATGGTCTGGACCATCATAATCTCTCTCTCCTCTACTTTCACTGTTCCAGCAGTCCAGGCGCGTGTGCAGGAAATTCAGCAGGCGGGGGGGGGGGGGTTCTGAGATATGATTTTTCAAATGAGGCGGATATTTTGGGTTCGAAAACTCTAAAAAATCTTAAGATCGGCGCGAGCAGGGGGTCCGGACCCCCAGGACCCCCCTTTGGACACGCGCCTCCAGTCACACCCAAAATTAATCGTCTAACTGTGGGATTTAAAATATGTTTTTAGCACTAATTACGACTAAACGCCGGAGGAAGGGGGAAGTCAAGCTCTGTCCTATGTTATATAAAGGTGTAGTCCTCGAGATACCTGCTTTTAGGGATTTTGCCCTAGAACGATCAATTTCAACGATCAAAATTAAAATTTACAAATTTCGAGTGGAGTAATTCGAGATTTGCAAATATCGAGTGAAGTAACTCGAAATTTGCATAACTCCAGTCTAGTAACTCGAACTTCGCAAAATTCGAGTCTAGTTACTCGAAATTTGCAAAATTCGAGTCAAGTAACACGCAATTTGCAAAATTCGAGTGTAGTGACCCGAAATTCACAAGTTCGAGTTAGTGGTAAAATGGCTCATGTGGGTGGAGTGCGTACGAAAAGTTTAGCGCGCGCATTTATTTGTTGGTCATGCACAGTTGGATGGAGAAAGTGATGATTGGGTTAAGCAATGCTCTGTTTGTCTAGGAAGTAGGCCAGCGCCACCCAAACCTCCCTTGCAACCTGAGGGGCCAACACGGCCATTGTCAAGTCTTCACATTGATTATGCAGGACCTTTATGGATCACATGTTCTTGATAATTGTTGATATTCATTCTAAATGGGTAGAAGTGCGTAAGATGAATTCGAGCACTGGTAGAGCTACAATCCAAGTTTAAGGAAAAATTCTGGTCAATTTAGTATCCCAGATATGTTACTAAGTGATAACGGTACTCCTTTTGTCAGTGAAGAATTCAAACATTTTTACAAACAGAATGAAATAGAACATGTCACTTCCGCGCCTTATCACCCATCATCTAATGGACTAGCCGAACGTGCAGTCCAAACTTTCACACAGAGGGTAAAAAGAATGCACGAAGGATGTATTGACTACAAAATTTCACGATTTTTGTTTCAATCATAAAATCCCCCCACTGCATGTGAGCCTGCCCTTGACAAATTCACGTACAAAAAATTGTTTATAAAAACAGCCTATTTTCTTACAACCATAGCATGTTCAGGTAGGCACAAGGGCGGCGATTGGTGCTGGGCATTGGACATTGGAAAATGGAAAATGATACATATGTTTATGTGTACATATATGTATTTGTATATATACCAACATGTAAACGTATACACATATGTATAGGTAAAAGTATACATACATCTATATGTCTACGCAAACGTATATGGAAATGTAACCGTATATGTTTATGTAATGCTGGTATAGAAATGTTCTCTTTGAGGGGTAAAAGTACTAATCTTCCCTTTTCCTAGTCGCAATTGGCACTGGGCGTGCATTTAGAAGTCAGTAACAGCAAGATTTTTACCATGCAGTTTTGTATACATCCAATAGCTGCTTGATTTTAGCAGGGAGCTCATTGCCGGATTTACCCAATAATCAAGGCAACCTGTAGGTCACGGGCCCCCGATATTTGGACTATTAGGGCTCCCCTAAAATTCTGTAAACGAGTTACCTTTTAGCTTCGCTTTCATACCTACTTCTGAGTTAAAACAGAAATCATTATCTTCCTTTCCACCAAAATATAGACTGCAGCACTTGAGTCTTGATTTTCTACTCTATTTTCTATTCTTTTAAATATTTGTTGTATTATTGAAATTGTTTTCAGTTAACATGATCTAATCGCGTTATTTTTGAACCGTTATTGACGAAAAACTCAAAAGACGATCACGACCTGCACTACTTTTAGCTCGAATCTTTCTAAGCGCTACCCGCTAACCTATGGTGGTCCTTCGGTTAGATTAGTGCTCCTCATTCAGGTCCAAGAAATCCTGGGGGTCAACTAAGAAAGGAGGAATGGGGATGGATGTGATTGTTTAAGGAGTTCTGAATTCCGATCGTTGAATTTCCTAGTCTTTTCTTCTTTGTTTATATTGGCACGCACATGATCTTTGGGTCAATGGCTAGTCACTTGACTTGTATTAAAAAAGTTGTCGGCAATCGAATGAAGTTCAGTGGACTTAAAGCAAAAGGTAGTTTTACCTGTTTTGGAAAAAAATATCGGGCTACAAGCTGGTCACTACTATGGGGAACAAAGTGTGTTGAATGGAGAGAATTAATAAAAGGAATGATCCATGGGCCTTAAGAGAGGGCCCCATGGACCTTACAGTTAACTTTCGGAACATTTATTCCTGGCGCTTTCCCCCATAGTTGACTCGATATGAGCTAAGACCTGAGACCACTCTCAGCCCGGTTGTTCCCAGATACAGGTCCATGGTTGGTGCCGCGAGCTCTCGTTGTCCAAGGCCCTAAGTTATGGAATGATTTGGCCTTTTCAGTTAAGTCGGCAGGCTCTCTGGAACACTTCCAGAGCTTATTGAAAACCTGCCTCTTTGGTAGTGCCTTCCATTGTGTCTAATCCTTTAACTCCGTTTTTTTATTTGTTTTTTTTTTTTATTCATGTGTTTATTTATTCATTCATTCATTCGTTCGTTCGTTCGTTCGTTCGTTCGTTCGTTCGTTCGTTCGTTCGTTCGTTCGTTCGTTCGTTCATTCTTTCTTTCTTTCTTTCTTTCGTTCGTTCGTTCGTTCATTCATTCATATAAATTTCTTGAACTTGATCTAGGTTACCTTGAATACTTTTACGCGGTATAGAACCAATCACAAAGTAGTTATCTTTCTTTGGGACAGTATATTGCCAGCGCTCATGTTACCATGCTGCAATCTCTTTGTAGTCCAGGCTTTCTAAAAGGAGAGTTCTAATAAATTACTTTGATCAGTTAAAGAACCATTCACAACTCCCATAGCAATATTTCATATAAAATTTAAACACTTACTCGAGCTTAAAAAGCTCAACGGTATGACGGTCCTAATTCCTGTAATCTGCATACGATGGCAATAAAATATTTATGGTGTAACGTTGTAGGCCTAACTGGAATCTCTTGTCAATTATTGAATAAAGAGCGTACCGACAAGAAATAATATGTAACCGACGGATGATTTAGCCCGCAAAGCACTTATGTAAATAATGAAGATTGCAGCTTGCTCGATAAAGATACGTTGTCCTTGTACTTATGTTGATATTACAACTGTCATTCATTTGAAGATAGTTTGTCGTCGGAGGCACTTCCATATCTCGTAGGCCTACTGATATCTAGAAATACGCTTATGCAAAGTTAAATGGTAAGTAAAACCAAAACTATTGTGAGAACGTATTTGAAACCTCTAGGTTGAATTCAAAGCCACTGCAGCAAAAATATGACATTCCATATTAACTTGGACTTTTACATGGTTATAAATCTATAGTCATAATATACTTTATTTTACAACGGCAAGTGTATGCGGGGGAGAAAAGTCAAACTTTTCCGACAGGCTACTACCTCAAAAAGCATTTTTGTTTTGCATTTAATTCAGTTGCGAGGAGGTAGATTTTGTTTTGTGAGCTTATTTGTTCGGGGAAGGTTGGTTTGATACTTAAATGTGTTCGTGGTGTTGGGGGCTTAGGGGTTCCTTTCCCCTTGAAAAACTTATCACTTGGAAGTAAATCCCTATGTGTCAATATTTTAGGATACAATCAGCCTTTTTAAAGCAATTTTCTTTTCATTAATGTGAAAGCAATTATTTAGTTTCTAAAATAAAGGTTACAGTAGGCTTATATATTTCTAAGAAAGGATCAAGGTCTGAGGACCTAAATCTATGAAACTACTGTTATATAGGGCATTTGCACATAACCATGGCCATGGGCGTGAGGATAACATTTGTCAGGGGCAAGTAATTTTTAACGCAGAGACTGCATCACTCGCAAGGTGTGGCCTGCGAAGCATTTTACCACGAGCGCCGAAGATGCGAAACCATGCAGAGATGGTCCTCCTCGATTTTTTTTTTAAATTAAATTACGTCACATGCATTTGCTGCTATTGAAAACCACGTTTAATGATAACCATGCGTTCTCCAGTTGTAATTTGAAATGTTTATGGAATGTTATGGCTGACAGTGGTTGCAAATAGGTGTAGACCAAAAACAATCACTGCAATTTGCAATTTCAATGCTACAGTACAAGGCGTCCTCCTCCTTGCCGGAGTGGGCCTTACTGATAGAGTATAAGGGGTTCAGTGGCAAATCTTGGTCAACAGCGGTTTTTACAAAATTGTCGTCATCAAACTTAAACTTTCAACTGTCCACAATTGTCATTTGATTTTCAATGAGCAAGCCACAAAGATCATAATTAATCACTTTTAAAGTCATAGCTTACCATATGGAAGAGTGTGATGAGATGGGCGTAAATGGCTTTTGAAACAAAAGTTTTACGAAAACTGTTGTACAGAAAGTGAGACCATTTTACTCCAATTGTACAGAAAACAGTAACAATGGACACATACATATCTATATAATTATATGTACGCGCGATGCTTGACGAAAAAAACTGTAATTGAACTTTTGCATTATGCTGTAAGGCAAGGGCCTACATCTATTTTTTCTATAAATGACCATAAATTTAGGGCCAAAGGTAAAAAAGGGAAAAAGACAAAGAAGTGTGGTCCCCACTCCCACATCGACCACCATGTATTTCAGGAGAAGTTTAAATTAAGTGACAAATATTTTACACCAGAAAAGTTGGAGACCCACGTTGTCTCACCATTTCACCTCTCCTCTATACACGTCATGGATTGCAAAAGAGGAGAAGAATGGGGACAGCATTGCCTAGTGAACAGGGTATTGATGCTTAACTTTAAGAAGAAACTTTCGTTTCATACACATGTACATTATTCAATCATGCCTTGATACCCACACACTGCCTACAGTCTGGTTGCTTTCATGGCATACATGTAAGGTGTTAATATTTCATTTCAAGGAATTACAATCAAAACCTTACCACAATTTGACCAGCCACCCGGCATGCCTTGGTCCGTCAGTGTGGGATTCCAAATGCGACAACTGAAAAAACTGTGTATCTGTTTCATGTTAGTTTCGCCTGTCTGTATTCCGTGTTATTTTGTTTTGTTACAAAGTATACTAACAGCTCACCTTATTATTATTTTCAGGACATACCTCTCAGCATATCTCAGAATGGAAAGATCTCACTACAATCCGGTCACGGAGGTCACTACAAGGCAGCGTTTGAAGTACTGGTTTTGGAATAGACAGTATTATCTCGTAATCATCATACCAGTCTTTTTCTGTTGGTTACCCATCATCTTTAATAATCCTGTTAGTGGAACTTTACATTTTTGTTATATTCAGAACTTGATATGTTTACGACATAAATAAGCGACCATTACAAACATGCTGAATTGACTGAGCTAAAAACTATTTTTGAGACCCCGACATTCTTTTATTCACATGGGGTATATCAAGTTTTCATTCTGTCGCCTATAAGGATGATGCAAATACAATGTTCTCTGAGACGTATTTCTGTCGAACATGTTCGTGTCAATAAATTTTACCTCTGAGCTTAGTGCGACGTCTGAACAACCAACCATAAGATAATCTAAAAGCGTAACAGCTGGGGATGCCAATTCGTCTTGAGCCCCTGAGGGCTTTTGGGATACATTTCCCCCTCTGTTGGCTTTCCGTACAATATTATAATTAAAATTTGGGATGTTTTAAATGAAGAAGATCACTTGCGATTTCCTTGGGTGAAAAAAGGCCCGTCACAGTCATACCCTAACTCCCAGGTTGAAAAGCCTATTTGTTGCATATTCCATCGACGCTGTATAGAACCCGCGGTCTGTAAAACTAGAGGTGTCCATGCAGCATCAAGTGATTAAACAGGTTGGTGTTAGGTCATAACACCTTTCCACTTAAATATTGTCGGGGGTCCTTAGGTTCCGGAAAAGCAATATGTGTTCAGACAGAAATGCTATCTGTTCTTTTCATTGAATTTTCGTAGATGGACGTCGTGAAGAATAACGGCATCGTTTAAATTTTGCTCGTATTAATCGTGTAATCTCATTCAAACGAGAGTTTGCATATGCAGTGCCAAGGTAGTAAATCTTATCATCATAAAGTGCGAATTTAAACACAATCACGAGCAGGAGCAAGACCAAACTGGTGTGTAGTACTACTTACAATGATGAATAGTTGGACCAATTGCACGAGTAGTACGACGACCAAGTTTACGAGTATCGAGTATCAATCGGACAGACAGAAGTTGCTTTACAAGAAGCAATTGCACAAGCAATCACAGGACAAATATCAAAGGCACGAATAATAAGAGTAGTTATAGGCCTAAGGACTCGAAACACTGACTGAAACAGCACTAGTGCAAACATGGGCGTGGGAGCCCAAGTTGATGGGAAGAGGCTGTAATGACTGGCCCGAAAAATATAACCAAAAACATCCGCGCGCTCCACGCGCGTTCAACATATTCAGTAATGTACATATCATACAGGCATGCATCAGTTATCACACCGCATGCCAATTGCATACATTCATTTGCGTGCTACTGCCTTTCCATATTGATTATAATTTTTTGGAAGTTGCTACAATAATAATGATAATAACCAGTAATAGCCAGGATTTCTCCCATAGGGTGGGGAAATGCATTATCTTGTGTGATCGCCGGCCTGAGGGAGGGGATACTTCCTTCCCTTTGCAAATGTTTGAAAAATGAGATGTCCTTACATGCAATCTAGTGTTACATATGCTAACTTTGAAGTAAAATTTTATGTTAAAAAATTTACGTATTTTAAGTACATAAAACAAAAAAATCTGCATCAGTGAGAGGGGCCCCCTAAATACACCACTTTTAATCATAATGTAAGTTTATCCATTAAAAACCACACTGGTGAATTAATGAAACACACTGATGAATTAATACCGGATATATATCATAGGTGCTGGTGCAATTAAAATCAGAACTTTATTGTAATTACCAAGGAAGTTTTAAACTATTGAATACCTTTAGTTACATCATTGCATTATTTTTCTTTCAGTAGGTGCCCGAAAAATTCTCAGCATATTGCCCAATTTTCACAAAAATATTCGGTGGGGGCTGCAGTCCCCATCCCCTCGCCTCCTACGCCTATGAGTGCATAATATACACCATTGATATACTTCGCATATGTTTCCATCGTGCTCGTAGTGCTTGTTCTTTGTACACGTGTGATAAGATTTACCTCACTGGCTCTCCATATTTGTCACTCCCGAACGATTGTGATTTACTATTTGTATGATTTGTTTTGCTCGTGCTACATCACCGATATCATTAATTGTAAGCACTGATTATTGACCTTGCAAAATGCAAAATGTCAGCGTCAATAGGCAACACTCATCGAACCAAAGCACAGAACAAATACTAACTATGCACCGAATTATACAAAACAACAAATTTTGGCAAGTTATCCTTTCATTTTTATAACAATTTGTATAGCAAACGTTTTTATTTTTCCTTTTTGCCAAGATCGGCTACACTGCTTACACCATAATTATCATGGCCTTCTTCTGGTGTCTGGAGCTTGTTCCGCTGGCAGTTACTGCTTTACTACCGATGGTATTTTTTCCTCTGTTTGGCGTCTTGAAGTCAGATGACGTCTCAAAACAATACTTCAAAAATGTAAATGTTCTGATCTTTGGTGGCTTAATGATGGCCATAGCAATTGAAAGATGGAACTTACACCGACGGATAGCCCTGAAGGTTCTCCTAATGGTCGGAACCAAACCTGTATGGTAACGTTAAATATGGGTGTCAGATTTTGGTGTAAATTGTCTTTACATGCATTGCATTTTAGGGCTGGTCCACAGGCCCATATTGTTTGATCCGACCCAGATATGGATCGCATTATTCGATTTGGTATATTTGTTTCATGAAGGGACTTTACTACAGGACATGTCAATTCCCCATTAATTGAACATACGTGCGCAAGGAAATGTTTATCATTTGAAGGATATGCCCATGTAATCAAACTTTTTTCTTTGTTTTGAAGATCTTAAGGTAGAAACTTCCAAAAAGAAGAGAGAGAAAATTGTTTTCGAGATTTCAACATCTAAAAGTTATCTTGAAAAAAAAACTTAAGCAAGTGTATGACGTCACACCGGAGTCATAATAGGCCAATATCAGATAGTTTTGTTTAAAAAGTAATCAAATGACACAAACCAGCTTTACAATTATCACCTTTTTGATTTCATACTGAAGGCCAAAGGAATCTATGCAATCACGCGGGAGATTGTGTATGTATGTGGGTGTATGTACGGTCGTGACGCTTGGCTTGTAAACACGATATCTCAAGGTGGCAAGAATGGATAATTTTCATACTTTGGATATAGTATTATCATATTAAGAGAAAGATCACTATCATTTTTGGTGGAGGTCAAAGGTCATGTGAGGTCACCAGAGAGCTAAAACCAATAACTTTAAAAACACTATCTCTAGGTAGGCAGCATGAATGCTTTTCATACTTGGTATGTGGATGCGCTATAGTCAGAAAATGGACCCTATTGATTTTGGTAAAGGTCAAAGGTTATATGAGGTCTCTGGAGGTGAAAATACGAAATTATCAAAAATTGCTTGTAAACACGATATCTCAAAATAGCAATGATTCACAATCTCATACTTGGTAAATAACTTTATCATATTGTAAGAAAGAACCTGTTGTTTTCAGTGGAGGTCAGAGGGCATTGGAGGTCATCAATGATCAAGAACCGAAACCTTGAAAAAACACGATATTCCAAGTCAAAGATGATGGATCTTTTTCATACTTGGTATATAGATGTGTTACTTTAAGAGAGCGGGAACAATATGAGTTTGTTGGATATCGAAGGTCATACGAGGTCATCAGCGGTGCAACTACTAAAACCTGGGAAACTAA
Source organism: Holothuria leucospilota (assembly GCA_029531755.1). Classification (NCBI taxonomy): domain Eukaryota; kingdom Metazoa; phylum Echinodermata; class Holothuroidea; order Aspidochirotida; family Holothuriidae; genus Holothuria; species Holothuria leucospilota. The sequence continues at coordinate 16,496,031 of CM055975.1, read as the reverse complement.
ATAGACAGTGGACGATACCTCCAAATTGTGTCCGACGTTTCGTGACCAACGAAATGTTAGGGCTGAAATTTCCTACCATTCCAAACATAAAGTTATAGACAGCAAAATTTATTTTTTCACAAGCATAACTGTTAAAGTTATAATTTTACCGATTTAAATTACGTTATTATGAACACGTGAAAAGGATGTTGTGACTATAGCATGATTAGAAATGTCATACACTAAACGAGTTCTTTGGTGGCGTGGTCGATTAGAGCTCGTTTTCTCACGCAGACGGTCCGGGTACGAATCCTTACCAAAACATTTTTTTATTTTCATGTTTTGTTATTCACTTTTGGTGGGTTCAAAGTTCATATGAGGTCAGCAAAGGTCAAATTGTGAAAACATCGTAAACGAATGATATATTCAAGAAGTGTAAATTTGACGTACGAACCTCAGTGCCAACAAATCCCCTCCTCTCAGCCAGGCGCGGTTTTACGGGGGGCTTTGGGGGCTCAAGCCCCCCCAAAATTCGATCAAGCCCCCCCCAAAAAAAAAATTTTCAGAGGTTGTGTTATGCTATATTTGCGTGTACAGAGAAAAACAAAATTGCCCAATACAATTGCGCACATCTTGGTCCAGTGGATTTAGTTTGTCAAGGGAAACTGTCGTCTGCGTCTCGAAATCACATATCGGGTTCACGATTTCATACAATGGAAGTTGGGTCAGATAAGTAACATAAGTAACATCTATGATAGTATGTACGCATGTAAATCAAGTTAACGGATTAATCATCTGTTGGAAGTTCAAAACGAGTCATTTTGTCGCTGATCTCGTCAAGCTATACTAGCAGTCCTTTTAAGTCAAATCTACAGGCCGAATCGTTATTCCCATTAATGTGAACAGGTCCAGTTGCTCGTATCTCTCAGTAACGTTTGCTACATTCTTCCAAATAAAAAAAATATATGCCAGTACATACGTTACATCTATGTCATGGTCAGGGGCGGTGCAACTGAGGGGGAAAGGAAGCCTATCCCCCCCCCCTGTAATTTGCAGGAAAAGAGAAAAAGAGTAGGAAAAGACGTAAAGGAGAAGAAAAGAGGAGGGCGGGGTAGGGCTATATCTGATCCATATAGTTAATCCAGAGCTTCCAAGAGGCCATATTCCGGTTTCTACCAGCCTTTAGATACGATTTTATAATGCACAAATGAAGCAAGGCAAATTTTCTTAATAGTTCGAGAATATTTCTGTGGACTCCACGCACGTATTTTTGCGAAAAACTTTCCCCGACTAGAAGGCAGTAATGTGTCCAAAAGGGGACTTCAGGAGGTTTGTTGATACATACCCTTAGACAAAAAAGGCTCCTCTTTCACCTAACCAAAAATGTTAAGAATGTTTTGAAGCCATATGATCGGGTCTAAAAATATCCCAAAGACAACACCACACCATTTTTGCATCTAAGCAACCTTCAAGTAACCAAAATTTCTCAAAAGGGGAGGGGGACCCCTCCCCTTAGACCTATCCCCTAGAACAGCCCTCTTTTACCCAACCAAAAGTTAGAATTCACGAAGTTATGAACATTTTCCAGCCATATATCAGTCAAAACTGTCCCGAAGACGCACCATTTTGCATCTTAGCAACCTTAAAGTAACCAAAATTTCTCACAGGAGAGGGGAACACCCTTCCCTTTAGACCTCTCCCCTAGGACCGCCCCCTTTCCCCCAACCAAAAATTAGAATTCACAAAATTATGAAAATTTTCCAGCGATATATATCAGTCAAAAAATAACCCAAAGACTGCACCATTTTGCATCTTAGCAACCTTAAATTAGCAAAAATTTCACAAAGGGAGGGGAACACCCTTCCCCTTAGACCTCTCCCCCAAGAAGGCCCTCTTTCCCCCAACCAAAAATTAGAATTCACAAAGTTATGAACATTTTCCAGTCATAGAGTCAAAAAATTACCCAAAGAACGCACCATTTTGCATCTTAGCAACCTGAAATTAGCAAAAATTTCTCAAAGGGAGGGGAACACCCTTCCTCTTAGACCCCTCCCCCAGGACGGCGATCACTCAACCCATGTCCCCTATCAAAATAATCTTGCGCCGTCCCTGGTTATGGTACTGTTTATATTATCATTGGTTTCAGCGTGCGCGTGGCCGATTTACATATTTGAGAGAAAATTTTATGATTCTTCCCTTTCAAGCCCCCCCCCTAAGCCCCCCCCCCCCCAAAGTCTCGATCTAGAACCGCGCCTGCTCTCAGCAAGGAATCGCTAAGTCTATGGGCTTTCTGGTTAAATATGTACATCTGTGAAAAAAGCTATAAAAGATGGAAACAAACCTCACAATGATGTTGGTTTCTTAAAATATTATGAAACCGATGATAAAAGAGTGGCCAGATAAAGGCAACTTGTTGTTTCTCTACATCGTCGTAAGCTCTTCTTACTTGCTGCTAGTCGTCAATTTTGCAAATGACGGACTCTTGAAAAAAAACAAACAAACAGCCGTATATCTGAAGAAGCCGTGAAACTATTAGACGTCGAACTTGCATCTTCTTTGTTTTCGTTAAAGTTAAGAGTGGCATGTAGATTCAGATTCATAAGTCTACGACCCTCCCAGCATAAGTTATATAGGGAGAAATTCCGGGGATGGGGCATATATCTCCCCGTCCTTTTTCGAAACGCTCCAATTGACCATCACTTTTTCACACAGTAATTCTTGCCTCAAGGGCCAATTATCCCTCCACGTTTTGAACACAAATCTCCGCTACTGAGTTATAGAATCAACTGGAAACAAAATGAAGTATAAAGTAAGCATTTTTCAGTGAGTAGTAGAAATATTTTGAGTTTGACAAATATTCTTAATTAGACTGAGCTACGCCTATAGCTGTTTCCTTCATGAGAAGTTAGTAATTCTCATTATCATTACAGTGGTAAACAATTCATTGGATACCTTTTGAACGAAACCTACATTGTTTTAAATATAATTAAACAGCCATTTTGGGACAAAAAAATTGATGACCGATATCCAGAAATAATCAACCAGATACAATCCAACACTTTGCCAAATTGTCCATAAGTGAATAAATAAATTATCTGTTGCTGGTGCTGGTTGCTAAAGTGAGTTTCATGAAAGGTCGTTTCAAATTCCCGTCTGTTAACAACGTATTACAGCTAGTCTTTCTAAAATGGTTATAAAATTGCCAGATTGGCTCTGTTCTTCAATTTTCTCATATTAGTATGTATACCAGATGTTCATACTCATATACCATACTTGAAAATTTGTCAATTGTAGGATCGTATGCAAATTAAACGCCTGCCTATTTGATGCAGAAAAAATCTAAGATATTAAAAATAATCTGAAATACCATCAAAACTTACCAGCTGTTGACTGTTGACCAGGATAACATCTGTTTGATACCCACAACATAAATAAACATTAGCTAAATATGCAAATTTGTGACAGCTAGAATTGCCTTTTGTTGTAAAATGAAAGAAATAAAATGGAGATTCAGATAGCCACTGAATGGCCCCATCATGTCACTCGCAACTCAGATATACGAAAACTTTCACAAATATGTTGAGTAACAAGTGATACAAATTGTTGGTCTTACAGGCTTATGTTCGGGTTTATGTCCAGTACAGCGTTCCTTTCTATGTGGATGAGTAACACTGCTACCACTGCCATGATGATTCCAATTGCTAATGCAGTACTCGCGCAACTTGATGAAGATCCCGAAGAAGATTTGGAAGAGAGAGTTAGTGAGCGTATTTCACTTCCGTCACGTTTCTCCCATGGTTAAGATAAAAAGCTGCAAAAATAACTGAATAAAAGGAATTTAAAGTACATTAAGGGCTTAAATCAGAGTAAATAACATTTGATCTGGATAAAACTATACTATAATGAACTGTCACAGTACATTAATCTAAAATTAAAAAACCTTAGCGTAGTAAAAAAAATCAGAACGGTATGGTTCTAGTAGTTAGCACAAGTTGTTATTTATTAAAAAAGTCTTAGACGTTTAAAAATGGAACATTTTCATAACAGGGCTTTTAAGTGTGTGCCTGTGAAACACGCAGGCAACAAAAATAGCAATTGTAGTATGCAGTTTGTAAATAATAAATAGGATCAACGAAATTAATTTGAATAGAGCGCGTCTCTTTGTGAGAAGAATGATCTAAAAGGGTTTTATGACAGGCACAAATGACCAAACCAACACTTTAAGATTGGCTAAAGAAGGCAGTTCCTAACAACGAAAGCAATCTGGCCTGCAAAGGGATCCAAATTTTATGATACACTCTAGGCGTTAGAAAATCCTTTCTCCATTGTCTCCCAGTTAGAGTATTGAAGTTCTAACAGTAACAATATGACGCACTTCCTTAAGGGTTCATATTCTTAGGAAATTGTTTTCTAACTCCTAAAACAAAGACACTTTTATAGTAATACAGTACGACAAAAGTGGAAGACTTTTATTTATAAAGGAGAGGTGGTGGAGGAATGATTCTCTGGCACCTTGCCAGCACCGGCCACAATTTGCTGGCCAGCTTGCTTCATTTTTGAAATTTGCGTTCATCCGCAACTCTTAAAATTTTTAAGTTGGCTGCTTTTACCTGCTGTGAAGTCCCTTTGATCATTATCCCCACCATAAGGCACACCCCATCCAAAATATCGCAGTTGGTTCTATTTATTTTTCACAAACTGCATTCTAAAGTTACGATACCTATAGACCTACCGTAGGCTGTTGTAAAAATTTTCTCCCTAAAATTTCTAACGAATAAAGTTCTGTATTAAAATAACCTAGGAGAAAACACCAGTTGGAAAATTCCAACTGGTTCCAACTGGTCCCAACTAGAAATTTTTCTATATGGAAAATGGGACAGTTCCAACTGGTTCCAACTCGGTTTTACTGGTCCTAACTAGTCCAGCTGGTTCAAATAGTCGAGTTGGTCTCAACAGGTCCAACTGGTCTTAACTGGTCCCAGCTGGTACAAATAGTCCAGTTAGTCTCAACTGGCCCAACTGGTCCCAACCGGTCCAGTTGGTCTCAACTGGCCCAACTGGTTTCCAGTCCAACTGGTTCTTACTGTTTCGAGGTGCATAAGATAAAATTCAGTTAACAGAGTCATCTCTAGGCAATAAAGGGTTAACATTCAGGGTTAAAGCCCTTTAATTATGCAGCCGGTTGAGCTTATAGTCAATTGTTACTACACCCCATACTTCCCAATGGGTTTTTAGCAGATGAGTTATAGTATCAATGTTATATTTCATTATAATACCCGTGAGTGGGCCGTAAGATCAATAGGATGTATGATAACTGGTTGTCACTCTCACTGTCAACTGTTGGACCAATGGATTGTAGGACTAAAGTGCAGTTTCCAGTTTCCGGTTTCACATCAACACTTTAATCCTTAGCATTTACTGTTTCATGCGTTTGAGTAATTTGTGTTACATCGTTTTACTTGCCAGACTGAATTAAACCAAACCAAAAATGAATCTTTGATTAATGAAAATAGTGAAGGAAACCTTGGTTATGGGGGCATTCTAGAGACCGGAAATGACGTCAAATTAGACGATAAAAACCAAGTTCTGAAAGAAGTGTCGACGTAAGTTACTACATTTGCTTTGTCTTGTTCTTTACTATGCTCTCTCCTGACGTATGTATAATTTTACACAAGGTAAATATATGTATACACAGACAAATATTTGCATATATATATACATATTTATACAAACAGATTAATTCCTCTACATTTGTAATACATTAAGATACCGGTAAGATTAAAGATTAAAAAAATGCCAACAGACGATACGGGATAAGGGAAATTTTGATGGTATGAATTTGGCTGCAATCCAACATCTATTTATTCCAGCAAGATCCGATATAAGGCGAACTTAATACAGTTACCACACTTTTGACAAAATCACGTGTGTCTGAATGCAGGTATGAATGTATAGCTTAAGTGACGAGTCATTTGATAAGTAACCGAGTGCTTTATCGTTTGTAACAACAAGGGCATTTTGTGAAATGTTTTTATTACTTTATGTTTTTGTCCTGGTAAAAGCCTGGGCGTGGGGACTTAAGTCCCCAACTTTGGGTTGGTCTTTCCGATTGCTTGCGACCATTTTTGGCTTTTGGGGGTTTTACTATTTGAATTGCTTTGTTGCAGTGTCCGTGTATGTCAGAAACATTTTGTTCAAATTCAAGGAAGAGGAACTTTTAGCGAAGCTTGGGCCTACTCATACTTCAAAGGCCCTCTTTGTGCGTAAAAGACCTTTCTAAAATTGGGACGAAGCCAATTTTAGGGTTGTTTTCATTCATCATAAAATATTTTTATGTATTGATAGCTCCCAAATCGGCACAGGAAGATCTTTATAGATATCGATAATTACGCCCGAAAATTATGTGATTGGTATCTTGGCACTATTCGGTTGTGAAATGATTTGCCCTCAAACACCTGTTTCAGATGACACCATTCACATTAGAAACCCCCTTCACGAAAGATGAACCTAATTTGAAAAATGCCTAATGCTTAAATAAGCAAACAGTCCTTTTCCTTTTGATGTCAGTTTTAGAACGACAACAAACTATTGTCCTCTGGAGAATCGCAAGTTGCAGTACCAGAGGATGTGCAAGGGGATAACTCTCTGCGTTCCATACGCCGCCAACATCGGAGGTACAGCAACTGTTACTGGGACCGCGCCAAATCTGGTTCTGGTAAATCAGATAGACAGGTACGTTGGTCCTAAATGTAGAAAAAGATTTGACCTTAGTAGTTAAAAAACGGTATTAAATGATATGGTACACATACCCCAAGGAGGGGATCATCATTCGTAAGGAGAGATTTCAAAAGTAGTGTGACTGCTAATGCACGACAATAACATACTTAGAGGTATACACATCAGTCACATGGAGTCTCAATACCCAATGCCGGAATAGCATGACAGACCTATGATGTGAGGGTCTGATGATGTTTGGGAGGCTGTTCATGACAAGCTGGTGTCCTTTTATAGACGCTTTTCCAAATAGCAATTACAAAGGATTGTGGGATTGGATTTTGGTGTGCGTCGTTTTTGGCCGAAGTAGAATGCTATTGAGAAAAACGCCCCACTCCAAAAGTGTATCCCACAATCCTTTGTGACTGCTATATGGAAAAGGGTCTATTGAGAGGATGTAGCTCCTTCAGGGAGGCGGAATCCTTCAGGGCACGAAGCAAAAGTTAAAAAAGATTTCAACAATAATATGCACTACATTAAAGCGGAAGAATTGTAAGTACAGTTTGACAATTATTCTATTGAGTCACTATGCACGCATGCAACCCTATGTCTACTGAGGGAGTTGTTGCGTAACAACTCCTTCCTCGAAAAGCTGTAAATCAGCGACAGTGTAATTCAGTGGTCCCAACGGGGGCGTTTTCGCAAATAAAGGAGCGCATCGCGCAAAGGGGGCGGCAGGGGGGGCGTTTTAGAAAAATGAGATACTCAGTTTTAATCGGAGCTTTACAAGATTCCAAAAGCTTTTTCTTCAGCTGAGCGCTCAAATTGGTTCGCATGAAAAAGAGATTTATGAAGTCAACAAGTTGAGTAGGTCTAATATTCCCCTCCCAGATGCCACGAAATCGCAACTAACAGTATTTAACTTCATTTTTCCTAAAAAGGACACTTATGTTTCCATCAGTGACAGTGAAAGGGGTGACCGAAGGAGCCATAGCTAAAAAAATGTCCCGCCACTTTAAGTTCGAATGTAGTTTTTTACTTGCATTCCATAAACATAACATACTGGCATAAATGACATTTGTGATAAGCTGTAACATAGTAGATAACTTTTGCCATATACTATAGAGAAAAACCTAGGTTCTCAAGTGGCTGCCCGAGGGCCATTTGCGGCCAATGACGTCCATTAATGCAGCCCAGGGAAGATTTGAGGAGCCAGAACATTTTTCGTGAAATTTCCCTAGTGCAATCTAGAGCATTTTGATGTCACATTGCTCCGGGTCAATACAGGCCAACTGGTGATTCTCACACGGTGGACGCAAAAGTCAAGTGACAAGTTTAGTCCTTTGTTTTAAGTAAGATGTCCTCTAATCCAGGGGTCGGCACACTAGGGGTCGCGACCTTTTCGAGGGTCGCGAAAATATTTCGGAGGGTCGCGAAAAGGATTCCGGAGCGAAAAATAATTGCCAAATTTCTCATTAAAGATAAGCAATGGGAGTGATTCTAACCTACGAACCAGTGCTCTGCTTTATTAACACTGTATAACCAAGTCAGATCAAACCCCTCTTACCGACCCGTCAATTTGAGGGCCACCAAGATTCCGGAGTAGAAAGTTGGTAGAAAGCTGGGGCCACCAAGCAAAAAAGTTTGGGGACCTGCTCTAATCCAGAACCCTTGGCATGCCACATTTTCTCCCGTTCTGATGACCCACGTATATTAGAAGTAACGTTCTAAGGACGCTTGTGTTTTAATGATGCAAATTCCTACAATCTAGGGAGGTTAGGATGTCAAGTTTTCTCCCTCATTCCATACTAGCTATACAGGCCTGAGAGACGATCAGCCACGGCTTGCAAAGTTGTGTTGTAGCGACCTATCTAGCACGTTTAAGATGTCAATTTTTCACCTCAGCCCCAACCTAATTGGTGGGACTGAGGTCGTTTGTGATCTAGGTTGCAATCCCGTAAAGCGCCCCCACTAGGAAATTACCACCCAAATCTGCAAATTAAGAATCCCTAGAATCGTTGTTTCTGCCTGCTTTGTAGACACTTTCGTGGTTTGTATGTTTGGGCTTTGTCTTCAAGTTACTTAGTTAGTTAGATGAGATTTTACGGCTCAGTTTCTAACCAATTGGTTTAAGTCGGGTCGGCCACGGTCTTTTTTCCAGTTGTGGCTCACTGGCTTGTTTTCCCTACTCTATTGCTTATATGCTGAGCACCAAGCACAATGGCAGCAGGTTCCATTTTTAAAGTCTTTGGTATGACTCGGCCAGGAGTCGAAACTCAGACCTTCCGGCTTTGCCCTCAAGAATGTGCTACTTCCTCCCATGGATCCGTAGTGGCTCTATGTTCCCCCAAAGCCCGGATTCAACCCTGGTGGCTACTAAAAAGTGATAAAGCAGAAACTCGAGGAAATGTGGCCCGCGTCTAAAACATCTGAGAGCCCTTGGAGTTAAAATGTTTTCAAAATTGTAGGTTTCTGTGCGCCAATTTCGGCTTTCTCATTATTTCCATCTGTATGACAGCTTGAGTGACATAAGTCTTTGAAACTCCCATTGACCCCTACCATTAATCTTTCTCCCCAGCCACAGGAAAAGCCCCTTGCAGCATTACAGGGAACTTTTGTTACTTATTATTGAAATACAAACTGGTCAACGGGAGATTTTTGTAACCATTTTAGTGTTCGCTAAAGATAGGTCATTATAATCAGAAGATCAAAATTTTACTGACAGTGCGACATTCAATTTTACTGATAGTTTGCCGGGCCTCGCCAGTCCCCCACTGGGATGTTGCCACTGGGCTCCTACTCAAGGTCCTCGGTTCACAACTGGGTGGTGCCCCTGACATCTGCTAAATTCTAAAAAAAAAAAAACACTTCTCCGCTCTTGACCAAGATCAAGCCTTCATAAATCGGGGATTAAAGATTCGCTATCTCAAAATTATGTCAATTTTTTAAGTCCCAGTGGGCTGATGTTTTGCTACCCTCGGTCGGACCCACACGAAAAAACGATGTATGTGTAATACATAGGTAATAAACCTTATTATTGATTTTCTGCATTCTTATTGGATGAAAAGTATTCGAAACCGGTGTCGAATCGCATTTGAGACTGGTCTTTGAACAATTCGGAGAATTAGGCCCACTTAAAGGTTGGTCGAATAATGTCACACAGTGTACACAATGTTGTGCCCATGTTTGGTTGCCATAGCAACATAAACCATACTTATATCTGAGTTAGGCTAAGCTATCTCGCTTGCTTTACAAAAGTTTCCCTAATGCAAGAAACCAGATGAAAACAAGCATTTACACAGTGTCAAGTGTATCCTACCATCAGCTCTTACCGTTCAAAGCATTATGCTCATAAGCACTGACTGAATTTATATAACATCCCTCTCAATAATGATACCATAACTTTGTTTTTAGTCGAGAAAATGCTAAGTAAAATTCGCAAACTACATGTAAATTACATTCTGCCTATTACCATTCTAAGTTGGAGTGTCCATGTAAATTGATTTAGGTCTCTACGTTGGTGATGACACCCTGGGGCCTGCGGTATACTAACGCTATGAAATGCAAAACAACACATGTACATACGCGTTATACAAACAACGCCAGGTTCTACGTGTAAACCAATTCCGTCAACAGTAACAGTGAAACAACATAACACACATTGGTACATGCTTCTCCAAAGTTCTAGCAAATTAAACGTTTTATGTCACGGGTGGGGAACCTCTGGCCCCGGGTCGTATGCGACCCGCCAGACCATTTGATCCGGCCTGCGAGGCAATTCATAAGTGTTAATTCAGAATCACTTGAAAAATAGTGATTAATAATCTTTAACCGTCTGACCTAATTCTTATACCATTTTCCGGATAATGTACGTAAATACGATGCGAAGTAACATCGATTTCTAAAAAAACCTGAAAATTGTGAATGATCCCAAAAGGTGTTTCAGCTATAGATTCTGTAGGGGGTATGGTGAAGTGTGCTTTTGACCCAGTGATGAACCTACTGTAATCAGTTTCTGTCACAAATGGTTCTCAAACTATCAGAATCTTTGCGCAAGTCCTTCGCAAACTATCAAAATTATCGCCCGCTTCGCTTGCTTTAAACCTTACCTCAATATTGTTCATATTATCAACATCTTCTGACAGCAACTCCCGGAGAAGCACAGTAGCAAAAATTGAAAGCTGCTCACAAATTCCCAGGCAAAAGACTGGCTTTTTGATTGGCATATAGGTTAATTGGGGAACTGAAGGACCCTGAATGTAGGTTTTGTCGTGGAAACCTTATTTAATGAAAAAATTCGGGGCGCCTCGCTAGCATTTGTCACGGTTTGCACTTCATCTCTTGACCATTATTAAAGTAATAATACATGAAACTTATCTGATCTCCACACTTTTCCGAAAAACAGAGGTACATCTCCAACCTCTGCAGGGGTCTCACATCAATATGGGATCTTTCAATATATTTGTTGCGGGATGTCGACGGATGAAAGTACGTACTTGCCGTTATACATATTTCAAAAATTTTTAAAGTGCGCTTAACGCGCAGCCATTATCGGTATAGATGGTGATTGTTAAAACACTAAAGACGGAAAAGCATTCTGAAACGCTCTTCTTAGACTTCACCCCTTTTGCTGTACCTATCACGAAGGTCTAATATCACCTCCCTGCACCTGTACTCTCCCTATCTACTTTTCCAGGAGGCCCTTAACCGGTGTCTGGCAGCCTTAGAAACCCTTTTATAATGCACAATGAAGCAAAGGAAAATTTTCATAATAGTCCAACAATGTTTCTGTGGATTACACGTACGTATTTTTGCGTTAAAACTTTCCCCGAATAGAAGGCAGTAACGTAGCCAAAAGGGGGCTTTGGCAGGTATTTTGACAACATGCCCTTCTCTTAGACCACGTACTCTCCTCTTTCATTTTACCAAAACTTAGAATTTACCAAATTATGGACATTTTTCGAGTTGCCATACATAATAATTCCAAAAATATCCCAAAGATGGCACCATTTTGCCTCTAAGCATCCTCAAATTAACAAACATTTCTCAAAGGGGAGGGAAAACCCTCCATTAGAGCCCTCCCCCATGACGACATCTTTATGCAGTGACAAAGGAAGGATCCCACACTGCTGTATACAATCTCAGGGGCGCATGGAAAAGGTACCATTTACGCAGACTTGGGGGTTAACATTACGACATCATCTGTGGCGACCCCCCATCACCAAATCCTATCGGCGCCTCTGAAATGTAACATACCTACCGTTTTGTAAGACAAGACAAACTAGGTGCAGAGTCTTTGTAGGACTGGTGGAAACGGAAGCTTTGCGTGGGATAAGCTACATGGTATTGAACCGAAGTGTACTATCACATGTATAGGCCTACTAATAATAGTACGAAACTCAGTACGCAATGTGTTTGTTCCCGTACATTCGGGGTCAGAAATCTTCTCCTTCCGAAGAGTGAATTAAAAAGTGAAAAGTGGATGGTTTTGCATGTACAGTGAGCAAAAAATGAAGTTGTTTCACACGCGCGGGTTTTATTCGGACCTTCGCGCGTACTTTTCCCCATGTACTCCTTGATTATTACTTCATACATATTAAATAAAAGACAAATGGTAATATTGTGATACTTCTGGTCTTGCACATTCAGTGACGTTTAAAGATAGTAGATAGACAATGTAATGCCTTCAAATTTGTACAAACTTTAGAGATTCCGGAGTTTCACCCCATCTTCTTACCCGGGTTTTTAGCAGAGGCCCGCTTAGCCCCTGGGCCTGCTCCCTATGGGAAAAGCTTGTTGCGCCCTCACCATCGGAGACACAGTTGACCCAGTTGACCCGCGAGTGCATAATGAATGTCAAAACGGATTTCAGAGGAAAAAGGTTTCCCACCCTTGTTTTATGCAGTTTGAAGAAGGCCTACATTACCTGTAATAGAAGCATATACATATTTGCAAAAAGTACTACCACGATTAATATATAGCAACCTACAAGGCTTAAGTCAGCTAAAAGCGCAGCATTTTGCCTGTGTCTCACTCTCCAATGCAAATTCGTTAACGCGCTGTCAAAATGTCGGGGTAGATGAATGCTACACACCACACAGTGCAGTGTACAGTGTAGTAGAGTATTGTATATATTCCGTACCTACTATGGTGACGGTGAAAGGAAATTTCGTGGCATAAAGAGCTAGCTCAAGGTTGGTTTCCCTACTTTAATGCAGCCTCATCGCTAAAACGACGGAGGCCCTACATATTTGTTAAAGATCTTCCTTTCAAAAACATCGTCTAATTGTGTAACATTGTTCTCAAAAATTTAAAAAAATCTTATAAACAAATGGCTCCAGTCTTGTGGTTCAACATGTTCTTTTGGCATCTTTGGCTAGTCAATGGTAGTCTTTACTTCACAGAAGGTCCAAAAATAGAAGGCTTTGAAAAATGTCGAAAATACTACTTTTTGGTGTCCTCTTAATCGAATTTCTGGCGGTGTTTATGATTGGGGATAAATACAGGGCACCCGGCAAGCTCGTAGCCAAGGAGAAGGGGGGAGATTTTATTTTCCCCCTAGAAATTTCAAGTTGCCATTGGCTTAATACAGTTTCACACAAATTGCTCCTCACCCCTTCAGTACCTTGTCTGGTCTGGTACCTGTCTCAGATGTGATTTGAGGCTCTAAGTGGTCCGAGGCGATACCCCTCAATGTAACTGCATTAGAACAAATCATCAACATACGAGTCTTTCTCCATCACAGGAAAGTGTTAACACACCAAATGAATCTGGAATATAACTTGATTCATAGAAATGGTAAAAATAATTGTCTCATAATGGAGACCCAGATTTGCTATACACATGCCAAGTTTAACAACCCTGCATGGTGAGGACTCCTAAGTAAAGATAAAAGGGAGAGAATGTTTTGATCTTACAAATAATTTATGGCAGAGTTTAAACCCTTAAGGGGCAAAACGTATTATGTCTTTGAATGTCATTTAATTGTAACTACTGTATTGAAGTTTTAATTATACTTGTTGTTCCACATTAAATTGTATATTAAATTTTTCTACCCATTCAGCCTGTACGGACCGGAAGCTAACGTTAGTTTTGGAACCTGGATGATTTTATCCCTACCGGGAACGTTAATTTGTTTGTTTCTGTGTTGGATCTGGCTAGCGTTTGTGTATCTTGACTCATTTAAGTAAGTACCATCTTTCTGACAGTTTACTACTTATAAGAACCATAGTAGCTTTCAGACGAAACACGAGGTTCATTGAAAAAATTTTGTTTTCATTGAAACAAAAACTTCATGTCCATAAAGTCAAGTTTGTAGGAGGTAAAGAAATTTGAAAATCAGTTTTCATAGGATTAAGGAAATATGTGGAGTCATAACATTATGAAAACACCTGGTTCATGTGGGAGCTTACTTAAGAATCTTATTAAAATTTGTATCAAAATTAAGTCAAAGTGACCCGAATTTGAACCAAATTGACCAACATTCGTTTTTTTTAACACAACAACTTGAGTCAGTCTCTTAGTGACTTATTAGGGATCCAACTGACCTAAGCCGCTTTAGTTTGTTTCCCACTATATATTTGTGGAGAGAATATTTTTCGTTACCTTGGATTAATTTCATGGGCCTTGTATACCCTAGAAATTCGCCCAGGAAAGTAGATTGAACGTTCTTATCGATTTAATGTTTCTGGTAACAACTAGTAAACAATTTGTAATAAAATAAAAGCTACATGAAGTATCTGGGGAATTTAGCTGCCATTACCACTAAAACAATCACACCAGATCACATAAACCATTCGTGTGTACGTGGAAAGTGTACGTAGTTCGTTAGTTCTATTAACAAACATCCATTGCGTAATACATGGTCAAGTAATCTATGGATAACGTTTGCCATCTAAGTACCTTGCCGATTGGGACCTTAATCTCCTTAAAAAAATACATTAAAAAGAATTTAATCTTAAATTTATTTTTTCGTTTTGCAATTTCAAATAATTTTTGCTTAAACCATTTCTTTAAGGGATCAGATTAAACATCATTCGAACATGGCTAATAGGGCTACCCGTTCCGTTTGGATTTTCGTTTCAGATTTTGGAGACAAAAGACACAACAGTCTGAGAAAGAGGGGAGAAGAGCCAGGGAAGTAATCCAGGGCCAATATGATGCACTTGGTCCAATGAGGTAAACCACATATATGTCCTTACCAATATAATAGAATTGAATCTTTTCAACTCTACCCGACCTTACAACACATGAAGTCGGATTCATGGTTTGCTTAGTGTGTCAAACTAAGAAAAATTAATCTGTTCAAACTAAGATGGAAACGTTAAAACTACGAGGTAAATAAAACTCGAATTAAAATACCCCATGAATAATGCAATCTGAATAAAAAAAAAATGTCCTTAGCTTTTCTTAGTATTTTTGATATTCCTTTCCTTTGCAGTTTCGCTGAGAAGGCGGTGCTAGGTCACTTTTTAATTCTTGTTATTCTGTGGTTGACGAGAGACCCCAAGTTTGTGTCTGGATGGTCAGTTCTTTTTACGGAAGGGTGAGCAAATAAGCAGTTTACAGGAAAGGGCTATAAATTTAGGAGCTGCAGAAATGCTAGGATTAAGCTGTTAAGTTATGGTAACTCTGGAAAGGTAGCCTCAGCCCCGACACAAAACGAGAGCTTAATACCTGCACGATAGATGTGTCGAATCGATAACCGTTCAAAGTATAATATGAGGGAGACATTGATTATTTCTTTAGTGAAGAAAGAGTGTTAATCTCTTGTTTAATCACTTTTGGAATAAAGGTGAATGGAGATGATACAACAGTGGAAGAGCAGAGTTGAAATACGAGACATAAAACAAACAGTATGAATTTCAAAATTTTCGAATGGGAGGACCTTGAGCCTTCCTTCTTGACCCTTTTGAAGGTACATGATCATCACTACCCACTACCCTTTTCCAATATTGAAAAATGGGTCAAACTGCAAACAAGATATATGGTTTATAAAAATTAATGTTTGTGCGTTCTTATACCTTAAGTACCAGGTGCCACGAATTTACACCAAGCAGTGTTATATTTCCAGGATCTTTCAGGAGAAGGGCGCCAGCATTCATCGGGGAACCTTGCCATAAATCTTGCAGATTAAATATTCGCCTTCATTAAGTGAGCCACCTTCTTTCCTAAAACCCTGGATCAGCACATGACAGATAACATGAACATTGATTGAAATATAATGCTACCTTACACCAGTATCTGAAAGAAAGTTAAGACTGAAAACTACATGGTACGGTTTCGAAAAAATATTCTGGCAAGAGGAACATACGCATTCTCAGTTATGGAATACAAGACATGTTCCTAATTACATAAAACTTTCAAATTATATCTTAAAAGTTGGAGTCTCCTAGAGTTAGATTGTTAGGTGTCTTGTGTGCTACATTCCCCGTATCAAATCACGGTGGAACGAATTTAAAATTTTTTGCTCACTCATATTTGTTTCTTGGTCATAGTTTCTTTTTCAGTAATGCTGAAAGGCTCAATTGGCCCCTGTACCTAATTGGCCGTCTTAGAAAATTCCTCAATGCAGGCAGTTTTTCGCTGTGCTCGGTCCAGCTGTTGAGTAGTGACATAGACCTTCCATCTTTCCAAGTCTTTGAGAAAGTGGATAAAGAGTAGGGATACAGTCGCGTCCGTAGGACGGAGGCCTTTAATGGCGGTACCTGGATTAGTGCACCCCTTAGTCATATTCTCTGAGTACTAGTCGAATAGATAAGGACAAACATTCCCGATCAATTTAGTATGGCGTTCTCAATAACCCCAAGTGTCTTCCTGACCCAGAAATATTTACCCTTGACCTAAATGTTTTAGAACTTACACTTAAATGTTCAAATATAAAGCTTATCGCGACCGTAGGTTGTGGTGCCAACCTTTTAATCACATCTGTCAACTAAATTTCAGTATGTAGTCACATTATTGACGCTCACTATTGAATTTTCAGGATAATGCCCAAATTTATTATAGGATGGAGTGCACTAAGTATAATTATAAATTCCACATATGTATTTCATTTTCTTGCAGATTCGTAGCTGATTCTACGACCGTAATCGTCCTCTGCATGGCATTATTTTGTTTCCCATCCAAGCCGTTGGGATTTATGTGTAGAAGTACTCCAGGTAAAATCTCTACCTACAACTGTTGATTAAGTTTCTGACATCCCAAAATCTCTTATAGATTAAGAAACAGCTGCTCAATTAGCTGATAGTAACACTTACATTCATAGCCCCATGAGGAGGGATTGGGGAATGCATCCCCTTCTCATTAGTCCAGAATACTTGGCATTTTCGGGAAAATATAAGCTGTTTTCGGGCCAATGTGTGACATTACGATTAAAATTTTCCCACTCCCAAAGGAAAGTAGTCCCGCACGGTTGCGCCTTTCTCACACGTAAGTGAATCTACGAGAAAATTCAAGTATGCTTGCCTCAATGTGTGGAAGTCAGTGAAAGCGCACGGTGAAATGAGAGTAGAATTCACAACATGCGAAAGAAGAGCTTGGAGTTATCGATTGTGTTCTCATTGGCATGTGTGAATATGATTTTATAAAGAAATCGTTGTTTTCCCGGATTTCAGAATACTTTCCTCGTACCAAAGAAGAGGAAACCTTTCATAGGAAAAAGAAGACGGTCCCTGCTTTGCTAAATTGGAAAATCGTAGAACAGAAGATGGCATGGGAAGTACTTTTCCTGATGGGAGGAGGTGCAGCAATGGCCGAGGGTTGCAAGGTATCCAGTGAAATGTATTGGACTTTGATCGGACCGTTAAGGTCAAGTATGAAACCTCTCACAGACTTGGAAAAAATACTCAAAGAGGAATTGATTCCTTGTGCATAAATGAAGCTCTACCATCATTAACACTAACATCCATGATCATATTTATAGGGTGGGGATAGGGTAAATGACCCTAGACCCCTGGCAAAGAGTTCCTTCTTTAAAAATGTGCATTTACTAAAACATATGTTTCTTTTTGAAAGAGAAGACTTCCAGAAAACCTAAAGGACTTAGTGATTCTTTGCCAAAATAAAATGCTTTGTCATACTGAGGTTCAATCCAAGTTATCCTTCTTGAGATATCTTGTTTTACGATTTTCTTGTAATCTGACCTCTGGTGACCTCATTTGTCCTACGATCTCTACCCTTGGCCTTCACAGGTTATTTGAAGTCAAATGAGTTCAAATCTTCAAAACGTGGTATGTAACTGTGAGTGATCTGATACACAGCACGTGGGCGACTCATGTTGCTTACAAGAACCCCATTGATTGTGGTGAAGGTTAAAGGACACATTAGGTCACAAGAGGTCAAATTTTGAAAACATTATTAAACATGATATCTCAAGAAGGATAACTTTGAGAGATAAACCTTTGGGCTTCCTGGCTCTTTCTTTTTTATAAATGCTATTCAAGTTTTCAATTCCAGTGTACAAGATCTCCTCTTACTATGAAAACTGTGGCAAATTCTCTGTAAACCACGTTTAGCAATATTAATATTATTCGACTTTTTTATGAAGGTATCTGGTCTCTCTGCATGGCTTGGAGAAGTGTTGACGGTGTTTGGATCCCTATCAGCTGGCTTTATGACTCTCTTAATCAGTTTCGTCGTTGCAGCTTTCACAGAGATCACCAGCAATACAGCGACGGCCACCATACTTTTACCTATATTTGCGGAACTGGTGAGTGGTAGCACCTCTCTGTAACTACTTGGCCAAATAAGCATTTCGCATTATGAAATATAATCTCAATTATTTATCTCTTCATCTGTTTTGCAGATATTTGGTTGAGAATTGGCGCTCATTAAAACCTTTTTAAAGTATTTGTTTTGTGTATAACAAAAGTTACTTTTGTAAAGAAGCAAGATTTTTTGCTTTATTTGTCCTTATCAGGCAACAGTTCTTGGTGTAAACCCTCTCTACGTCATGATAACAGCAACGTGGGCATGTTCTTATGCTTTTATGTTGCCAGTTGCAACGCCTCCTAATGCCATCGCCTTTTCACATGGGACAATCAAAGTAATGGACATGGTGAGTAGGTTTCTTATGATCGTATTTGACCAATGTCGAGTTTTGTTTACATCGCATTAGTTCAGGTTGTGCTACGTTCTTACGGAAAACTTTTCGTTTATGTTCTACACATTAATACAAATAGATACTTGACTTTATAAATCAGTGTTCAAAACAACATTTACTGTTTATTAGTTACACAGAGAAGATAAATGATCATGATCGTATAATGCCTTATTACAATAAAAAGTAAACTAGTTTTCTTTAAGTTACAGCGGGTTCACAAAGTATAAACTTACTTCAAAGTTACGAAATGTTGGCACTTGTAGAAAGGCAGGACATGCCTCAGGTGCATTTTGTAGGGACGACTTTCGAACGATGATGACTAGTTTGTGCAAGAGAGAGCAGGATCTGGCAATAATAACTGAACTAAAGACAAGTACACAACTTTTGTTATTACATTTTTTCTTTTGGCAAAGTTTGAGTGTTAACAATTAAATGCCGTGAATTGCCTTTTCCAAGGAACAAACACACCAGAGATAATTGCAGGAAAACCCTTAAGTCGTTTCCTTAGAATTTTTTAAGCATAAAAATTGTCCTTTTCAACTTAAAATATTACAAATCTTTGGTGTTAATGTCAAAAATGAAAAACATTTATCCTAAAATCCCTTAGTCTGATTGGTTCTCAACAAACCTTGAGTAAATTTTTGAAGAACTTAGGAATCCATGTATTACCTGTTTGCAACAAACTGTTTGGCTTCTTTTTTCCCATTAAACTTTATTCTCTCTTGACAATCAATCTCATATGTGAAAAACAATCATACAATTGAATAACAATACAATGTTTATTAAATTTACAAAAACGAAGGGTACCCACATAAACAAAGTAATCATCCAAGCGCAATAAGCTATACCAAGGTAACCAGTACCTTTCCCAAATGTAAACTTTCACTCATGTTTTCCTTCAAAAAATATTCGTGGATGCCAAAATAATCTCTCAAATAATTCTTTAAACTATACGTAGATGGAATGGTTCGGTACTGCTTACGCTGGAAGGTATGAATTTTAACCAAGATTATCAAAAGATCAGCTACTCGAGCAAAATCTCCCCCCCCCCCCAAAGACCCTTTGTATATCCCGAAGGTTTATTTTAATGTCTGCTCTAGTGAAAATTTTGTGTAAATAATTCCAAAGCACCGATGCAAAATTGCAATAAAAAAGATGTGTTGAATTGCCATTGATTCCATTGTGACAATAACTACAGCTTGCAAAGTTATAACTGCTTCTATAACAAGAAGGTAGTTATTTGTAGGGACAGTTCTATGAAGTATACTATGTTGAGACCATCTAACTTGCACATCGGTAGAACAACGAAAGGGATAGAGAAATAGAAACTCCACGAAGCATGAGAAATATTTAGGTACTCACACCTTCTATATAAGAAGTTTGTTTAAACTTAATCATCTTTGAGAGCAGTGACTTGTAAGACACCAATGATTAGAACATGCGTGGAAAATAGGATATTCTGTTAATTATAACAAGGAACACTTTTATTCTCTTAACGCAACAGGTAAAGACGGGCTTCATTCTGAACATTGCTTGCGTACTCGTTGCAAATTTCACAATGAACACTTTCGGAATATGGATTTTTGACGTAAAAACGTTTCCTGGCTGGGCCAATTCCGCAGTACCATCCGTACCACCGACGCCTAATGTTCTAAACTGTACGGAATACTTTCAGAATATGTAATTCCCACCAGGTCTGTTAGCCCTTCTGGTATAAACCCTAGTTTTGCTGCATAAGATGGTGACTTAACATGTGCCACCGTGGGTGATTTTTGAGGTGAAAGTGCGCTAGTACAAATGTTCTTTTTTCTCTGACGCTAAACAAAAAGATCATACTTCTAAAATCCTACATTTTCTCCATCCATTGTCAATTTGGATATCTTTTTATTATCAAAATTGTATAAAAAGAGAGTTTTATTTTATTAAAACTTTGGATGAGAATGTTTTCAAACGGTAGCATGATAAAAACGAATTATTCTCCGATTCAATCGCATGTTTACACATATACATATTGCTCAAAATTCATTGATATCAATTGCCATTGCTATTATTTTTAAGAGTTTAAGGATGAGAGTAAACAACATCATTCCTCGAAAAGTGAGTTTGTTAAGTCATCATTACAAAAATGGTATTAAATTGTAATGAATACGGGAAGTAGCTGCTGCTATGTTTGGATATATACCCATCATTAAGTAACAAAACGTCACATAGTGCCTACACAGCTTCACTAAAGTCTAAAGTTAATTGTAGTGTTTGTAAGTCTTTTTAAAACCTTCACTAATTTTTTTCTTAACAAAACTTTTCTTCATTGAAGTTTGAACAAGCAGGCAGCGTCTAATTTTTATCTTTTCTTCTCATTATCTTTACTTACCAAGGTTATACTCTGATTTTGTATGTGAATAAGAAATTTTAGTGTATCATGTGAAACCTTAGCGAGATGCACAAATAGGCATGTAGTGTTCTGATAGAAAATATGTAGTGATTCTACGACATACTAGTATACTGAATTTTAAAAAAATATGTAAAGTGCTGTAATACGCTAAGAACTAACGTTTGAATAGCCTATTGACCTACAGTTGGTATACCGTTTTAACTATCTCTTGGATGAATTCTCATCAATTTGTTTGTTTGTTTATAACTTAGAAGTACTTGATAAAATAAATCACTTCCAATATACCTAATAACACGAAGCAACCCAAGTACATGAAATTTTGTGGTTTAAACAGGAAGTGGAAATTCAATAAAATTTTGTTTAAAAGGCATATCTGATCGCAATTTGATAAAAATGAGTCTCTCAGGCAATTCAAATTGTCCAACTGCTTTACGTTATCATTCATCAACAACTCAGGAAGTTTACAAGAATTAGAACAAACATTTTGGTTTTATACTCTTTATCTTTAATATACGCTCAACGATACGAATGAATCTTATTTTTAAAGAAATGTCAAGGTATTTAAACTCTTTCATGTACTTTATAGAACTTGAAATGTGTGACGAAAATCTCTTCAGGTATTATCTTTTTATTGATAAAACGAAGCCTTATTCCAGCTTGATCAAACTGATGCTTAATTTTTGGCCTTTTCAGAATGTCTGATCTCACTGAAGGATTGGCAAACAAAGATTGAGAACAGTATTACGACGAAACACTTCAAGCGACTATCAAAATTTTATGGCCTTCGTTGTAGCAATATCGGACTGTGCGATATTTAACATCAAATGTTTACATAGTGCGCCCTCGCTTTTTTCGTTTCCAGTCACGGATAACCTTGTTAATTAAGTTTCATACCGTGTGAATTTTTATTGTTCTAAAATTCTTTTACCTTAGGTTATTCATAGAGCTACAACGAAGGGTTAGTTTACCTAAACAATTTGCTTGTAGATATGTCAGGTTTGACGCTTAGTCTTGTTCCAAAAAACAGAAACTCTTCGTAGCTCACTAATAGTTGTTACAAAAGACGAGTTGGGAAATGTTTCCACGCAATGCATTATGGTAATGAGTCAAAGGCGAAGTGTACCAGGCTTACAGTGTCCCAGCACGGGTGTTACATGCTGAGCACACAGAGCTAAACACGTTGCCGTTGTCATTGGTACACTTGACCTTGTGACCCGACCGGAAGTACGGAATTTCCCAACACGTCAATTGACTTCTCACTGCCCAAAGAAAAACTGTTATAAGTGAGTCACGAGTACAGTGGCCACAACTGTCCATGCACTTTTTCATTTTTGCATTGGAACATTTTTAGAACGTATTTATCGGTGACCATAATAAACTCTACATGGGCGCCGTTCTCTTGGAAGTGTATGACTTTGCTTTATTGAGTTAGACTGTTCGCTGGTCATCATAGAGGTATTCGAGTCTGGCCCAGTTGAGTGGGTATGAGTTGAAAATATTCTTTTTCCGTACGGTAAGGACACAGACTGGTTTCAACTCACGTTTCAGAGGGCCCGTAGTCAAATTTTACGACCTGTAAACAGTAGCCCCGGCATGCCTCCAAGTGATTATTGACCAAATTTAAAAATAATCCCAACGGCGTTTAATTAGGGACGTAAGTTTCTTCAACAATTTTTGCTATAACTAACCAAATTTTGGCACTCCTCATCCGCTTTAATCTTTAGTTCTATTTTGCTTTAACACCCGCCGTTTGAAACGTTGGCTTTATTCATTCAGCGGTCAAAAGCGGTCAAAAGTTCACAATTATTAGTCCGTGTAGGAACACGAAATTGCATCGATGCGAAGTTCTATCTCCTTTTTTCTACCTTTTGGAAGATTATTAATTCAGACCCGCCATCGTGGCAAACATATTTTGTAAGAAAATTAAAATTGTCTCAGGGCTAAGCCCAGAGGTAGCGCCAACGGAAGGGGAAGACGGTGCGACCCCCTTTGGAATAGGCTTTCCCCGCAAAGGAAATTTTCCAGATTCGTTGGGGAGCCTCAATGGGTTAGGTAAAGTATGTAATCCCGATGACAGCGAGTCGCCCAACATGAACGCATTTCTTGGTTTTGCTCTTAAGGAGGACAGATTCTTCAAATAAAAAAAAGTAAAACCACAAATTTTCCAGCTTTCCTTAATAAAAACCCAAAAATTTCCAGTTTTTCTTCAACAGAATCCAAAATTTTTTTAGGTTCGTTTTCCATCCTTCTGGCAATCTGCCACAGCTGTAGGGGAAGGGGGCATGACCCCCTTGGGGAAGACTTTCTCCATAAAGGAAATTTTCCAGATTCGTTGGGAAGCCTTAATGGGTAAGATAAAGTATGTAATCACGATACAAAGAGTCGCCCAACGCATTTCTTGGTTTTGCTCTTTAGGAGGGCAGATTCTTCAAAATAAAAAAGTAAACCCCAAAATTTTCCAACTTTTCTTGATAAAAACCAGAACTTTCCAATTGTTCTTCAAAAGAACGGTGGAACCCAAAATATTCGGCGCGTTTGCCATCCTTCCGGCAGTCTGTCACAGCTATAGGGCTTCAGGGGTCCTGCCCCTGTTGGAAAGGCTTGGTTCCCTGAAGGGCAAATCCTGGTACCATTCTGGCTGAGCCTGCATGCACGTTTTACCATTTTCAATGATTTTCATGCAAAATTCTGCACTCGAGTCCCCACAATCGACGATTTATCAGTTATGAACGTAAAATCACCAAACACCAGTGAACTCTTCTGGCCAAAGCTAGGTGTAAACTAAAAGTTAGAGGCCGGGCATCAAGAGGTTTTTAGCAACCTAATACCTTGGGTAACATTCGTAACGTGATGACAGCATAATCTGAAGCTAATTAACTCTTGCACAAATTCATTCAAAAACTACTCTTTCGGTCCATGGTGAATGTACATATTTCATTAAACATTTTACAAGGAATATTCATTCTAAATCATACTTATTTAGTCCTTTTCCCCTTTGATTTTACCTTCTTCCTCTTTGCTCATGGCATTCTGTTGCAAGCCGCTCATGCAAAATTTCGTTCAAAGTAAAACTATGATAATTGTGAGCTGAATTGTAAACTGTGAAGAGCTTGGTGTACTTTCAGTGTCATTCGGAGGATGCTTCCGGATCCCACCAGAATTTTTCCGGACCATGACAGAGCACTCAACTCTTCACCTATGTTTGCCGTACCGAAGAAGCATCATCATGATCATAGCCTAGTTCCGTTCACTTGTGGAGACTTCCACGTCTCTGT
Organism: Holothuria leucospilota; assembly: GCA_029531755.1. Taxonomy (NCBI): domain Eukaryota; kingdom Metazoa; phylum Echinodermata; class Holothuroidea; order Aspidochirotida; family Holothuriidae; genus Holothuria; species Holothuria leucospilota. The sequence goes on along the minus strand of CM055975.1, from coordinate 16,471,568 downwards.
AAAGCAAGAGGGGGGAGAAAATTGCCAGCAGGGAAGGGAAATTTTAGCGAGCTTCACGAGCATGTACACACGTAAAGCCAATTACTTTAAAGCTATCTGTCGAGGGCTTGGGATGTCATGACTTGCGGTTTCCGCAAACTGCCATCACCTGGTGGCACCACTGACTACAAAATTTAATCTATTTCGGTGCCCCCCTTAGTATGCCCGTGCCCCCATGTCGAAATTCCTGGCTATGGGCCTGCATTTCAAACAATTAGCTTGGTAGACATCTTCACTCTTCAAATTTTCCTCTCTTTTATATACACCCCCTATTACATCCTAAAATATGACAATTTTAAGACTAATGAATGAACCCTATATACATCCATAAGAAAAAAGTTACTTGAAAACAAGTTAATCTTGGCATAATTCTAAACTCTATCCAAAGCTGATCTTCAAAGTTTTTAGAAATATCTTTTGCTTTGTCTCTCAGATTTTGCTTTAATTTTCTTTAATGTTCGTTACATTTTTCTTGGTCGTATACGTAGTTATCCTTGTCGGTGAAACAAAAGAAAATAATTTAAAGCATAACCGTACAGAGGTTACCTCAAGCTATGCATTTCTTAATATTGTGCAGAAAGTATACTGTATGGTCAGTGTCGATTCCATCATATAACAGTGTGCTATACTACTCCTGAACAGTTGCTATCCTCTTGAAGCAAGGAGGTAATATCACCCCCTGCTTGAAGAACACTAACCGTCTCAAGTAACACTCAGGACAAATGAGCCCCTCTTACTACGGTGGCGCACACAAGGGCTGTGATAAAGTGATGAAAAAAACAATAGCAGTAGTCTACTTGCCGAGAATGAGTCGGGTATTCCTTGACTTGTTCCAGTAGACTAGTGTTAAAAAAACATAAGATCAAATAAAGTATGTAATTCTGACAGGGATTTTACATCAAAACTCCTACCAAAACTAAACGATTAACATGACAAAATAAGCTAATCTTTAGCGCGAAGTATTCTATGTGAATCGAGAAGCATTGAAAGAAAGAGTTATGTTACTCGTTGGTCGTGACCTTCCGTCACGGTTCCGTGACCAATTATCCGTATAATCAGTTGGCCTGGTAATGCTACAGGGATAGCTAGCGAAAATTTGCCACTTAATCCAGTAATTCCAGTCCAGAAGTTTTGATTTGTAATCCTTACCAGTAAGTACCATGGTCTTACTTAACCATCTGAAATAATTTCGTAAGGATGCTGTATCTTGTCTTGTAAAATCCTATTACCTCATAAGTTTCCTCTGATATTAGAACTCCTATTTAGTAAACTGTCTTAAAAATTATATTGCCGCAGGTGCTTAACTTGAACACAATATGTCAATGTTTATTGCAAAATATAATTGCAGAAAACCCATTAGGAAAGGGAGGAAGACAGTGGAATAAAGACGTAATAGCCACATGAAGGTATTATCTCGAGAAGCCCTTATTAAAAAGTGGTAAACAGGAACTGTGCGTTTTCGGGGGGGGGGGGGATTTCGACGGATTTTCGACTGCCAGAGGGTGATCTGTTACTTGAAAGTGCTGTGTAGGGGGCGATGTACTTTCAATTGTTACATTCGATGAATTGTAAGTAAAGAGTTTCCGCATACTGACTTTGGCTATCAGAGTTGTTAAGAAAATTTTCTTATCTGACATTAAATACGGCTTACGCGTCTTGATGCTGAAAATAATGCTTCGCCGTACATTGTCATCAATTTCAAAATCTTGCAATGGTACTTTCATCATTATGGATGTTTTGGATGAGGGGAAAGAAGTTACTGTGGATTGATTAGCTAACACACATGCACTTACAGCATATGGGAATGTTGAGGTCAGTGGCGTAGCTAGATATTTTCTGGGGGGGGGGGGCAAAAGCCAAAAATTTCCGACAGACTATTATCTGGGGACCTTTTTTTTTGTTGTTGCTTTCCGGGCAATTGGAGACCGACTTTTGATTTTCACGTTGACATCTCCATGTGTAATTCTGCTTAAAAACATAGCAAGTGTTGTAAGTGTTTCAAATGAATTGTTTTTAATTTATTTCCGACAGAGACTAGAAATTTCCGACAGAGGCCTTCGGAGGCTTTGTGGGGGGCGACCGCCCCCTGCCCCCCCCTAGCTATGCCTCTGGTTGAGGTCTCGAGTGAAGATTAAATTACCACAAACCAAACCTCAGTAAACTTCAAGACCCACACCGCATCTTCATATATATCTGGTTCAGTTTTCGAGATATCGCCATTCCCGTTACTCACAAAGACGAAGACATTTCCTGCATGTGGGAAGTCTGTTTTGATTTCAAGGGCTCAGTTTCTTCTACCAAACCTTATGTTCTTCTTTAAATATTTATTTTTGTACTTTGGAGCTCTAACTAGGGGTCCACTATTCAGAAATTATTTCTGGAATAAATCAACTGCAACTGTGTATTTTGTTACATGCAAACACATTCTTTCCTTGTAAAGAAAGAAACAAAATACAACGTAAAACAGATCTGAGTCACAAAGTGAGCCTTAAAGCTCAAAGAGACTTGCTGAAGATTTGGCATTTGGAAACTTCCTTGAAAATGACAAAAATTGGGGATATCTCCGCAGTCAAACCAGCAAAAAAGATATAGATATTTGCACTGGGTTGTATACCTGATAGTTAATAATCATTCGTAATAAAAAAAAAACCTTAGGAAAAAATCTTAGAGATTGAAGGGGATACTCTCGATTTGCTCTACCTAAATTTTGCCCCCTTGCCTTCGCTGCTCATTATTACGCTTTTCCTTTATCGTGACAATATCCGCAGTCCAACAGTTTCCATCCATTATTTATTTTGACGTCAATGGTCAGTGTTTCTGAGCCCAGCTGTTTTTTCTACAAGACGTAAAATGAGCAAGCCATCATCTCTTCGACTTACTACATTTGCATGCAATAAATTATTTCAGTGGTTCAAGAAAGATTTATCTAAAATCGTCCAATGTTATCCAGCAGTGAGAATTAACGGTGTGTCTTCCGTTGAATAAATTTAAATTCAAATTAATTCTTAATCGATGCCTGCCAGCAGGCTTCCAAATTCGTCATTTTATATTTTGAAGAAAAATAGCGATTTCCTTGAATGGAAACTTTGTTACTTCTAGATTCTCGTTAGACATAAATTGATGTGATCTGTTTCTTCTTTTAATTTATCTCGGTTCATGGAGAATCTCATTTTGCTTCTGAAGGGGTTTTAAATTATTTCACCAGTCTTCTTGCCTAAAGTATTCAAAAGGTTATTATCTGTAGAGAACAAATATTCTTCTTTCTTGTTTCTGTGTTTGTTTGTTGATTTGCTTCCTTGTTTCATTGAATATCAGCAATGAACATAATCATTGTTCTATTGAATAGATGTTTGTAACCATGGTTCGAGTATATGAAAATTTTTAAACATTTTTGTTAACAGTTTCTTGTTTATACATTCAATTTTGCCAACAATCGTCACTTCCATTTAAAATTTTGGATCACGCGTTGAAATGGACCAGCAATGAGTGGACTGTTTCATGCGTAATGTCCAGTACTTGAAAACATAATTCAGACATTGCGATGTTTGCTTAAGAGCAATACTAAAACTGCTGAAAGATTAAAATATTTTTAAACTTTCAATCTCATAGTAGTACCATCACACATATTTCTATAGTGCTGGGTGTGTGTGTGTGTGGGGGGGGGCATTCAGTTACGTCTCGTGTTGATTTGGGACTTGAGAACTACTTAAAATGAACGAAAATTAGAATAGAAGGGGCACTTTATGTCCTCCTCCCCCATACACGTGCGGAACCAAAAGCTTCTAAACAAGGATAATGAACGATGTGACCAAGAGTTAGTGTTTGCGGGAAAAATACAAGGCAGACCCAATGATATGAAAAACAATATTTTCGTTGCATTTGCAGTAATTGTGTTCGCTTAGACAAGCAATTTTTGTCTGAACCTTCGTCCTGGTGACTAATTATGTAGACTGTTTCATAGCGGTAATTTTCAAATTATAAATCATACTGTACGGTCCATAAGATTAGTGCTTATTAAAGGAACCGTTTTTACTCAGAGGAATCGTAAACTTTATTCACGAACAGCTTTAAACTGATGGTGATTAGCTTCATTCCTCCTGAATCGTAAATTGAGGTCTTCTTGTACCATGTAGCCTCAACTGTCAGCCGTATATGCCAAGTGATATGACCCTTTGATTGTTTTGTGTCATTGCTATTCAAATATTTTCTGTTGCCATGGATCCGGAAGTTGGATTCAGTATTTATGGGTGGCCTAATTTACCAAATTCATACAAGACTTGTTAAAGGATTTTAATACTTCCAAGAAAGTATATTAGGGTATTATAATTGAAATAGAAGTGATTTGTTAGATTGTCATAACGCTATTATCCTTTCGTTTCCCGGCTACTATATCTCATTTATCAATTCCCCTTCAATACAACTTCAAATGAAATACGATAGGACTTGTAATTTTCTGCCCTGTATAAAGCAGTTTTGTTTCACATAAGCGTGGGCAATGACCCGGAAAGCTTCAACGGTACAGAAGTGCTGTGGTCTCAAGTTTTGGCACAAAATCGATGATAAAGAAAATGGTTATTTTTATAAAAAATTAAGAATACGTTTAGAAACTGGAAAGTCCACTTGCTGATTTGTGTGAAGTTGACACCTGTGTATACTTACCGTAAGAAACAATCAGGAGTATAACAGTGATCTCGTGATGCTGTAAGCAGGAACAATTCTAAACTGACCTAAGCCAGGCTATTGAATTGCTCCGAAAGGTGTAACATCCAGGCTCTGATTTTTCGTCTCTCCGTCATCTAGGGTAGGCTAATATAACAACGAGAAGACTAAAATTAGTTTACAGTTTATAGAAGAAGTTATTTCTAGGAAAATATTTTGGTAGATCTCAATTTCCGTCTACGCGTTCTTAACAAGGCCACCATAAGAAAGGAAAAACGGCAAGCAAAGGCCACAGCACAGGATAATCTTGTCCTTTTGGTTCCTTGTCGAAGGCGAAAGGAATATATGCAATCACGCGAGTGTATGTATATGTGTGTGTTTGTGACGATTGGCTTGTAAACACGATATCTCAAGATAGCAATGATGGATACTTCTCATATTTGGTAATTATCATATAAAGAAAAAGAAGCGTATTGTTTTTGGTGTAGGTCAAAGGTCATGTGAGGTTACCAGAGGTCATAAGCCGAAAACACTGTAAACACGATATTTCTAGGTATGAAGCTTGGATACTTTTCATACTCGGCATGTCAATGAGTTATAGTCAGAAGATGTACCCTATTCGTTTTGGTAGAGTCAAAGGTTATCTGACGTCACGGGAGGTGAAAATATGGAATTTTTAAACAGTGGTTTTAAACAAGGTATCTTAAGATATCAACGATGGACACTTCATATTTGATACATAAATTTATCATATTGAGAGGGAGAATACTACAGTATTGTTTTTGGTGAAGGTCAAAGATCATATGAGGTCATTAGAGGTCAAAAACCGAAAACCTTGAAAAAACAATACTTCAAGATAGGGATGGTGAATACCTTTCATACTTGGTATATCGATTTGTCACGTTAAGAGAGAGACCCCTATGGGTTTGATGGATGTCGAAGGTCGTCTGAGGCCATAAAAGGTGAAACTACGAAAATAAAGATGTGCATAGACCGCCCAAAACTGGGACCAAACCGAAACTACCGGAAACCGAAGTCGAGTTTGGGTGGTCTTGGTGATCTCGAACCGACGGTTACGTGGGTCATTCCTGTCATTAACCGACATCATTTCGATCTCGGGTAGTCTGTTTGTTTATGACCCAACCCGAGAAAAACCGAAGCCGACGAGTCAATTTGTGTAAATTTAGTGCCTCCTTTCTAAGGCACAATTACCAACCCCCACTGAACTAAAAAGCCAAAAACCGTTTAGGTTATGGTATATTTGTATGAGAGTGTGAATTCTATGACCGTGTAAATCCCCTGTTATTTCTCGGTATATTTTGTACTTTTTTATTTACATACCATGGAGAAGATCATATCAACTCGAGGTCCTATACTTGTTCCATGAAAACTTGCTTGGGTTTTTTTCGGGTTGGTTTCTAGTGATCTGAGAGCTTCGTCGATTTGGGAGGTTTGGCTAATCCCGAAACAGTTGACTTTTTGGTCTCGGGTGGTCTGAGTACGATACTTCGTCGGTTTCCGGTGGTCCTGGTTGTGTCCAAACCTACGATTGGGCGGTTTGGATATCAAAAATGTAAAACGAAGCGCCTTTATACGTAGTGGCGTAGCTACGGGGGGGGGGGGCTTGAGGGCGCGACTCCCCCACAAAACAACCCCCAGCCACCCCCACTGGCGATCTGGGCCAAAAAAAAAATCACCCACTCTGAATAATTTTGAATACATTCGGATTGATTGTGACAAACTCAATGTGTTTGAGAACAAAATAAAATCAAAGTTTGCATTTTTCCACCAAAATTGCACATCTTGATGGCTGCTATCAAGCCTTGCAAGTGCCATTTCCGGCGATCTGGGATGCATTAAAACCTCAATTTTTTTGGGAACGCTCCGCGCCAACCTATGGTGGCGCTGGGCAGATAGTAAACGGGATTCAAACTTGCAACGCAAGTCCGGCCAGCTGAGTTAATCTGTCCTCACAGAAATGTGTTTGAGAATAAAATAAAATCCAAGTTTACATTTTTTCACAAAAATTGCACATCTTGATGGGCTGATTTCACGCCTGGCAAGTGCCATTTCCGGCCATCTGGGATGTATTAAAACCTCAGGCAGAGTGCCCCCCCACAGAAATTTTGGGGACGCGATGGGTGGTGTCGAAAAAAATAGAGGAGAGCAAAAAAAAAAAAAAAACGACGATAGGAGGGAGGTATGATAAGTTGACGGAGTTGGGGATGGGGGGGGGGGGGGGTTGTAACAGGGAAACATGGCTTCACAAGTGTGATCCTTTTATGATATTGAAAACTAATACGAAACAGATTAACAGCACAATTGAGGCAAGGTGTTCATAAAGGTGTGAAACTGATTCGAGGTTTCGATTGGCCATGCATGCCCCTGTTGCTTATACGTAGTGCCTATACGAGTATGCGGCTAGGGGATGGAATCCTCAGCAAAGCGGTCGGAATATTTATTTTCATGCAGGATGCATTGGCAAAACTCTTCCCCGAAGAGTTAATCAAAACCTTGGATATTAATGATGTCATAGATTCCAGAAACAGTGTTCCTGTGTTTTTTCCAACCCTAACGCTCCATTAAAAAAAAAACTAAATCCCCAAACTGTCAAAAAGTATTGGTTGTCGTTGTCACTTCCAAAAACTATTGCCAACGGACTAGAATATATGTGGACAGACGCGAGGTCTATGGCTCTCCGTTGTCTTAGTATCTACAACGCTGGATAGGTCTACTAAATTGGATTTACGTCAAATTTCCTACTCGTCTCCTAATGATGTCTCAAAATATCCGAAATATGGACTGAGCAGTTCTTTGCAAAACACCTAGTGTGCTGCTGCAACCTAATTGTACAAATGGGTTTTCATCACAAAGTTTTCCAAGTCCGATACAATTCAAAACACTGCACCTTTGCTCCTATCTCCAGCCATATGCTGATTGGGACATGCGAGGTTTAAAATATTCAGGAAACAGTATTTTGATGATGTTTGTGAATTACTTGTATTTAAAAAGCCATATGGAAAGAACGAAAATCAGTTTCTATTTTGTGATAGGTCATCATCATTTGTACACTTACACTCCCATACTGATATTCTTTAGAAATATTCATTATCGATACTGTTTTGTTTTACTTCCAATTCTTCATTTCGTATGCTAATCTATGCCATTCATAGTTTCATTCAATTAACTTGACTTCACGGTGTATACAATAGTAGAAATACGGATCATTGTACAGTAACAAGTTCAGGAGGTACCTCGAGAGCCTATTTAATTTTAGAGTCATTGGTGATTTCCTGTGAAAACGTGCCAAATCTTCAGAAAATATCTTCTGAGGTGGCTTTGAAAAAAGCTCAGTGATCTGCTGCAACCTATTTGTAAAAATTAGCTTCCCTCACTAATTTGTATTCCACGTCGATACCATTCAGTCCATTCTCAAAGCGACAGTCATTCTTTTGTGTTTGATTGAAATTAAAATATACAGGAATCAGTATTTTCTATGAGGTCATTAAAATCCCTGTATTCAAAAAGCAGTATGAAAGACAGGAAATAATTTTTTTTAAGTTCTGATAAATCATCTTGCACACTTTCATGTACCTTGCTGTTATTCATTAGAAATGTTTGCTATCGATGCTGTTATGGTTCACATTCTAATCTATATTTGTTATTAATCCAATGTTATTTATGGTGTACAATGGACTGCACAGGCCATTGAAAAGTGAGTTCCAGGAGGTGACTGTATGGCCTAGGTCTTCAGTGCTTTCGGTACTTTAATGCAAAAATTTGTACAATCTTCAAAATATGATTGCATGGAATCAGGACATTTTCAGCACATATTGATCTAGTATAAAAAAGAAGCAAAATATAGCCCCATTTTGCATCTAAGGCCTTGGAGGCAGCAAAAAAATTTCCAAAAGGGGAGGGGGTCCTGGTCAAGAATAGGGACGATGGGTCGATTTTGCCCCCTCACAAAAAAAAACCTGGCTACGCCCCTGGCGCTCCGCTTAGGTAGTAAACGCAGTGACGTACACGGCGAGGCCATTGGGTCATGCCCCATCACTGATGCCGATTTTTTTTTTTAGTTCGTAAAAATACGTAAAATTTTTAACACAGAGTTTACTTCAAAAGGTAGCATATGTGGCACCAGATTGCATGAAAGGACACCTAACTTTTCAAAAATTTTCAAAGAGGAGGGGCCACCCCTCCCCTTAGACCCCTCCCCAGGCCGGCGGTCACACAACATACTGCACCCCCCCCCCCCCGAGAGACATTCTGGGTACTACACTGAGGAAATGGGATTCAAACTTGCAATCCTTGGACCAAAAGTCCGAACAGCTGAGCCAATCTGTCCTCACAGAAATTTGTAATAAAATAAAATCAAACTTTACATTTTGTTCACAAAAATCGCACTTCTTGATGGCTGCTATCAAGCCTGGCAAGTGCCATTTCCCGCGATCTGGCATGTATGAAAATCTCAAATTTTTTTAGTACCCTCCACGCCAACCCATGTTGACGCTCCGCTTAGATATAAACGGGAGCCCCTCACAAAAGTATCGAGCCCCCAGAACTCCCAAAACAAAAAATCCTAGCTACGCTACTTTTTATACGAAAACTTTCTAGACTTAATGGACAGTAGGGCGTACCTCTAAATTGCGTCGGGGGTTTTGCGATCAACGAAAACTTAGGGCTGAATTTTTGTACCATTCCGAAAGTAAATTGTCGAAAACAACATTTGTTTTTTCCATAGAAATGAAATTAAGGGAGAACGCTAACACAATGCATCCCTGCATGTTTAACCGGTGAAGCCACGAAAGTGTGAGGGCGCTTTCGTTGTACGGCAAAAGACCGGTTGATTGTTGTGTCTCCGTACGTACAGTGTGCATTCTGCTGCAGAAGTTATAGTTTATTTTATCCGTTTTTCGAAAGATTAGGAGTAATTTTCACAACAGAAATAAGTCATGGTGCCTTAAGTGTTTTGTTTTATACTCCTAACTTGAAAACTTGTAGTTTCTTAGCCAATACCTGGGGTAAAAGCAATGACGTGATATTTGTATTACGCGCCGGTGCTCTGTTGCCGTACGGCCTTGCCAAATCAATGGCTTCAGTCCAGATCGGCAGACGTCATTCTCCCTTACTTTAATTTCTATGGTTTTTTCATAAGCATAGCTGTGACAGTAATAATTCGAATTTTAATTACCAATTATTAGCACGTGCAAAGGATGCTGTGAACAGGGAGTTGCAACTCCCTGCTGTGCCTATAGGATGGTTAGAAATACCATGCGCCTAACGAGTTCGTTGATGACGTAATGGAAAGTGCTCGGTTTCTCACACAGACGGCTCCTTCAGACACAATTCCATTTTCCTTGTTTGTTATTTAATTTTTGGTGAGGTTCAAAGGTCATGTGAGGTCAGCAAAGGTCACATTATGAAAAAATCTAAAAAAATGATATGGTCAAAAAGGATAAATTTGAGGGATAGACCTCAGTGCAATGTAGCATCCCCTTTCGCCAAGGAATCACAAGCCTTTGGGCTTTCTAAATTGAGGTCTCTTCGCGATGCAACCCATCTTCCATACTTTCTTTTCCTCCTTTGTGATTTATGTTAAAGACAGATACTGGTAAGCAAAAGTCTCAATTGGAGATTGCACTTTGATAGACATCAGAGTTACAAAATTCAAAAGATGCAATAGTAGCTCATATTACACAACATGCACAGATAGTGGTTTGATTACACATTAGGGCGTTGTATGCTCACTAGGATATGATCCTATCAATAAACTATGTTTGTGTCTGCACAAGGCGAAGCCAAAGACAGTTATGGGTGGGGCTAGAACAAACTTAGTTGGGAGAAATGGAACTGTCTGGGATGAGGAAATTTCCCCTTTAAACATACTGTCTTAGTCGTACTGTAACTTCAAGAACTAGGCACAAAAGTCCAAACGAAGCGGGACTGGTGTTAAAAACGCTGAAAAAATATGATTGTGTGACGAAAGACAGCCATCGTTCACGAAGGCAAAAATTCTATCTGAAAGATCGCCACCTAGTTACTTGACGATTTCATACATAATGTATTCCATAAAGTATTCAAAATTGCATGTTTAGTGCTCTGTTTGATGTGAATGCTTACTACTGCAATTGGTAACAGTCTGACTGGATGTATTTTGTTACTTCAACAGGTCATCTTCGACGTACTTAACATTCTGCTGGCAAATTGGTTTTGATAAAGGAGAAAACTTTGACAGAGTTTGCGTGATCAGTTAGAGACGCTGTTAAATTCAACGTTTACAAAATTAATATACGAGTTGAAAATCAACCATTTTTATTTTTCATTTTGTTGTAACAATTATTTGCCTGTTCATTGTCTACTTTTACTGTGACCATGGAAGGCGAAATAGAGTGTAACGGACGGATACTAAACTTAACCATGGTTCCCCCTGAAAGAATTGTGGCAGGCTTTTTGAAACCTCGTTTGGAAGAAATGTTTACTTATACTCTATTCGCATTTGTCGTCGTCGTTGGCCTTTTCGCTAATGCTTCATTCATATATGTTGTGGCAAAAGTGGAAAAAATGCATACAGTAATGAACGCTTATCTCGTTAATTTAGCTGTAGCAGACATAATGATATTAGGATATGGCTATGTGGACCGTTTGTATTTTTACCTTTCCACTTCCTTAAATGTAGGCACTAATTTTCTGGGTCCAATGTACTGTGTAGTGTCAGCTACGTTCGAAGTTACATATTATGTATCGCTGTTCACAGTCACGCTTTTCTCGATGGAAAGATATACCGCTGTTTGTCATCCCATGGAACATATCAAAATCAGCACAAGTGGAAGGACTCGCATGCTTCTTCTTGGAACTTGGGTCTTCGCGGTAGTAATCGCGGTCTTGCAAATACCGGGTAAAGGACGTCGCGATCTGTTATGCCTGGTGTTTTCTAGAGACAGTGAATTCCATCATTTGTCAGGTGACGTACCCATCTGTGGTGAAATTGTCAAGGGCTACTTCAAGCATGTAGGGGTACCTTTACAACTCCTTCCGTTTTACATAGCGCTTTTTGGAAACGCTTTTTTCTACATTATGATGGTAGGGACTTTGATAAAGCGCGGTGGTAGCATCGTTGGAAGTGAAGACAACGACAAGGTTTCAGCTGCCATGATTAAATCCCGAAATGCTGCGACACGCATGATTGTCATCAACGGTTGCGTATTTTTCTTTTGCCAAGCGCCTATACAGATATTTATAACCGTCACGTGGATCTTTAAACTCGTTAACCGCAATATTTTGATGCCGTTTGCCCAGCGACGTAATATATTTCTTGTGTTGACTATTCTGTTGTATTTGAATTCAGCCGTTAACCCGTTTATCTACAGTGTGACAAACCGCCAATACAGAATTGCGTTTTTTCAAGCCTTTAAGATAAAACGTAAACACCGTCTAGGCAAGTATACTTCACCTCGCTCCAGAAAAACGGCGATGTCCTCATTGTGACACAACATACATTTGAACAGTGAGTCTACGATATTATCGTGTTTATTTTGCAAGTTACATATGGTCCTTTTTATGTAGTCATCTGTGTGCCCTATTCCTTAAACCCTCTCGTCATATCCCCATTATAACCATGTATGTTGTAATGTTGTATGGTATAAATAGCGGAGATCTCCATGTGGCCAATCCGTGGATTGCTTTAGATTACAGACGATGTATAAAATGTTTAATGAAAAATAAAATGTTTTTTAAAATTTATTTGTAAAATGTTACATATCAAAGTACTTTTACACAATTCAACCTTCCTTGTAACGTTTTTGTTGTATGTAGATCTTTTTGTATGTTTTGGCAGACCCCATTCTCACCCCCTCGGCCTAGCATGTAATCCATTGGGTGAAAGTGTACATCTCGGTAAAAAGTGTGTTTAGTCGTTAATTTTTCCAGTTGCCTCAAATAATCTTTGTATAAGAGACATAAAAATAATGGAATTATGACTTAATCAAAATATTAGATTTATTGTGAATGCGATAAAATGTTAAAAGGGACCTGAAATTCTGCAGATTTCTCAAATATTTTAACTTTTTCATTTGTTACTGTTTACGATTTGTCTCAGTCTGTTGTAGCAGACTGTAAGTAGTTTTGTCACTACCATCTACTTTTACCTCCTGACAAGCAGAGTCCTTTGTTACCATATCGCCGGAGCTTAATAGCACACCCTTTGCCAAATGGGAAACGTATATCTTTACATCGTAAAATTTTACGTTATATGCCAAACAAAAAAAAATTGAAAAAAAAGAAAAATACCATGGAAAGTGTAGGTAGGTTCACTGCGTTGTGCTCACTCAGGCAAGTCCAAACTTAGTTAGTGGAAGGGGGAAATGGTCTGAAGGAAACGAAATGAGCATTAAATTTGCAATTTTTACTGCATTGACTACGCTTCAAAAGCTATTTTCAAACCCTACCGTTCATGGGCGTCAATCCTGGGGGGACGGGGGACAAGTCCCCCCACATTTCGATGGGTGGGGGGCACAATATCAAATGTCCCCCCCCCCACATTTGCGTAAAAGAGTGGTGCCGTGGCTCTATTTGACTGGCTTTTTGAGTGGTATGTAGGTTTGTTGGGCAATTGTTAAGTGTCTCGATGCAGATTCTGAATGCAGATTTCGTCAGGGAAATCTTATTTAATGACAAAATTTCGGCGCGCTTCGCGCGCATGCGTCACGGTTTGCACTCCTTCTCATGACCATTAAAAAGGTAACTACATGGAACTATTCTGATCACAACACTCTCCGAAAACAGACATACATCTACAAACATCTGAAGGGGCCTCTCATCAATATGGGATCATTCAATCAGTGGCGTACGCAGAGGGGAGGGCCATTCGGCCATGCCCCCCTCACTTATTCCGATTTTTTTTAAGTTCCTAAAAATACGTAAATTTTTTATGCCCCCTCACTGATGCCTATTTTTTAGTTCCTAAAAATACTTTAATTTTTTAACACAAATTTTACTTCAAAAGGTAGCATATCTGGCACCAGATTGCATGTAAGGACACCTTATTTTTCAAAATTTTCAAAGGAGAGGGGGACACCCTCCCCTTAGACCCCTCCCCAGGCTGGCAGTCACACAACATACTGCATGCCCCGCCCCCCTTGAGACAAATCCTGGGTACGCCACTGCATTCAGTCTAATTTGTAGCATGATGTGGAAGGTTGAAAGTACTTTGTTGCCGTTAAACATTTTTCAAAAATTTTTACAGAGCGCTTCGCCGATGCCATTATCGGTAGAGATGGTGACTGTTAATACACTTACTACTTAAAAGCATTCTGAAAACGCCCTTGCTAGTCCTTCACAACTTTGCTATACTACGATCAGCTCCAAAAATATCCCAAAGATAGCACCATTTTGCATCTGAGCAACCTTAAATTAACAAAAAATTTCTCAAAGGGAAGGGGACCCCTCCCCTTTGACCCCTCCCCCGTATGACACCTTTATATAGTGACAAAGGAAGGATCCCCACTGTTGTATTAAAAAGCAGGGGGCATAAAAAGGTGCAACTTACGCGCCGCCACTGCAGTTAGTAAAAACATCTAGCCAGTCAGGAAAATTAGAATTCACTAAATTATGGACATTTTCCAGCCATATACGGTCAGCTCCAAAAATATCCCAAAGATAGCACCGTTTTGTACCTAAGCAGCCTTAAATTAACAAAAATTTCTCAAAGGGGCTCCCCTTAGACCCCTCCCCCAGGACGACACGTTTATGTAGTGACAAAGGAAGGATCCCCACTGCTGTATACAAAACGCAGAGCGCTCATAAACAAAGTGCAATTTACACGTCTCCATTCAGTTGGAAAAACATCCAGCCAGTCGGAATTTGGTACGGTCACCTTCACACCCCAAAACATGTCACCCTAGCAACGGGCCTGGTCGGGTCCATAATCTCCGACAATGATCCACGCTGCGAAGTGTGGTTTCAGCTATTTTGGGAAGTGGTAAAATGTATTTCACCTGGCAGATCTCAATGATGGTCATGTTAACTTTGAAATGATAATTCTTATTAGACAGGCCCGTAGCCAGGCCGGGGCACGAGGGGACCGTGCCCCCCGTGCGGACCACTGTGCCCCCCCCCCATACGGAAAATCGATTCAAAATAAAATTTTAGTACATGTAAACGGTGTCCCTGGTATGACACCAAGCGATTTGTAACCAAAAATGATCCCAAAAGGAGTTTAATAATGAACGTATTTTGTTCTCTGTAACATTTTTGTTCTAAAATCACAAAAATTTCGCGCGCTACGCGCGCTTTCATCTTTAGTTGCATATAGCTTTAACACCCGTTTCAGATATGCTGGCTTAATTTATAAATGTACAGGTTCCACAATTAGGCTATTGTTCTTTCGTGTAGGTGTGATTCCCGGAAAAACACAAAACTGAATCCATAAAAAGTTCCATCATCTTTCTCTTACGATCGGGAAGATTCTTAATTCAGACTCAGCATCATGATAATCATTTTGTATGAAACGTGAAGTGTCTCAATGTCCAGGGGTGGTGGAAGGGGACATCCCCTCGCGACCAGTCGCCCGGCTTCTTGGTTTTGTTCTTAAAGACAGACACTCATCACCCCAAATACATTTTGGTTGGGAGAAAGCAAAATTCTCAATTGGTCATAGGTAAATGCTCTTTGATTAACATCAAAGCTCACTACACACAGCATGCGCAGAGAACGTTCTGGTTACATATTATGGCCTTGCATGCCCAACAGGATATGCCCTTAAGCAATAAACTAGATTTGTGTCTGCACAAGGAGGGGCTCAACACAGTTTTGGAAGGAGTAACTTAGTCGGGAGAATTGGAACTTTCTAGGACGAAGAGGGCAGATTCTTCCATAGAAACCCAAATTTTCTAACTTTCCTTAATAAGAAACAAATATTTTCAATTTTTCTTCAACAGAACCCCAAATTTTTCGCCGGTCGCCCAAAATTTCGCGTTTGGTATCCAATCTGTAACCCATTGCTTCTGACGGGGCTTCGAGTTGCTGGACCTCTTAGGGGAGCTTGGTCCCTTCGTCGAGCTTATCTTTCCACCACCCCTTGCTGAGTCTGTATGCAGGTTTTACCGTGGTGAATGATTTTCCTGCAAAATTTCGGCGCGCTTCACGCGCAATTCTCACAAGCGAAGTAATATCATCCATGAACATTATTAGTACAAAAATTTAAGTGAACTCTTCCAGCCAAAGCTAGGTGAAGTCTCAAAGTTAGATCCCGGACATCAGGGGGCTTTCATGTAGTAATCTAGTACCTTGAGTAACATTCGCTTGGCGACGACCATACGGTTTGAAGCTAAATTTACTCGTACCAAAAATTTATTCCAAAATTTACTTTTTCTCATGTTTTTTTTTTCATGTAAAATTTCGTTCAAAGTAGAAACACCATAATGACCATCCGAAGCGTGAAATGTGAAGACATTGGTGTGTTCTCACTGTCATTCAAAGTTCTGCTCAAAGCTCCATGCTAGTGTTCCCATATTGTTAGTTCGCCACATCCAGGGAATTTCCCTCTGGGTCCTAACAAAATCATACTGGATCACACCAAGCCTGCCTAATGGCAGCCCCTGGTCCCGCCTCGCCTTTCGCAAAGTACTTAACCGGCTTCACCTGCGCTTGCTGAGCTGAAGATATATCGTGATTATAGTGTTGTTCCCTTCACTTGTGGAGAATTTCTACGTCTCTGTATTGCAAGCGGAGGGAAAAATTTCCATCAGGAGAGTGAAATTTTCGCGCGCTTCGGCGCGCGTATGTGCACACGTGAAACCGATACCTTTAAGCTATGTGTGGTAAGCTTGAGATATAATCCCCTGTAGTTCCGACAAACTGTAATCCTGTGGTGGTAATACTGACAACAAACATAATCTTCTTCGGTGCCCCTTTACGAGGTGTCGGTGCCCCCTACATAAGAATTCGTAGTTACGGGCCTGTTATTAGAATAGGGCGTCAGTCATCATGGGGGGGGGGGAGGAGGAAAGGGTCTATAGGAAAACACCCCCTCTTCAAAACCAAAGGGATTGGTTTTTGCTAAGTCATGTATGTCCCCCGTCCCCCCCCCCCCACATTTGAATACGGATTGACGCCCCTGCTACCATTCTATTGTAAAAGTGTCACATATCATGCTACAAACCCAATTGTCTTACCCCATTGTTATTGCAAAGGAGCTCGGAAATACATTTCTGTGGAAAAAGTTTGTTTCAATTGATTTTGTTTTCGAGCTTGTTGCAACTGATAATGTAGTAATTGATCGATAATGTAGAAATTGACCAATAATGTATCACTAGCCGATAATGGAGTAAAAATTGACCGATAATGTAGTAACTTTTACTTAATTATCGGTCAAATGGTAAAACATTATCGGTTAGAAATTTTTTACAACATTATCGGTTTTGAGGTGATACTTTATCGGTTAAAAAGCTACTACATTATCGGTCAAGTTTTACTACATAATCGGTTAGTGATACATTATCGGTCAATTACTACATTATCAGTTGTAACAGAGCTCACTGGTTCACCTGCAGGTATCGTGACCACCATAACACTGAATATTGATTCTTTTTCATTGCAACAAGTACATACATTCATTTTCTTGCTCTTGGCCTTTCATACCAGTCTTCTCATATGAGCACGTTTGGTAGTACACCTCTGATTCAAGGGAATTCCTTCGATAAAGCGTTTTCCCAAGAATTCAAAATTGATGGGCTGGGTGGAGACAATTTTTGCTCAAGTTTTTAGGTGAATTCGTTTAGTATGTGGTACCAATGTTGCAGTGAATGAGTGTGCAAATCTCAGAGAATCACAGGTGTTTAAGTCCCTTTCTGAATAACAAGTTCCTCACATGACCTATTTGAATGCCTGATAACCATTTGTTCCTAGGGCATTACAGCAGAATGGCAACTGTAGCTAATGGGGAAAATATTTTCAGCGAGATGATAATTGTAGTGAATGTCATGCGATTCATTTACAAATTCATAAGTTAGGTGGGAAGCAGTCACTGTTATGAAACTGCCATGGTCCCCGATTTATGCATGCTGCAGGAACCCACAGTGTGTACATTCCTCTTACCGCTTTACAGCATGGAAGTGTTACCTCGGAGGTAGCACTTGCAAGTTTACAGGATACGGAGATTTTGTATGGGGAATCCAGGGTTTCGTTTCAACTTCAGTAGTTCCTAAAGGCAATAATTTTACGCTCGGATTGGCTGAGCGTAACTTGGAGTTTGTATGTTACGTAACATACTCTGAGAGCAATTGTCAGTTACCCCTGAGACCATTCACATCTCTTGGCCTCACAGCGCTGTGGTTCAGATTGCATATCCTAGCTTGATGGGAAGGAACATGTAACTGACGAGACAGGAATTGACCCCTCTGGGTTATTTCTCTCACAGGGTGATCGGCTATCAGACCTCGGCTGTAACAGCGGTAGGAGAATGTTCACACTATGAAGCTATAATGGTCTTCTAATATTTGGTTCAAAAAAGGATGGGGAGTTTGGGTTTTCCTAAGTATAACTTATCTAGTCCCTGCAATTACCTTTGTTAGACGTGGCTATACTACCTTTACTAGGTTTTCGTAATTTCACCTCTGATGACCTTTCACCTCCATTAAAACAATAGAGAACTTCCTTTTAATATGATAATCCAAGTACAGTATGAAAATTATCCATCATTGTTATTTTGAGACATTATCTATCATTGCTAGCTTGAGATATCGTGTTTTCAAGCCAAGCGTCACAAACACACATACATTCACTCCCGTAATTGCATAGATTCATTTCGCCTTCGGTAAGGAATCAATAAAGTGACCTTCAGATGTGATCTCAATGCCAATCGAAGTCTCGGCAACCTGACAAAAGGAAGGATTTTTAACTGTAACTTCAAATCTTTACTAAATTATCAGACATGATATATTATTCTTTTATCCTCTTAACAGCATATACGCCGACTCATCACTTTATATCGTCTGGCCAAAGAATACTGAAAGACCAAGTTGTGCTGAAAACATATCTACCTCCTCCAGAACACATTCCACTCATCTACCTCGTATGGCTCAACGCAAGTGTGCAAGCAGAAGGGTTCAAAGCTTGCACCTCTTCTCAGTTGTATAATAATGTGTATAGATAACAGTAAATCTTCGTTGAGCAGTTACCAGAGCTTTGAAGTCTTTTTTGTACTTATTGAAAAAATTTGTGTCAGTTGTAAGTATGTATTATTGTCGCATGCAGCAATTACAAAATACCACATAGACGTAAGTTCTGGTTGTGATAATCCAATATGCTTAGACAGTCTTTATGCAGTGTACAGTAATTACGTGCAGAATGCTACCGGCACCAGGTTTATTCCTTTTAAGTTCGGAGTCACGATGAACCAGTATGCACTTAATACACCCATACGCAGTTTTGGCTGAAGGTTGTAGTCACCATGTAAATACTTGCACGAAGTCAGTTTCGCGTTGGAAGGTTAATGAAGTCAGCTCTGTGGTGAAAGATGCTATTGTCTTTGTAAATTAATGGCTTAAAGGGAAATATTGTCTTTACATTCCGTCAAGATGGAACAGTCACAAAAAAGTTATATCATAAATAAGCCAGTCAGTTTCACCAACAACCTTTGTGTATTGTTTAGTTTAGTTGAGTTTACTTCTAGTTCAAGCAGGGATCTGTTAGGGAAAGGGAGTGGTTCAAGGGTGGATCAAGGGTGTAGGAAATTTATTTACGGGAGGGGGAGCAAATTGAAATCAAGACAACTGTGAATCCATATGATCACTAGTCGATCGGCCTACTGAATTTGAGGTCAATTTGAAATTGCCTCTCACTAAGCATCTAAAGCAGCCTACCTAGTGAAATTGTATATTTTGTACATATGATGGAGGTAAGGATATCAGACAAGAATAAAGGAATAATTCCACTGGAGTTTCTTTAATACTTAGCGTATTCATATTTTTTTTAAAAAGGGGTAGAGTTGGGAAAGTTGTTTCAACTTCTGTTAATATAGAATTTTAAATATAACATGAAATAAATTAATGTTTCTCAATATTTTAAATGAAATGTACACTCCATCCTCCATTACAGGATATGTAAAATTTTAACCTTTTGAAATGCATGAGATTCTTGTAAACTTTTTTGATAGAAGGACTATTCAGTGGGAGTTTCCTTCTGTACATGCTGAAGTAACTCTAGAAAATGTTATGCTGGAAATATAAGAGCAAATGAAAGAAAAAGTAAACATTTATTATCCATCTCTCACACAAAGGCAAATAAATGTTCTGTCGACTCATTAATGTTTAGTAAAACGCCATTCTGCTCTCTTAATTGTCGCTGAAAAAGTTTAATGACTTACAGTGTGAATGGTATGGCGTTAGTGTTGTTAATGGCGACGTCTTTCTCTGTAGCTAATATTGCTAACGAGGAGTCTTGTTTGTCCCATAGTACTTCGAAGGTAAATTTTCAGTCATTTTAAGGTTGAAAATGATCTCTCATCAGTAGCTGAGGACAAACTGATGGACTGTTTAACTGTTTAATATATTTTTAATAGTTAAACTAATTTTGTAAAAATCTCCTCCATGTTTTGTTTTATTAAGAAACTATTTAATTGTCTCAAGGAAACCAAGGCCTCACAGTTTTTTTCTGTTCAATAATGGAATGGAAAATTTTGAAACCAGGAAAGATAATACCTCTTTCTAATAATCGATGACATTTCATGTTCAGTCTAGAACATGCAGCTTCTAATGACACTTTTGGGTGTTTCTCCTGTTGACAGAATGGCTTCTCGCATTGGTCAACTGTTGAAAGGTCTTTCCCAATGAATCGTTCTCTCAGCCTCAATTTCATAGGGTCCTGTAATGAAAAAATACTTCCTCAAAGTAAAATGTCTTTTCGTTATTTGAAACGGAGACTTCGCTTCCTACCAGATGTACAGACACTTTTTTCCTGCGTGGTAGTTTTGCTTTTCTAAGCTTCAATAATTGTTTCTCGATTACCTTTACCCAATAAACTTAAAATAACTTTTCATCCTTTTCCTCATGTGACTGATGGAGAGCTGCATTTAGACTCATCACTTTGGATATGAAAACATCTTTACCTTGCAGGTATTTTGACATCAGATTAACTTCGATGTAGATATCATTAAGCACAAATATGACAAAGATAAAACAAAAGTGGTAAATTTCATGAGGGATGCTTTAGCCCCTGCACGGAATTTAAGGTTAGCATCCTCTGTAGATATCAGCATCCCCTTAAAGTCCGGCAGAATACAGGTTTCATTTTTTTTTTACTTAACACGACTTTGAAATCTATTGTTTGTTTCAAGACTGATTCATGTGGTTCTTGACCTTAAAAAACAAAACATTCCTGCAGTGCCTGCTGACACGGTAGCAACATTGAGGTTTTTCCCTTGCAACGAAATTCAAAATTGCTGCCAAAATTTATTATTTAATATAAAAGTAATCATTAAAAATATTTTTGACACAACTGTTCTTAATATCTGTTTTTAGTTTACGACAAATATTCAAAATTAATTTTTATGAATATTTCTGTTAAGATCCAGGGCAGTCAAGATAGCCGAAGATCAAAATGTACGAATATTATAATAATACTAACATAAAATAGTAGAGAAAATAAGCATTTAAAGTATTTTATACGATTGCTCTGTTCATATTTCAATGCGAAATATTAAAACATAACTTTTTTATTTTTTCTGTCAGGATCCAGGTCAACCAAGATGGCGAAACCACAATATGGTTGTCAAAACTTTAAAAATAAGATATAATAATACAGAAAATAAACATTAAAATATCTTGACACAATTGCTCTTGATGTTTGTTCACATTGTATGACAATTGTTCAAAAATTATTTGTTTTAGCTTTCCTGTCAGTGACCAAGATGTCCAAAGGCCATCCCCCCTGCCCCTATGGCGAGTAGCTAATGGTTCAGTTTGGTAGGAAAAGGATCACGAGGGATAAAAAATCCTCAACAAGAGTCCTATGAATTGCAAGCCCCGCCCGCCCTCCAGCAAGAAGAACCTATAAAGAACCTTTCTCTTATTTCAGACTTTGAGATGCATATCTTTGCAGTTTAAACCCGTTGGCACTCTGAGCTAAAAAAAACAGACTCAGGCAGATTATTCCAATCACCGGAAACCTTCGTTACCTCTTCATAACACCTAGATTCTCCTAATTTTAGTCTGTGTCCCCCGTTGTGTGTGAACCTGTGAAAATTGAAAAGTCATCAAAAGAAAGGCTGTCAAAACCTTAAACAATCTTGAAAACATGGATCATATCACCAAAGATTACGAGATGTAAGATCGAGCTTTGTCGAATTGCCCTGATAAGGAATCCCCCTAAGGGATATGTACTGTATGGAAAAGTGGATTTCTTTCCCAGAAAATTATGCATTTCAAGAATTATAAAGTTTGCATCGTTTGAAAATTGTAAGTTTGAATGAATGCATTATTTATGAGCTACTAGCAAATTAATTTCTTTCTATGAGAACCATATCACTTGATAGTTGGGTTACTTAGCAATCTTATTTAAGTTGCGTATCTGTCTAGGTCTAGAAACAATTGTTTTGAAGGTAAGAAAATTTTATAAATAGAACAAAAAGAAAACAATACTTTCCTTTTAGACACAATCGTAGCTGATAGGTGGTTAATTGCTTTAGTAGTAGAAGCTCTTCGCGGAATCCGTGAATCAAGTCTACACCCAAAATGGAGGTCGTGGAAGGTGTTCTCCCACATATTCTACAAACGTACCTTTTGGGGTTTCTTGTCTTTAATTTTCCTTCTTGTCTTAGTGTTTATATATATATATACATATATATATAAATACAGAAACTGACGAATAACACTGTACGAGGACTGTTACGAAACTTCATAATGCAGAAAGTTTAATAACAAAAACTAGAAGTTCTCCTGTATGTATGTATGTATATATATATATATACATATATTGTGGTTTTCCATTACGCATCGACTTTTGTAAAGCGCTGTGTTCATTGGTATAAGGCCCTATATACATGCATTAGGGTACTGATGTTGCACCCACCACTTATGACATCCGTAAAGCAGTCCACACAAAAGGTCTTTTTTGAAGAAATAAACACCACCCCAATAGAATGTTGCCTTTGAAAATACTCATTTCCAAAGAAAACTATTTTTCAGAAATACGGTGCACAATGGGACATTTATGATGTTATCTGAGCACATTGATGAGACATAGTTTTTTATAACTATTTCTTTATGGCACTGAAACCGCTTCACGGTGTATCTAATAATTTGGTTTACTTTACCATATATTTGTAAAACGTTGAGTAGTTATTCAAGAAAAGGTATTCAACACTTACAATAGTGTCAAATTTAGACAATAAACAAAGTAGCCACTTGTTAAAAATGACAAAAAACAGATAAAAAAAATATGCCTATTATATTATATTAATTGTATTACCATTAGGATAATTGGACGTATTTCTCAGCATTTTTTCTATAATTATCTTACAGATATATTACCGTTTGCTCCTAGCCTGTTGGTAGCATTGTTTAGGAGGGGGATCCTTCGCAAAGTGGAAGATCTGGGAGAAGAACATTAATGGGGGTACGCGATTACGTGCGACTCATAGTGGGTACATTCCCCTACCGTTGTTACACCAAATGTCTGATTTCAGCCTTCTGAGAGAAATAATCCTGACGCTTCCATCGTTATTAGAGAGGGCTATTACAGTTGTAAAGAGGGCTGGTACAAGACTTGTAGATACATTAAGTAAATCCAATCCTTTTACTGGTAAATTTTGTATGGATCCTGTATGTAGTTTATGCAATGTAAAGAAAGGGAACTGTAAGAGAAGTTGTATATTGTATTCAATGTAAATATTGTAAGGGAGATTTCATGTATATAGGGGAAACATCTAGGACTTAATTGGGTGAAAGATGCAATGAACATTTTACCAATATGAATGAAGAACACTCAGTCTTTTATAATCATTAAGTAGAATGTCACAATGGAGAAGATTTTGCATTAGATGTCTGTATTCTTAATTCCCATACCGGGCTGAAGGGGGTATGTATAGCTGAACTTAATCCCATGTGGAATAGGAATGAAGAATGGTACACTGGTAGGATTATCAAAGGAAGTACGAGGCTGCAAGCGTTGGTCCCCTTCAGTCCCTTTTAGGCAGTGTATTGCTTGGCTTTTGTTCATCATCCAATTTTAATCCTCCACCCTTTGACAGCTTTGTTGTTCACTTGCCTACTTCTCATATGAACTCCTATAGTGATTGGCTTTGTTTTTGTTGTTGTATTGCTACTTGTATTCTGATGATAGTCGAGGACGGACCGAAGATTTAAAATGTACTCAGGAAAAGGGAAAATAAATCTTTACGCGTTATTTTCCTTGATGTTACACTTAGAGTCGGAATGGCTGCAACTAATCCCACATCTAAACCTATGTCAGTAAGGACCCTATCCGAGGTCAACCGGATTCTTTGGGATTCTAACTTAAGTTAGAATGGTAGATTGCGCAATCATATGTGGTGTCATTCGTGTATTACTCAAATTACTGTCTTTATATTTCTTTGTTTTTTCGGAAGAAACTGCACCTTGTACAAAAACGTGAACATCGTCTTACTGTTGTAGGGTGACTTGGCTGTATAAGCCCTCTCCATGCAACATGCTTTGAAAGGGAACAGTAAATGTTCCAAGGTCATATAAACATCTTAATTTCAAAAGGAAACAAAAGCAGGTAATGTGAGTTGTACAAGAAGGACATCACAAATTATTGGGCAATCGACTACTTCAAATTAAGTGAATAAACTTCAAAATTTTATATCTCAGCAACGAAGGAAGCTATGAGAATCGGATTTAAATGAATGGAATTTATTTTCTAATCTCTAAAATATATATTCTTGTAATTTTAGACTTGAGGTCTACTTTAAGCAGCAGTTTGATGGTCCACCAAGGGGATACAATCTGATCACTGCTCAGCTCAGTGACATAACGGAAGACAAGCTCTTGGTATAGATCCAAGGAATGTGAATGACCAGTTTGGTTACACACACTTGCTCTCAGGGTGTGTTATGTAACATATAAACTCAAGATTCAGTCCGACAGTTGTAATTACTGAAGTTTGAAATGGTGTAACAGTTGATTCCCCATACATGATTCTGGTCTGCTTTTTGCTGTAAAGCGGTAGAAGCGATGACTATACTATGTAAATTGTGCATGTCAAGGTACCCAACGCGAAACGTCACCTTATGCCCCTACGTATTGTTTACTCTGCCTTTAAGACTTCAATAGGGCAACAAACCTCGCCACAGAAGTAAAATCTCACTCTACTAACTTAATTTACTTCTAGCCCCTCCTTCCGCCGATCTAAATCTGGGTGGTGCTCTTCCTGTACTGAGTTTAAAATGCTCCAGAAGTAAAAAATCCCTCTATCAAGTTTACTTCTAGCCCCTCCTCCCGCTGATCTAAGTCTGGGTAGTGCTCGTCCTGTACTGACTTTAATAAGTTCAAGGTCATATCCAAACACTACTGTGTGAGCGGCTGCTGTGGGTACATAACTGAGTGATCTACACAAGTCATCATTGACCAATGAAAGTGATGCTATTATTTGAATTAGTGTCATTTGAATTGGTACTCACCAATTGTCAATAATAAAGATGTGGGGATATTTCTAAATATGTTTGGAGTGATGCAACAGCCCTTTAATCTCGGGTTGCATAAACACCGATGTGACAAAGAAGATGAAGGACTCAGGGTTAACATGAATGCAATTCATTCTGATGCTACGATAGATTTCTCAAAATAAATATGTAGATTAACTTCAAGTTATTAATGGCTACCTTATGTGCTTTTTTCTCCTGTTCTTGAAACTTTCAGTACAAAATACCTAAAACATTCCCTGACACGGCCTCCTTTCACTTAAAAAGAAGAGTTCTGTCAATGATATCTCTCTCAAGGGTGTATCGTATTCTGCCTGTATCAGGCGAATGGAGTAATCAGTTTCTTATGGAAGATGGAAGAAGCCTAAATGCTGAGTCAAGTATACCATTTTCTCATTTCCATTTCTCCAAGCAAGCATGGAGCTCTAGGCCATCGGTAGTTGTCATTTCTTCTTAATCTGTATCCAGCTATACGTTTATCAATTAGGGTTGTAACTGGAACATGATACACTTGCCGCCACACGTACTTCGCAAAGGTTGCCGAACACTGCTTGGTAAATCAAGCATATAGATTACTACACTGACCGTTCCAACTGAGTTATCATTATAAAGATAGTAATACTCGGTTGCACACCACGTTTAATGCATTAACCAGAGTGACGAGATCAAAGAGCAATTATAGGGCATTCTGGTTTTATTGGCTAAAGGCTTTTCATTGTGATTTAGTGTTATATGAAATATTCTGTTTTCCTTGTGACAATTACAAAATATATAGGGAGTGGTCACATCGCCTACGTTTAATAGGCCTGTGAAAATAACAATTATTTGGTGTGTGATTTGTGAGTACATATGTGAAACATGAAACTATGAATACTCCAGTGGGTTAAATGGGCTCAGTTTGATGGCTCTATAAGATATGGGTTGTAGATGCCTTTCTGTGTTTTAGTAATAGTACAAAAAGCCACTTGGGGAAATCTTTGCGGAGAGGAATTGGGAGAAAGGTGATAGTGCCCAATTTACTGCAAACTGTCAATTCAAACAGCGTACTCCAATATCATTCTCCAAAGGATATCATAGGCTACGTTTCTTAAACATACATGGAATACGATATGAATATAAATGCTCAGCTCTTTCGATCTACCAAACAATTTACGATGGGATTTAAAGAGAAAAATTCTCAGGAGCCATTTTTGGGCAAGGTTAAAACGAACTTTGGTAGAGGCGTATAATGATCACTATTGCTGTATCATACCAGGCATGAAGGCAGACGGGAAGATGTTGAAGAAACTTCACTCGCACTTTCTTGCTGTCCTTGTTGAAATTATGTTGTCGATCACAGGGGACTAAGCACCAGATGGATGACCCTTTTCGCAGTCTGGTAAATGTTGAAAGGTCATACCCTCTTCTTTGCAAGTTAACGGGTAATTTGTTTAATTGTATGAAAGACTGTACATGGAAACTGTACAGCCTTAATAGCCTACATGACTAGTACAGTGACTAGTTCCTCTCCCACTAACATTCACCTACATCCCTCAATTACCCTTTTCACCATTGTAATCTCAATGATGTAAACTCTAAAAGATATCTGTGCAAGTATTTCGCAGTTTTCAGTTTTACATACAAATACCTTAATTTAAGCAACATCCATTCTTTCACCTCAAAAATATAGTACTTAACGTAAAGGTTTGGTTTCTCAAAAATATGAATTGTTTTAATCTTTAAAAAAATAACTTTCCGTTAAGCTGTAGTCTTTTGACAGACTTTCTACAAAGTTTTATTCCCTTGAAAAACTTGTAAAGAATTGTACAAACTTAATCCTCCATTGTTGAATAAAAGTGAATCATTTTACATAATTAAAAATAGTTAGGTGCTTATTACAACCACTGTAAGGGCGATGGTTTCAAACCAGCATCAAATGTGTTAGGCGCTTGAGTGGAACTGCAAAAATCGAAAGGTCAATAAAGTTGTAAAATTATCTGTATATAAGCAGTTTTTATGCATAACGATATGAAACATTATGCTTAAGTAGGTGGAACTAAACTTTGTTAAAAATTTCCTTTACGCTGGTTTTTGCTTGAGTAAATGAAGTATGTTTGTCGTGCTTAATTTTATCAAGAATTGATTGACTAATTAAAATTTTATACCATGTTTACCGGCAATTTTAGCCGAAGTTTTGGAGATCTTTGTAACATTACTTTTGTAAACAATGACTACAATAATCGAGATTTGTTACATTATCAGTCATTAGATTCCTAGTGAGTAAGTCAATACAACAATAACAGAAATTGCTTGTTTAGAGCATTTAAGCGAAACCATGTTGGTCCAATATTGTTGAGTCCTCTCAAGGCGGGACATGCTTGCAGTAACGCTTAGGGAAAATTACTACCTCAGAACTGTATGAGGGCATCATGTTTAAGTTTTGTGTCCCTTCAAGGTCGTTGCGACTTTTTGAAGTGGTTTCTGGTTTTTGCCAGCAGAGGTAGATAGTCCGCAGATCTTTCCTTACGATGTGCTTCATAGAGACACTCTAAATCGCACCAGCATCTGACCTAGTCATTTTATGCAAGTAAATGCATTAAATCTTGCAATTACCGATAGAAGAGAAATTTGAAAATTCTAAAAACTGCAGTTGAAGAACATGATTTAATGTAATTCAACTTAAAAGAACGTTTCATAAAAGGATTTTCTTTTAGTTTCTTATGTCAATTATTTTACGGAAGATTTCTGTAAAACCTTTTTATTAAAAATCTGTACTCAAGAAAGTATATTACCTTTTTTCCTTTTACTTCGATTGCAAAAAATGTTGTCATAATTTTTTTAGAACTGGACTAATTTGCCTCTGAATCTGGGATGGACGAGCTTCGTACTTTTCTATACACAATTCTCTTTATGCTTGTAAACCGCCCCACCCTTATCTGTCGATTTATGTCCCTCAGGCACTAGACCCTACAAAACGAGCCTAGTGTTTTTCCAAGGTGTATGCACTTTAAATCATAAACAAATTACAATTCTACAGACGCAAGGGACTTTTTGAATGCTCGGGGGGAATTTCCCATCTCATAACTCTTTAGAACGTTGCAAGTAATCATAACCATGGGCGTCCGTGATTTCGGGCAAAAGTGCAGGCTACACGTTCGGTGTTTATATCTATGTATCTAGACTAATATTAGGTTTTAAATATTTGTCAAACTTGAGACAGTTCTGTACCAGTTTCTTTGTGTTGTTTAATTGTTGACTGTGTATGAAAAATTTGAAAATACAAAAGGTTTATGTGTATATGTTTTGACGAAACTGTACTTTTTGCTCAATCATCATCATCATCATCATCATCATCATCATCATCATCATCATCATCATCATCATCATCATCATCATCATCATCATCATCATCATCATCATCATCATCATCATCATCATCATCATCATCATCATCATCATCATCATCATCATCATCATCATCATCATCATCATCATCACCATCATCACCATCATCATCAACATCATCATCATCATCATCATCATCATCATCATCATCATCATCAACATCATCATCGTCATCGCCATCGCCATCGCCATCTCCATCGCCATCGCCATCCCCATCGTCATCATCATCATCATCATCATCATCATCATCATCATCATCATCATCATCATCATCATCATCATCATCATCATCATCATCATCATCATCATCATCATCATCATCATCATCATCATCATCATCATCATCATCATCATCATCATCATCATCATCATCATCATCATTTGTATTAAGCCATGCATGCGTTTAAGATTTTCTTCAGTTCACATTTTTCTTTTGTTCCACTTATTGTCATACTTTTTCTATAATTAAACTTGCATATATCTGTATATTCGATCAATACTCACAGATGACCTCTTTATCTTCGAAAAGAGAATGTTATTTTTTTTTTTTTTTTTTTTGTAAAATATCAACATCTTCACCGTGCTATGTATACATCGAGTAATCAAGCAGATTATTGAAGTTGAGAGAAGACTATCGAAATGTTTTGACTGGAAGTGCAGGATTTTTCTGACGTGCTTCTTTTGTGCTAAAACGAACCATGCAAAATAAATTTTTAGATTATTCGGATGTCTCAACAAGATCTTCTAACCGAAAAAAATATGCGTATAAAACTAACTTGATTACACAAGAATTCTACCAGACGAGAATCTTGAAGTGACGAAGTTATATTCCTAAAAACAGATGATCAAAGGTTTTTATCCTTCGATTTACAGAAAGATTAGGTTTATTCTCCTTGACCGTAACTTGGCCATGGTTGTTTACATTATATTAAGCAATTTAAACCACAATATGACTACCATAAAGTGATTATAACTCCCACAGAAATGACCTTTTTCCTAATTGAAAGTATGACGGTACATGAACCATGACCCTTCCATCTGTAATTTAAGCGTTTGTTAGTGGACCGTGGTAGCCATTAAGTGATATATATATATATATATATATATATATATTCGATCCAAGGACGCCATTCTTCAGACTTCGAAATTTAGTCAAAGATGACATAAACGCTTAATTTAATCTTCCTTGCTAAACTCAAAACAACCATTCTGTGTCTCTGTTTTCACAAGAGCTTTGTCCGCCGTACGCTAGAAAGAAAGCCCACATATCACATATAGTAAATAAAACTATAAAAAAAAAGCTTAATTGTTTGATTTGGTGGGCTTGATGAAGGATGAAGCTCTTAATTACAAGCTACAAGCTTCAGCCATAGGCACTCACTGACGAGAACGAAAGCGTCGCTTTGATTCCACAAACTGTGTGCTAGCATTATTAAACAACGTTGTATTGCCTTTTGATGTAGGAAGCTTTTCGAGACGGGGGGGGGGGGGCTGAACCTTGTTTCGGATCACCGTCCTGGGGAGGGGTCTAAAGGGAGGGTACCTCCTCCCCTTAGGAAAATTTTGGGGTATTTGAGGATCCTCAGATGCAGTTTGGTGCAATATTTTGAACAAACTTTAAAGAAAATTACTGCAAAATTTTTGACATTTCTTACAGAAGAGACAAATAAGGGGTTTTTGCCCTTGGATCTTGGGGGGCGGAAGCATACTTCAGCCCCCACATTTTTGACTGGGGGCTAAAGTCCCCAGCCACCCCCCCCCGGCTTCCTTCGCCTATGCTTGTGGACCTTTACAAAATATTACCTGTGCTATATTTCACGAATCTTAAATATCTTAAATAAATTTTTCCTTATTAGCAAACAATTGTGACGTGAATGTTGCCCTAGAAACGGCATTTGTTTGCCCTGAAATATACAATTTTGCTCAAGGGCTACTCCCCGGAACCAATTAAAAAAAGTGATGGGACCAACCAGCCAGCTTACACGCCTAACACATGTGTGCTTGCTTTGTCTAGTCTGTCCACGGTTTAATAGTAGGAATTCTGTTTGAATTAGCTCTCTTGTTAAATTTTCTGTACATAATTGTTTTACAAGCATGAAAATCCTGTGCCGTCAGTTAAATACTTTAGTGTCTCTTGGCAGTTTTCCTTGCTGGGTTGTAGAAGTTTAAACTTGAAATCACGATTCTCACGAGATTTCATACGATTCTCATGAGATCACATAAAATTCTCTTGAGATCTCCATGAGAATTCTATTAGTATTTTTTTTTATAAGGGATATTAATGCAGTAGTTTCCTACATTAACATATGGACACAGGGCTTCATCTGTGAGTCTTCCACACTGACTATGAATTGAAGAAGAGTTCCTTACCAATGGAATATACTGTTATGGCAGCAAAAATGCCACATAATATGAATGATCATGAGAAATTTCTCGTATGAGAATCTTATGAGAAATTTCTCATAAGATTTCTCACAAGAATCTCATGAGAATTTCTCATAAGATTTCTCACGAGAATCTCATGTGATTTCTTACGAGATCTCATGAGAAATTTCTCATAAGGATTTCTCATGAGAATCATGGTCCCAGTTTCTCATGAGAATCTCAGGAGAAATTTCTCATGAGAATCTTATTAGAAATTTTTATAAGGATATGCTAAACGGTTGCGTTGTCTGCTTAATTTCTCAGCAGTGAGTTAAGAAAGTGAGAGAGAGAATTATGTAATTGCACCAGGGGGTTTCATAATATTCATGGATGATAAAAGAGTAGTAATAAAATATCTCAGATACCATAGCCGTAGGAAGCTGGGGCTGGGGGAGGGCCAAAGCCCCATATTCAAAAAATTTGGTAGGGCGGAAGTGCCATCCCCCCTCAACCAAGGACGAAAACCTCTTACTTGTTTCCTCTTTAAAAATATGTCAAAATTTTGCCATAATTTTCTTTAAAACTTACCCAATATGGGGCACCAAATTGCATCTAGGGACCCTGAAATATTCAAAATTTTCCAAAGGTGAGAGAAACTTAGACCATCTCCCTAAGGATGGCGGTCCGAAACAACGTTCACCCACCCCTCCGTCAGCAGAGAACAGCTTCCTACGCCATGTCAGATTTGTAATATGAGTTGAGTGCAACGGTTTTGAAGGTCCGACAAGGACACTGTATCGTGGTTTGAAGAGAAGGGTCAAACAAGATACCGTGAAAGATGCCAGATATAAAATCATGCCAAATCTTTCATAAGTCAATAGTTTCGAAGATGGCTTAGTTATCCTGTGTGAAGCATATCTACCTATAAAAAAAATAGGAAGATTAAGTATGATTATTGAGGTTTGGCTTTTTTTTTTTTTTTGCTCTCTTTATTGTTGAATACGGAATATGATTTTGTCATTCCTTGCCGAAGGCAAAAGAAATCTATACAATCTCGCTTGCGAGTGTATGCATGTGTGTGTGAGGGTGTGTGCGTGTGAATTTATGTGTGTTTGTGACGTTTAGCTTGTTAACAAGATATCTCATGAAAGTAATGACGGATACTTTTCACACTTTGTCATATTGAGAGAAAGAAGCCTTTTGTTTTTTTGGTGCATGTCAAAGGTCATTCGATATCAACTGTAAACACGATATATCCAGGTAGAAAGCAGGGATACTTTTCATACTTAAGTTTATATGTAATGGTGAGTAAATGACTTCTATCGTTTTGGTAGAGGGTAAAGGTTATTTGAGGTCACTATAGAAGCGAAACTACGAAAGCCTTGTAAACTGCTCGTGAGTAATTATACCAAGAACAGACAGTCGTACCTACAAATTGTGTCCCTTCGTGACCAACGAAAAGGGAAGTTTGAATGTTAACCCAAGGATAAAATTTTAGAGAACACCATATATCCTGTCAAAAGCATAAATTCGTAATTTCAGTTTTGATTTCCTAATGATGGACTTTTTTGAAGGATGTTGTGACCATATTGTAATTAATCACAGCTTACAACTAACGTGTATGTTGATGGTGTAGAGGAAAATACTCTGTTTTACATTCTCACCGTCTGGTTTTGAATCCCATGCAAGCAATAATTAATGCAGTTTTTGTTATTCAGCTTTGCCTTCTGTCACTTATCATACTTGGGATATAGATTTTTTATACGGAGATGAAGCATCCCATTGTTTGGTGGAGGTCAGAGATCATTTGAGGTCACCAGAGGTAAAAAACTGATAACCTCTGAAACACCGCATCTCAAGTTAGGAATCATGAATGCTTTTCTTTACTGGAACTTTCGTTGCGTTATACTTAGAAAAACACCCCTGCTGTTTTCGGTAGAGTTCAAAGGTCATCTGAGATCACCGGCCGTGAAACTACGAAGATCTTGTAATATATATGCCCGTATGGCAAGCCGTTTTACTTTTTATTCTTTATTTAATGATATCAATAAATTATTGTAGATATCATTAAATCATTTACTGATATCTTTAATTATTTTATGATATCTGTAATTATTTAAAGATATCTGCAATTGGTGTTGTCCAATTGCTGATATCATGAAATCTTTTAATGATATCACGAAATCGAATTTCTGATATCAGAGAAAGAATTACTGATATCTTAAAATGGGGTCAGTCTTTCAGATATCATTAATTCTATTTATGATATCAAACATTCATTCACAGATATCAGTAAATGGATTCCAGATATCGGTTAATATGACGCACATATCAAGAATTCAGCCTTATTTAATGATATCAAGAATTCGAATTAGTGATATGTACATATCGTTAATTCCAATTCTTGATATCATTAAATCAGAATTAGTGATATGTACATATCGTTAATTCGAATTCATGATATCATTAAATAAGGCCGAATTCGTGATATGTCCGACATATTTAATGATATCAAGAATTCGAATTAGTGATATGTACATATCATTAATTCCAATTCTTGATATCATTAAATCAGAATTAGTGATATGTACATATCGTTAATTCGAATTCATGATATCATTAAATAAGGCCGAATTCGTGATATGTCCGACATATTTAATGATATCAAGAATTCGAATTAGTGATATGTACATATCGTTAATTCCAATTCTTGATATCATTAAATCAGAATTAGTGATATGTACATATCTTTAATTCGAATTCATGATATCATTAAATAAGGCCGAATTCGTGATATTTCCGCCATATTTAATGATATCAAGAATTCGAATTAGTGATATGTACATATCATTAATTCCAATTCTTGATATCATTAAATCAGAATTAGTGATATGTACATATCGTTAATTCGAATTCATGATATCATTAAATAAGGCCGAATTCGTGATATGTCCGACATATTTAATGATATCAAGAATTCGAATTAGTGATATGTACATATCGTTAATTCCAATTCTTGATATCATTAAATCAGAATTAGTGATATGTACATATCTTTAATTCGAATTCATGATATCATTAAATAAGGCCGAATTCGTGATATTTCCGCCATATTTAATGATATCAAGAATTCGAATTAGTGATATGTACATATCATTAATTCCAATTCTTGATATCATTAAATCAGAATTAGTGATATGTACATATCGTTAATTCGAATTCGTGATATCATTAAATAAGGCCGAATTCGTGATATGTCAGCCATATTTAATGATATCAAGAATTCGAATTAGTGAAATGTACATATCATTAATTCCAAATCTTGATATCAGTAAATAGGGAATAGTGATATGTACATATCGTTAAATCGAATTCTTGATATCATTAAATGTGTTGGAATTTTTGATATGTTCGCCATGTTTACAGATATCTTCAATTCATTTTGAGATATCTGTAAATGATTTACTGATATCATGAAATGATTTGCTGGTATCAAGATTTCAATTTTTGATAACACAAATTCGTGACAATTATTGATATCGTTAAATGATTTACTGATATCTTCAAATCGCTTTTTTGATATCAGTAAATGATTTAATGATATCTGCAATTATTTAGTGATATCATTAAATAAAGAATAAAAAGTAAAACGGCTTGCCATATGCCCGTGCTTTATAACTGTTCTTCATTAAAGGTATCTTGTAACAGCGTAAACGCAGCCTCCTTTTGTCATTTTGTTAGTCTACGAGCCGTTGCATAAAGGAGTCAGACGTAATTTTTAAGCAGGCTTGTTTTATCGAAGCTAACCTCTCAATTTGGTTCGCACAAGAGGCAGATAAATGAAGTTAACAAGTTGAGTAGGTCTAATATTCAGGGCTGTAACCGAGTCCACCTAATCCGAGTCCGAGCCAATTCCGATTCCAGTGACCTCAATTCCGGGCCAATTCCGAGTCCGGTACCCCCCGAGTCCAAGCCGAGTCCGAGTCCAGACGAACCGAGTCCGAGCCGAGTCCGAGTCCATCTCATAATTAAATGTGCCGTACAATCCTTGGAAATTGCATGGCAGCTCTGTACTGTGAATAGTGACAGGACCATGAGTACATGGCCAGGTACGACTGTGGTCATGAGTACGGGTACGGATACTAAGTCATTCGTATTGGCACGGGTATGTAAACCAGGTCATGAGTACGGGTGGGGATACAGGTACTGCAGGTCATGGGCTCGAACACGGGTACTGGTCATAAGTACGTGGTATGTGTGACAGGTCGTGAGTATATAGCTGGTATGGGTGCAGGTCCCGGGCCATGAACTTGAACACATGCAGACTAGGGGTACGTACCACAACATGAGTATGGATACAGTCATGAGGAACTAGTGTGGGTATGAAAGGGTACAGGATCTGACCAGGTGGTATGGGTGCATGCAGGTAGGCTATAGCTACTTGTCACGAGTCACAGGCACCACCAGCTACTGTACTATCATGAGTACAAGAATAATTAGGTGTACATAGTCATGTGTTTGGTAGCCATGCAGTCTATATGAGTATCATATACTGTACAGCTAGTACTGGAATATTAAGTTCTAAACACAACCACTGCAAAGTCTGGTACTCAGGTGCCTAAGCTTTTCTGGGGAGCACCTCCCAATTTTTTCTAGCCCCTCAAATTTTTTCTAGCCCCTCAAAAATTTCACAAGTCCATAAAGGTTAATAGTGAAGACATAGATATCCCCAGAAAAGTAACCTTAAAACATTAAAGCCCTACAAATTATATCAATATTGTAGCCTCCCCCCACCCTACCCCACCCCATCCCCCATCCGAAAAATTATGTCCCTACATCCTTACAATTGCACCTAGGCCTACTGATGCTTGTACTGACATGTCTTAACTCTATGGTTTGAAGTAAAGTGCAGTTTTCATACCTGTTACACTACTTAATTTCAAGTACGGTACACAAAACTTACTTGTATTGGCAAATTAGTATTGATTATTTTCTGATGTCTATACACATATGGCTAATTCTGCACTGCTATTTTTTGTGATTGGACTTGCACCTTATCATCCTAGAGGTTGATGGTCATGCAATTCTTGAATAGCTTATTAATCAACTTGAACCAAGGGCTTTTGTATATGAATCAAGGATGTGTTGGAACAACCATGCACCAATCTATTTACAATACATTCAAGCCAATTAACAGTTTTACAACAAAAGCAGTCAGATTTGATGGGTCTGAGAGCTTAAGAGGTGGATACTATACAAATCTCCAAAGCAATGGAAGATCCAAGGAAAATACAATTAGCTACACTAGCTGGTAGGCTACATATATAGTAATACCTTGAGTTGAACCTAATTCATTCACTGGCACAATGTGCCCATTGATTGTTACCACCTTGCACAATGCAAACAATGAACATGGGTCTGTGCCTTTGCACCAGCTTGCAGTACATTGTCAGGGAATCTCCCAAAATCCTATTCAGTTGAAACCATAAAGATATTATGGGCCCTGAACTGGAGGTGATACTTTCTTGCATCCTGTCTGTTTAACAAATTTTACAAAGGCTATACTGTACAGTGTGTAGGTATATATACTACTGAAGGAAGGCTTAAAATGCTACAAAGGGGGGTGATTCCCCTTACATTTGTAAGTTTTATCCAGATCAGACAAAATTAAACAAACTGTCTCTAACAGCATATATGTCAATAGCTTCTGCTGATGTTTATATGCACTTTGAAAAATGTACTAACTGTACACATCAGTCATGTACATGAATGTGGAGCTTATATTTTATACTAAACTTGATTTTGTTCAAGGCCTTTTTAACTACAATTTAATGAGGGTATAGGCCTATATGAGAACAGGTGGTGGATGCGGTTCAACTGGGAGAGGCTACGGGCCTTTAGGCCTATGTGATATTGCCAATATCACAACGCTTGGCAGTCCTCAGATCTGACCCCAGTTGCACTATATATAGACCTGCATGATCTGACATAAAGAAAGTGTATGTTGTACTGTATAACATTGTAGTATTCTAGAAATAGAATGCACCGGTAGCAAGTCAAGGCTATAGATTTGTACATGTAGTACCAGTTCTGCTAGAAAGTTCAGCGTTACATTAAGTTACGTAATCATTCCTTGCTACCTATAGTATACTATAGCCTTACCTGGGGAAAACAGTTCATTGACTGGTACAGTTTTATGGTTCTGGTCTAATAAGTTCATCAACATGCATACTACTTCAGCTTGAACTTGTAACTCATTTCCCCCATGGACGACACACGGTGCAGACACAGTATGAGTAAGAAGTTTTTCTTTAAACTTTTAGGTGAAATCTATCTAGGCCTAGCAAGCACAAAGAATGCTCGTATTAACTTAATAATTAACTTACCAGTTGCCAACCCAAGACTAGCTGTAGTGTTGGTATACTGTAGACATGTACTGTAAAACTTTCATGCAGCCAGCATTAGGACTGTAAACAGTATATTGCGGTTTGGGCCAACGCCTAGAACTCATTCTGTTCAAGCTGGAACTTAACTACGGTATGTGTGCTGTGTATGATTCATTGGTTCAATGCATACACTGCACTACATACATGCATGAAGACACATATGACTGCAGCTGGTTTTGCATGGGCATTGACAAACACTGTCCAGCTATAGTATTCTAGCTTTACTAGTAGACTTAAAGACAGACTGTCATCACCCCAAAGTATATTTTTAGTGTATGTATATCAAAATTCTCAGTTGGTGACTGCTGTTTGATTGACATCAAAGTTTGAAAATTTGAAAGATGCAGAGTAGCTCACATTCCACACAAGGCAGAGAGAGTACTTTTATTACATTTTATAGCCTTGTGTGATCACCAGGACATGGCCTTAAGCAATAAAACAGGTTTATTCTTGCACAAGGAAGAGCCTCATACAGTTATGGGAGGAGCTAGAAGATGCATAGTTGGGAGAATTGGAACTGTCTGGGATCATGAAAATTCCCCTTTAAGTGTCCATACAACCTGAAGCTTGCAGTAACTGCAGATAGCTTGATTTTAAAGAGCCTGGAATGTAACCAGAAACACTGGAGACTGCATGCATGCACTTTGGCCTTCAAGCCTAAAGTTTCACGGATGACTAAAATTTACCTCTGAAATCCAGACTTCAAGCCCTAACTGATGCTTGTATTATTTATATTTAATGTGCTCTCACACCCTCCCCAATGTCAGGTTTCAGGTTGCTTCCCCCCCCCCCCCCACTTTTGGGCACCCTGCCCCCTCAGGCTGAGTCCTGGTATAATGACTGAAGCTGCACACTATTCTCAGCCTGCCTTTGAATTGTAAGTAAACAGGCTTATAGGTCTCAGCTAGCCAGAGGTCAGCAAGCACCCCCACCACCTGTGTATACACCCCATTAAAAAGACATATGTTCAAAAATGCTGTCAAACTCTGACTCGACTTTGACTCAGATCCCGGCTTGACTTAGACACAGCTTGGTCTCGAGGCCTTCTGGACTCAGCTTGACTCTGATTCTGATCATTTTGGACTCAGACTTTGCTTAAATTTGGGACAGGTGGACTTGAATCCAACCATACCAATCAGTAACATTCACTTTTGTTGTATTTAACTTAATCACACCTTGTCATCTTGAGGCTGGTGGTCACTGCTTGAACAGATAAATCAGTGTAAGTTGAATAACCTGAAAGGATGTGTCAGTTCTTCAATCAAAGGATTTTTGTAGCTGGGTAATGACAATGGTTGCCACTGTTGCCATTACAGAAACTAGGCATAATACATGCTTCAACCAGGCATGTATCATGTAGCACTTTTCCAACTAACTTAGAGGGCCCATCTTTAAAACCTCTTTATTTCATGTACCCCTGGCAAGCCTGGAGCCCCAGGAGGACTGAGCAAATCC
The DNA here is from genome assembly GCA_029531755.1 of Holothuria leucospilota. Classification (NCBI taxonomy): domain Eukaryota; kingdom Metazoa; phylum Echinodermata; class Holothuroidea; order Aspidochirotida; family Holothuriidae; genus Holothuria; species Holothuria leucospilota. Next base: position 16,432,544 of record CM055975.1, on the reverse strand, counting down.
TTTGCCTAAGAAGAAGCCACGTTGCTCCACCTACAAATTTCCAACCTGAATAAGATTCAACCCCAACTAATTCGATCAATAAACAACTCCCATGCCCTCACTGTTGCAAACATCCCCAGGGGCACTTTTCCCAGACAATTGGCTGATGGGCCAGTGGTAAATATGAGCTATTATGGTAGGGAGGCATCAATTTTCATTTAAGTGGACTCGGCTCCGAGTCCGAGTCCAGATGCAGTCCATTCCGGGCCAATTCCGATTCCAGGACCTGCCATTCCGGGCCAATTCCGAGTCCAGGAAAAACCGGACTCGAGTCCGGAATTGAGTCCGAGTCCGGACTCGGGCGTTACAGCCCTGCTAATATTCCCTTCCCAGATGCCACGAAATCGCATCTAAAAGTAAAAATTTAATTTTTTCCCTGGCGAGGACTCTCACATTCCCATCAATGACAGTGAAAGCGGTGACCGAAGGGGCCATGGCTAAAAACTCTCCCTCCACTGAAACCTCAAATGTAGTTTTTTGGTTTCGATGATAAGAGAAACCTACGCATTCATGATGGCGTGTGTATGTATGCGTGTATGTGCGTGTGTGTGTATGTGTGGGTGTTTGTGACACTTTGCTCGTTAACACGATATTTCAAGAAGGGAAACTCTGACAGTTCTCAAACTTGGTACATAGATGCCCCATATTAAGAGGAAGAACCCTATTGTTTTTTGTAGGGGTCAAAGGTCACCTGGGGTCACCGCAGGTCAAACTCTGAAAACCTTGTTAGCACAATATCTCAAGCTAGGAAGCTTGGATGAATTTCATACTTTGTATGTAGATGTATTATAGTGAGAGGAAGAACCCTATCATTTTTGGTGGAGGTGAAAGGTCATCTGGGGTCACCGGGGGTCAAACCCTGAAAACTTCGTTAACACGATATCTCAAGAAGGGAAGCTCTGACAGTTCTCAAACTTGGTACATAGATGCCCCATATTAAGAGAAAGAACCCTATTGTTTGTGGTGGGGGTCAAAGGTCACCTGGGGTCAACAGGGGTCAAACCTTGAAAATCTTGTTATCACAATATCTTGAGGTAGGAAGATTGGATAAATTTCATACTTTGTATGTAGATGCGTTATGGTAAGAGAAAGAATCCTATTATTTTTGGTGGGGTTCAAAGGTCACCGGGGTCAAACCCTGAAAACTTCGTTAACACGATATCTCAAGAAGGGAAGCTCTGACAGGTCACCGGTGTTCAAACCCTGTAAAGCTTTTTAACATGATATTTCGATGTAGGAAGCTTGGATGAATTTCATACTTTTTATGTAGATGCCTTATAGTGAGAGGAAGAATCCTGTCATTTTTGGTGGGGTTCAAATGTCACCTGGGGTCACCGGAGGTCAAACCCTGAAAACTTTGTTAACACGATATCTCAAGAAGGGAAGCTCTGACAGTTCTCCAGCTTGGTACATAGATGCCCCATATTAAGAGAAAGAACCTTAAATTGTTTTTGGAGGGGTCAAATGTCACCTGTGGTCACCGGGGTCAAACCTTGAAAATCTTGTCATCACAATATCTTGAGGTAGGAAGATTGGATGAATTTCATACTTTGTATGTAGATGCGTTATGGTAAGAGAAAGAATCCTATTATTTTTGGTGGGGTTCAAAGGTCACCGGGGTCAAACCCTGAAAACTTCGTTAACACGATATCTCAAGAAGGGAAGCTCTGACAGGTCACCGGTGTTCAAACCCTGTAAAGCTTTTTAACATGATATTTCGATGTAGGAAGCTTGGATGAATTTCATACTTTTTATGTAGATGCCTTATAGTGAGAGGAAGAATCCTGTCATTTTTGGTGGGGTTCAAATGTCACCTGGGGTCACCGGAGGTCAAACCCTGAAAACTTTGTTAACACGATATCTCAAGAAGGGAAGCTCTGACAGTTCTCCAGCTTGGTACATAGATGCCCCATATTAAGAGAAAGAACCTTAAATTGTTTTTGGAGGGGTCAAATGTCACCTGTGGTCACCGGGGTCAAACCTTGAAAATCTTGTCATCACAATATCTTGAGGTAGGAAGATTGGATGAATTTCATACTTTGTATGTAGATGCGTTATGGTAAGAGGAAGAACCCTATCATTTTTGTTGGGGTTCAAAGGTCATTTGGGGTCACCGGGGTTCAAACCCTGTAAACCTTTTTAACATGATATCTCGATGTAGGAAGCTTGGATAAATTTCATACTTTGTATTTAGATGCCTTATAGTAAGAGAAAGAATCCTGTCATTTTGGTGGGGTTCAAAGGTCATCTGGGGTCACTGGAGGTGAAACCCCGAAAACCTTGTTAGCACGATATCTCGATGTAGGAAGCGTGGATAAATTTCATACTTTTTATGTAGATGCCTTATAGTGAGAGGAAATTTCCCAAGATTTCCCAAGATCGTCATCTGGGGTCACCAGAGGTCAATCCGCAAATTTCCCAAGATTTCCCAAGATTAAATAGGAACACAAAACTGAATTTTTCCAACACGCATTTGACCATTGACTGAAAGATATGAGACATCAT